>JABTXL010004371.1:966410-1011721 GCA_025134845.1 Neodon shergylaensis
AAATGGCGTTATAGGGGCTGCATAGCTGGAGTGGGGGGGGTCTTTCAACGGTATTCTTTTTTTTTTTTTTCGAGACAGAGTTTCTCTGTGGTTTTGGAGCCTGTCCTGGAACTAGCTCTTGTAGACCAGGCTGGTCTCAAACTCACAGAGATCCGCCTGCCTCTGCCTCCCAAGTGCTGGGATTAAAGGCGTGCGCCACCACCGCCCGGCTCACGGTATTCTTTTAAAAAATGTTTTTAATTGAAATAGAATTGTATCACTTCCTCCACCCTTTCCTCCCACAAACCCCATCCTATGTCTTGTTGATAGCCTCTTTAATTATATTTGTTACATATGTGTATATGTACATGTGCATGTGTAAGCACAAAAATATGTAAATAGAGCCTACTGGGCCCATTGCTTTTTGTGTGTATTTGGCTTCAAGGCTGATCACTCTACGCTGAACAACCAATAAAGGGACTCATCCCTGGAAGAAGATAATTTCCCCAGCAGTCAGTTGTCTGGCGTTTGTTGTCCAGGATTAAGACCCTGCTAAAATTTCAAACCATTCTAGTGTGTCCATTGATAATGCCATTGTTCCAGTCATTTATATAGCCGTTTCTAGGAGAGACTGCTTCATGGCCAAGTTCCTGGTATTCTGGTCCTTACAGTCTTTCCCTCCCCTTCCGACACATTTTGAGTCATGGACTTAGGTAATGTAGATGTGTTCATCGGAGTTGGGCTCCCCACATTCAGTTGACTATTGGAAGTCAGGCTACCTAGAGCAGCAATAGGACAGCTCTGGAGGCTGGAGCAGCAATGGGACAGCTCAGCCCTGGAGCAAAGGTGTCCTTTCAGGAAGCCAGGCTACCTGAAGCTGGGGTGCGGTGGGAGATGGTCTCCCCGCAGTATATAGGGATCCTGCTCCTCTCCTGGAGAGCCATTACAGCTGAGTTCTGCTCTGTTCCCTTACCAGAGCGTCCTAGCAGAGCTTTGTGCTTCTCTGGCTGAAGATGTTTCTTCTGCTAATACTCTGCTAAAGGGAAGCCGGGTGCAGAGATATAGCAATCTCCTCTGGCTCCAGCAAAATGTTGTTACTTTTCCTCTACTGGCCTTGTTAACGCCCCCCTAAGGAGCATCCTAGCAATGTTGTTCTTTTCTGCTCCTCCTTGCTGAGGCCCCCTAGGGAGCATCTCTTGGGGCATCTCAGCAAGGTTTTTCAGCTCAGTCCCCTAAGCCTTCGAATGAAGGTCATCACCCAAGACTTTTTTGAGAAAGAAATTTATTTGTGAAGGAGGAGTCCCGGAGAGTGGCTGCCTCTGCCAGGGCGGGATTAATGGCAGCTCTTAACTGAAGGGGTATAGAGGTTTATATAGGGCTTCTTAGGGGCGGAGTTTTTCCAGGGAGACAGGGGATTGGCTATTTGTCCCTGCTCAGGGGCTGGTTAGTTTAGCTGGCCAGGGGCAGAGATGGCTCTCATTTCATGGCCAAACTGTGTTTCTTTCACTGGTCCTTTTTAGCTTTTGACCCTAATCCTAGGACCAGGGCATATTTCTTTCACTGGCTCTGATTCTAGGGACAGTGTGTTTCTTTGACACTAGTTTCAGAGCCAAGGCACATACATGTCTTTAGTTCTGAGTTCAGGGATAAAGATGTTTCTTTCCTGGCTCAGGTCTCCAATACAGGGTGTGTTTCTTTCTCTGACTTTGGGTGATCAGCGATTGTCGGTTTCCTGCTTCAGGTGTCCCTTTTACCCTACAGAAGCTGCATCAGAACATGGAAGAACAGAAATGTAAGTGGGTGGGCTGCAAGCCACAACATTATACAGTAATTGCTCAGCCATCTTTTCATGAGAGACTTATCAGAACCAAGAGATCTGGTAAAGGCTAAACCAAAGGCCTTTGGGCATTATTGCTTTGTGTTATACAGTGGCTGTCCTTTGCTATAGAGTTTTCACTGTAGCTAATACCCTTTCTGTTACATATTTGGGGATTAATCCCCATAGTTCAGAACTGTTTAGTGAAAACAGTTTCCCACTGGCCAGGCCTTGTTCCTCTCTCCTAGGTAAGCACAGAGATCTGCCTTCCTGCAATTATCTTTATCAGCAGGTATTTTTGGTCAGAGTTTAGGGTCCAGGAAAAGAGCATCCCATCTAAGGTATTCACAGATCTCCAAGGACATAGAATTACTACCCGCTCAAGCTGCTGCTCTGGTTTTACCCTACAATGCCCATGATCAGAACGGCTGATAACAGCATAACCCAGAACTGATAATTTAGAGGCCCGGGTCTCTTCTTCACTTAGAGCAGTAAGTCTAGCCAGACCTAGGCCCGATAGAAACCACAATATCTGGTATATATGCTATGTGTCTGATCAAGAGCCATCAGCTTCCCCTAGGTTGCCTAGTTACCTCACAGTCTCTATACATACTGGGAGAGAAGGAGTGGCGTGCCAATTTAAACAATCCAGGCCCTATTCATAATTTTACTAAATAAACTCCTTAGCTCTTTACTAACCACCTAACAATGTAGCATAGCACACTAACTATCCCCTCCAGAATTCCCCGATGATTTAATTCCCTCTCTTAACTTTGCCATTAAGGAGTTCATTGCACATGTACTAGTCACTCCCATGGGTGTGTGTGTGTGTGTGAAACCCCTTCTCTGACTTTCTATAGGGGAAAAATAATTCTGGCCCTGTAGCCTGCTGGGGCTGGAGAATTGTTGGCTTTAAGGATATATATGACTGGGAACATTTGTACAATCTAAGGACAAGGAAGAACGATGTAGAACAAGGAGAACAAGTAATGGATGCAACACTGAAAGATGATGGATTGAAGAGAAAAGGATAAAGAAACATGGGCAGATGATTCCTATTGTGAGTAGATTTCTAGCCCCCCCTTTAGCTATCCATGGCATCTTTAATTGAACCCTGAAATGGAGTCTTACAGGCAAAAATCTTTAAAGGCCCCCTGTATGGGTGCATCGAGACAGAACATGAGACTTGGCCTTGCTTTACAACAACTTGCTATGAAAATAATCCAGCCCTGTGAGAGAATAAAACCCTTCACAAGGGAAGAGGCTTCTTGAAACAAACACCTATTAAAGGCAATACTATGGCCACCAAGATGGCTGAGTGGGTAAAAGTGGTCACTGCACCGTAACAATGAGTTTGCGGCCTAGACCCCAGGCCAGCTGTGGTGACATGCCTGTCATCTCAGCACTCATCCTGTGAGACGAGAGGCAGTGACAGTACAACGGGCTGGAAGCTTTCAGGACAGATATCCTGAACTACACAGTGCAGCAGAAACAACGGAAAAGATGTGTAACACTGTTACACAAGTCAGTATCTGTGTTCTTTTCCATTATGTTTTAGAATTTTTATTTATTTTGAGGTAGGATCTCCCTGTCTATCCCTGGTTGGTCTAGAACTCACTATATTCGCTGTACGTAGACCAGGCTGCCCTGTGGCAACCCTCATGTCTCTGCTTCCTAAATGCTGGGATCACACATGTACACCACCAGGCACCGATGAAACGTTGAGCCTTTAGCGACACAAAATGTGAGAATCATTTCATGGCTGTTTTTAAAAGTGGTTGTGTTGTGCCTGAGTCCTAGGACCCCCAAGAAGATCACCACAGAGCCACACTTCCAAATGCAAAAGAAAGGTTTCGTTTATTAATGAAAGACCTTCGAAGAGGACCCTCTCTCGGGGGAGAGACTTCCCCAGAGCCAAGGAACAGGCCGAGACCACACGGATGCAAATCGCAAGAGGTTTAATGAGTAAACACTGGTACCTGCAGGCCGCAAAAGTCTTTCGGAGGACTTGGGCGCCTGCCGGCTGGGAGGAGGGCTTTTTATAGGACAGAGGGCAGCAAAAAGCAAGTTTTACAGAAGCAGAAAAGCGTGGTAATCGGTCGGTCGGAATGAGGCAGGGGGCATGAATGGTTTTCCTCTCCCAGCATGGATGTCTGGCAATAGATCTCCGGTTCTTATCTTATAGGTATCCTGTTTTTCAGCCATCCTGCTTTGTCTTATCTTTATAGATATCCTGCTTTGCAGTCATCCTATCTCGTTGACATCCTGCTTTCCCAAGCAAATGGGATGTCCTCATGAGAGCAGGCTAGCTGCTGATCTTGAGAATCTTTTAAGCAAACAGGACGTTCTCCCGGGGAGCATGCTAGCTGCGGGTTTTGAGGAGGGGGTCTGTAGGGTCTTTCAATTAAGTACAGGCTATCAAGGGTCCCCTGCCTCACAGTCTAACACAGAAGATCAGAAGGATCCTGTCTGTTGACAGAGGTTTCTGTCCCGCCCAGTCTTGCAGCCGTTCAGCCCTAAGGAAATACACAGAGGTCTATATTAATTATAAACTGATTGGCCTAGTAGCTCAGGCTTCTTATTAACTCTTAAAACTTATATTAGTCCATAATTCTTGTCTGTGTTAGCCACATGGCTTGGTACCTTTTTTGGCAAAGCAGTCACATCTTGCTCTGTGTCTGGCTTCCTTTGTGTCTGAGTGATGACTGCAGACTGACCTTTTCTCTTCCCAGAATTCCGTTCTCATTGTCCCGCCTCTACTTCCTGCCTTGCTACTGGCCAATCAGCATTTTATTAAACAAGTACAAGAAACCAATCTTTACAGGTGAAACCATTGTCCCACAGCACCTGTCTATTTTTGTAAGGGGTTTATAAAGACAAAAACCACAAGGCAGTCACAAGGTTACAGTCTCAAAATACAAAGTTCCTTATCCTATATCACAATTGGCTAAAGGTGAGGTAAAGCTCAGCTGTTAGTTCCTGATAGGCTATTAGTCTCTAAGGCGGACAGAAACAGCCCCCCTGGTTACATATGTCCTGCAGACAGCTGCTGACCCTTTGCTAGCATAGGGGTTGACTGGAGACTTATCTGATTGGTCCATTGTTTCTCACCCAATAGGGGAAGTTAGGTGGTCAGCATCTTGTCAGCAGTTTTGTGTAACTTGAGTTTTTCCCTTTAGCAAATACTTCCCTTAAAGGGGGGCTAGCGACCCCCAGCTTTCCTCATGGGTGGGGGTGAAGTGAGAAGTCCTGATATAATCCCCTTCCTGCTTGTCACAACCCAGCTCCCTGGGCAAGGGGAACAGGTTTCCTCTGTATTGAGACACACGACAAGCACCCAATATGTAAGGCCACGTGGTACATTAAGAGTCTTTCAAGAATTATTTTTTTTTTTTGAAATGCGTGATTTGGATTTTTAAGGATTCTTCTCTTTGCGTATTTTAAACGTATAAAGTGCGACGGGGTGTAAGGCTAGGTGACGGTGACACCGTGGCACACACCACCACAGGCCCCGCAGCACTTGGCGCTGGTCTGGAGGGAATCGTGGGATCCCACGCTCGCTTCTTCAGCCCGCTTCGGTTTCTCACGGTGCGAGTAGGCCGAGGGTACGCCAGGCTTCGCCGCGATGCCGGGGACCGCCCGTTCCCGAAATCGCCTCGAGTGACGTGAACAAGTCGCGAAACTAGATGCGATCCCCGGCGGCCCGGAGGAGCCTCCGCCGCTCGCCCAGCGGCTCTCCCGGCGGCCACGCCCAGGTCAGCCGTCCCGACCAATAGGAGCCGACGCCCCTCCCAGCGCGGCCGTCGGAGGAAGTGCTGGGACGGCCGGACGCCGAACGGCCCTTCACGGCAACGCGGTGACGTCACGCGCGTGCGACGCACCTGCCGGGCTCCGACTCCCGCAGCTTCTCTTCCAGTTCAGCGGGTCAGGGCCGGCCGGGTGCGG
The DNA here is from genome assembly GCA_025134845.1 of Neodon shergylaensis. Classification (NCBI taxonomy): domain Eukaryota; kingdom Metazoa; phylum Chordata; class Mammalia; order Rodentia; family Cricetidae; genus Neodon; species Neodon shergylaensis. The sequence goes on from JABTXL010004371.1 coordinate 972,151, forward strand.
GTCGCAGAGCCGGCTGCTCAGCGCGGGTGCGCTCGCGGCGGGCGGGCTTTCTGGTGGGTGAGGCTGGAGGGGGCGGAGGTGCGAGGGCCGCGCCGCTCTCCTCCCGATCAGTCGCTGGACAGCGCCGTGAGCCTGGGGACACAAGTCGGGGCAGAGGCAGGCGGACCCGAGGGCCCGCTCGAGCCGCAGGCTTGAACTTCACCCCGGGAGCAGCCTCCGCCTGTCCCGCCTGGCCGCACACGCGTGACTTCCCCTGAGAGCCGGCTGGCCGTGAAGTCCGCCGGGGCGGCCACCCCGCTGCCCTCTCCCGGTGAAGCTGCCGGGGCGGCTGGCGCGCGATCTCAAGCAGATGCGGGGTCCTCCGGCAGCGCAGCCACCAGCCGCCCAGCTTGCTATGCCTCTGCGCTGCGAGGTGAGTCGCCACCCGCCTGGTGTCACGCCCGGGCGGCGGCGGACCGCGAGCCCGGGCTCTGGCGTCCTCTTCACTTTGCACAGTGGTACCTACCTACCTGGTGTCCATCCCGTTAAAATCTCTCGCATTTCCTCCAGGAGCCGTCGAACGACCTATAAGAACTAGAATTAGGTGCCAGGACAGGGTTAATCTTGAACTTGCCCAAATTTAGCAATAACATTTAGTTCTTCTATCTTTAGACCTACGCATATCAAATCTTTTTTTTTTGTGTGTGTGTGTATGCAAATATTTGCGTGTTGGTAGTAAACTTGTCGAACCGGAAATTGCTTTGGAGAACATTTCATGTGGTACGCTTTATTTAAAGTATGGCGTTTTAAAATTAGAGTACAAGAAAGTTAATTACATATTCATCAGGTGTATTCTAATTCTAGACCCAGATTTCTATTTCCTTTGGAAACAATGACTGTTTATGACAACTGAGCCAATGATGACCGTGCCTTTTAATAGCCCCCTCTTTGTGAGTGTGTCTAAATTCAAAAATTCAGTTCTGCAAACTTTTTTGAGCCCTTGTATTCAGTGCCTTCTCTACCACTGTGGCTTCTGTATAATTGACACTTTGTAGATGTGCTTTTAGCCCATGAAGAATTTACATGATTATTTTTTGGGGGGTCAGTGTTACAAACCTTTGTAAATGACTTAAAAACAGGATTTCACTTCGGGAATGTGTTCCGGAAGTCCAGTGCTTATGTGTGTATTGTTGACCAGTCTCAAAAGGCGCTGCTTCTGCTGATGTCCTATTTTATATGGCTCTAAAATCAGGCGTATGACTTACGGGTAGTTTCTCAAATTGAATAAGTTTAGAAATGTTCATATGGTGTTGGCAGAATTACAAATAGCATTCAGCCCCCACCCCTTCCTCTCTCTTTGCTACTTCAAAGACTTTGAGCGGCAGCTCCAGTTATTTGAGGAGGTCAGTATGATTAACTTAGGTTATTACTTGGAAGTAGTGCTGTCTTATGTACCTTGTGAAGCCTTTAAGGAATTAGCCCGGTTTTGAATATATGTCGTTCCGAAGAACAGATTTGTTAAACTTCTGGGTTTGTGGTAGAAAAAATGGCAATTGTCCAAGTCATGTTGGTGATAGACTTTGTTTCCTGTTGTGACATGTTGGTAATAATTTTCAAACCTCTCCGGAAGCCAGATTTGATCTCTGCGGTGGGTCGCAAATTAAAGTTGTATCCTGTGGGTTTGACCACTATCGCTGCTTTGTGGAATTTTTAACTTGCTTTGTAGTCCAAATTGTCAGAGGACACTACACATATATATGTAAACTGGGTACTTTCTGTGATTTAGGGGGTGTGTGTTTGAGAGAGAGAGACAGAGACAGAGAGACAGAGAGAGACATACACACAGGGAGAGCACTCAAGTTTTCGCCAATCTTACAAAGTAGATACATTCACTTTGTCCATTTAATAGGTGTGAAAATTTGAGAAAGAATTTAGTTAGTATTCCTACGGCCCCACAGCAATAAGTGTCAGAACTGAAGCTTCGGCAGTGTCATTCCAGAGCTCTTCCTTCCAGTCCTCAATGGCTACACTGTTGAAGCTCTACTAGGTGACACTCCACGGAAGAAGGTGGAGTGAGACACGCCACCATAGGTCCATTCGTTTATAACTCATAAAAGGAATGTGCAATTGTAGAAACGCTTGTAAGTGTTGTTTCTGAAAAGGGAAGTTTCCAGCACTGCTGTTTTGATGAACTTTATGATGGTTTTTCTGTGCACAGCTGTCTTTGTGTTTAGGCATTCAGCTACAGTTCTTGTGAAGTGTCCCCTAGTTGAGTATGACGTGTAGGGAGACCGCTTCGCGCACGATGGACCTCAGAGATTTGCCTTAGCTGGGAGGGACTTGAAGAGGCCTTGTAAAGTCATGAAAACTGTTTGATTTTAAAGTCGTGGCCTTCATAGTAGCTTTTAAACTGGGTTATTGTTTTATATTTTTCTCCTTCTTATTATAAGCCCTATACTTGTGGATTCCCCCCCCCCCCGCCCCGCCTTTTAAAATCTTTGCAGTGCTTAATTTCCCCTTTTCTCGATGCTTGTTCTTGTTTTCAAATGTACTTATGTGTGTGTATTTGAGGCACAAATGGTACGTTGGTAGAAGTATCCATTGTGGAGACATTAAGTCAGATCCACACAGATGACTTGTTGTTCATGTGGTGGAAACACTGTGTGAGGTGAGAGTGTAAGAGGCCTGCAGCTCATCATGTGTAGCCATGCTCCTGTGCAGTTAGGTCACTAATTGCCTAGGTAACAACACCTGTACCCTTTGACCAGCACCCTCCCCTGCTTCCAGACTTGCAAGCCCTTGAGATCAGCATTTCTGCTTTGCTTTTGAACTGGACTCTTAGATTCCACGTGTTGGTGAGATCATGCAGTGTTTTTTCTGTGCTTATTTACTGTATCTGTTGATAGACACTTATGTTTTTATATCTTGACTTTTCTAATAGTATTTAACTTAAAAGAATTTGTAACATTAAGAAATATTCTTCAGGGAGCTAATTACTTAGTTTTTTGAACTAAAATATATAAGATGCAGTTTCGACACGACATGCTAAGTAAACAGTAACAATTAAAAAACCAAGTAATGTTACTTTTGGGAGACTAGTTATTGATTATTGTTTAACCTTGTAATGTCATAACCCAATGGATCTACTCAGTAATCCCTCTCCAATTTATTCTTGCTCTTTTGTCCCCCACCCTTTAGAATAAAGTTTTTTAGAACAAAGTTTTTTAAACTTTTTGGCTTTATAAAAATTATTTATATATTTTATGTATATGGGTTCTTTGCATGTACATCTGCACACCAGAAGAGGGTGTCAGATTCCATTATAGATCAGACAGTTGGGAGCTGCCCCGTGAGTGCTGGGAATTGAACTTAGGACTGCTGGCTAAGAAAAATAATTATATAAAACTAATTTGAGAGGTTAATTTTACTTTGGGTACTTATTTTTAAATTGAACCATACCCAATGCTGATAGTCTTACTATAGTACATTCAATTTCTGTTGTCTAGTGATTTCTCTGATTATTCTAAATATCAATTTTCCTCAAAAGACTACATATTTGCATGTATGTGTATATTATACACACACACACACACATATTACAATTTTTCTTTTACATTTACTTAAGAAGAAAGGCTCCAGATAGAGAGAGGAGAGAAAATGAAATGGGGCTGAAAATGACTAAACTTCATTATATAGATACACGAAACTATCAAACTAATAAAATTATAAAAAGATTGCATATTAAAATAGCTCTCAGTTAATGCAAATTATTAAATTCCTTCTGATGTATATAAATTTTAATTGTTCTTTAGTATATAAATATCACCTTCAATGATGCCTCAATTTGATGTATCTCAAATTGTTTACTAAAATTGTGATTTATACCTAATTTTCACTTTGTACTGACCTACAAATAAAGGTTGATAATTTATTAATAGCTAGTATTGATTAGTAATTAGTTTTGCTTGATTTCAGTTTAGTATGTCTTCCCACTCTGCTTTGTAATCCCCTGATAGAAAAGGAGAAAAGACTTCCCCTCAGTGTGGCATCACATGGGGAGTGAATGTGCTGGATCCTCCTGAAGGGATCCCAGTGGCTCTGCCGCCTGGTGTCTGCTCCTGTCCTTATGTCCTGGGATGGTGGCCTAGGAACATGTATGTCCACCTGCTCTTTCTCTCTGTTCCTCTACTTCCTCCTTTCATTAACTTTCCTACTTTTAGAAGGAGTGAAATCTTTTTGTTAAATGTGGAGAAGAAACACTGTAGAGTTATTGCTTCATTTCCTCCTAGTTCTCAATAGATCAGATTTATTATCTATCTATCTATCTATCTATCTGTCTGTCTGTCTATCTATCTATCTATCTATCTATCTATCTATCTATCTATCTATCTATCTATCTATCTATTTATTTTTACCCGAGACAGGGTTTCTCTGTGTCTTTGGTTCCTGTCCTGGAACTTGCTCTTGTAGACCAGGCTGGCCTCAAACTCACAGAGATCCACCTGCCTCTGCCTCCCGAGTGCTGGGATTAAAGGCATGCGCCACCACTGCGTGGCTCTAGATCAGATTTATTGATCTTGCTTCTGTGTGTCGCCTTAAAAGATACTCTTTCCCACCTTTACAATGGTTGAAAATTCTTTATTATGGCTTCTATTTTTGATGCTGGGATTGAACTCAGGGCCTCGACTATGCTAGATCTACCCTAAATTTCATCCACAAGTTAATTTCATTTACTCCACCCTTTCTGCTTCCATTTAATCAGACACTGTCATTCACTCATGGTTAGGCTTTGGTTTCTTTTTGCAGCTGTTCTATAGCTTCTTATGAGTTTTATTTATGTTAGCATCTGTACATGTGTGTTTTTTAGAAAAATATTTTGTTTATTTTTATTTATGTACACAATTGTCTGTGTGAGGGTGTCAGATCCCTTTGAACTGGAGTTACAAAGACAGTTGTGAGCTGACATGTGGGTGTTGGGAATTGAACCTGGGTCCTCTAGAAGAGCAGCCAGTGCTCTTAACTGCTGAGCTATCTCCCCAGCCCCCTCTACAAGTATTCTAAGGTTCTGGTACCATAGACTGTTATAAGTGTTTCCTGGTGAGAGATTCATTCCTTGACAGAGTGAATTTGAGAAACATTTCATAGATTTTGTTTGTCAAGTTAATGTTCATATAGGTTTTCTCAAGAACTTTTTTTTTAAATATTTATTTATATTATGTATACAATATCTATCTCTGCAGGCCAGAAGAGGGCACTAGACCTCATTACAGATGGTTGTGAGCCACCATGTGGTTGCCGGGAATTGAACTCAGGACCTTTGGAAGAGCAGGCAGTGCTCTTAACCACTGAGCCATCTCTCCAGCCCCTCTCAAGAACTTTTTTAAAAACTATTTTTAGCTAATGCAGTCTCTATCGTATGGTAAAGTTCCCAGGCATACTGACCATCAAGCCTTTCTCAAAGCTAGAAGTTCATGTACCTACCTACACATGCTTTTTCTTGTCTCAGCTTGGAAGTTCAGGTCATGCCACCTTTTTCCTTAGGTAACTCCCCTCACCCCCAATCTTATGTATTTTTTTTTTGAGACTCAAGACTTATCTCAAAAAAAAAAAAAGGAAGAAGTGTCTTAGTTAGGATTTCTATTGCTGTGAAGAGACACTATGACCATGCCAACTTTTATAAAGGAAAATACTTAATTTGGGTGGCTTACAGTTCAGAAGTTCAGTCCATTATCATCATGGTGGGACATCTTGGCCAGCAGGCAGACGTGGTGCTGAAGAGGTAGCTGAGAGTTCTACATCTTACACAGGCAGCAGGAAGTGGGGCCAATAACATTCAAACTACCTCAAAGAGCTTCATATTATCTACCACAGTGAGATGTAGTCTTTTCCTCTAAGTTTTGTTAAGTTGTGTTATTGGTCAGGTTATGCTTTTTACTCTAAGAATACAAATCAGCTATATAAGAAAATACTATGTCTCCCTTGAAGATAATATTTAATATATGCTGAAGCTTACTAAATATAGTATACAATAAAATTGCATTAATAGTTACATCAGTTTCTGGTACTTTTTAGCTCTTCTATAAATATTTTGATTAAATGATTATTTTGAAATCATTAAAATAATTGTCACATTTTAATGTGAGACAAGTATAAACATAAGTTTTTTGTTTTTGAAAATTTGTAAACATATATATATATATATATACTATATAGTGAAATATGATCCCACCTATCCTCATTTATCCCTTCTAATACCCTCCATGTCCCCTCCAACATTCCTCCTTTCCAATCTCATGTCTGTCTTTTCTTTTTCCTCTCATTTGGTAGGTTGATGGGTGGGTGGGTCTGTCTTTTCTACCTTATTTATCTCTAACACTTAGTGTTACCCATATGTGTGTGGGTGTAGGACCATCTCCTGGAGTATGGCTAAAATCTACCAGTGGATACATCCTCACAAAATGGTTCTCTTTCTCCCAGCAGCTATTCATATCCACTGCCAACGGCTTCTTAGTGAGGGGTGAGACCTGGAGATCATCTACCCCATCTATATTGGGGTAGATTTGGGCTTTTGTGATCTTGTACAGGTCATATGCAAGTAACCGCAGCTTCTGTGAGTTCCTGAGTGTGATTGCCATGTCTTAGACAGAGGAAAGCTTCCACAGCCCTCCTCCCCACCCGCCAGCTCTTCCTGTGCCTTAGTGGTGTGGTGTGTGTGGACATAGCTGTCCAGTGCAGGGCTAAGTACTCAGTCTCGTGTCTCAGCACTTTAGTTTTACATGTCTCCATTGATTGCTGTCCACTGCAAAAAGAAGCACATGTGGGTGTAAACATAAATATTTTGAAGGCAATTTGACAGCACAACTGTCAAAATAAGAATAGCAGGTTTTACACTTGGGCCTGTGACCTCCCGAGCCACAGCTTTTGACCAAGACTCAGTGCCAGGCATGAGATTTCCTCTGTCAGAGGAGGCCTCCATTCTAATCTGAAAGTGCTTGATTGTCCCTTAAAAGTTGTACCATTGCCAGCCAGTGGTGGTGCGCATCTTTAATCCCAGCACTCAAGAGACAGAGGTGGGTGGATCTCTAAATTTGAGGTCAGCCTGATCTACAGATTGAATTCTAGGACAGCCAGAGCTATAGAAAGTAATACTGTCTAAAAAAGTAAATGATGCTCTATTGCACCAGTGGGCACATCTGCCTGGCAGCTGGGTAAGACTATGATGTCTCCTCTGCCACAGTAGTTTCTTTAGCGCCGCCCAGCACGGTGAAAGCTAATCATCAAGGAGGGACTTTCCAGTCAGCTTAGGGTTCATTGCTCTGTGTTCTGCAGCCAAAGTATATGCTGTCTTCAGCACCAGGATCTTGTAGTCATGGTGGGTAACCAAGGGTAGTAGCAGTAGCCTGTGTTCTGGAGACCTCTGGGGCCTCCCTGACCAGTTAAGTGGTAGAAAGGTATTCCATGCATTGCTAGTAAAACCTTTAAACAATGTAGATAGGAATGTGCCTTACCTACCGATGTTTAGGCTTTCCCTCTCTGCCATCATTGCTTTGGTGACTTTGGTCTTTCTGGTGGCTGACATGGAGAGTTTCATTTGCACCTTTCATCGGTTGTGACCTACTTCTCTGTTTAGCTTACCAGCCAGACACACAGTTGGCTGACACACCTTCAGAGCTTAGCCATTACCTTCAACCTGCACAGGTACCTTTATAGGAGAAACAAAACTTGATTGAGACCACAAAGCTCCCTTAAGTTACCTGCTTGCAGGGTCTTTGGGAAATCAGTCTAGGAAATATTTATGTGTTTTAACAAGAAAAGTAATATCCATAGAGGAAAACTGATGAACTTTATCAAGATTAAATATTTTTGTTATGTGGTAGACTATCCTGGGCTACAGAATGAGACCATCTTACAAAAAACAAAATAAAATAAACAAACAGTACTTAAATTGAATACCTGATATGTATGTCACATACTTTGCTAACCATTGACTATGTAGTGAAAAACAAAAATTGAGCATTAGTTGGTTTCAAGATACATTCTAGATCAGAAGATCAGTAAATTAATAAAATCTCATAAAGCTGTGGTCAGTGCTATACATTGGGAACTGAAAGAACTAATAGAAAAATTTAACATAGGCAAACTTTGACTCAGGTACTAGGGGAGACTTTTTTTTGGTTAAGTTATTTCAATTTTTTGTATCTCATCTGTTAAGTGGAGAGAATAATAGCTCCCTGTAGTAGGAGCTGCGGGTTGCATTCCGCCACCGGCTAGCTTTACCTGAAATAACAACACACAAATTGTATTCTTTTAAACACTGCTTGGCCCATTAGCTCTAGCCCTTACTGGCTAATTCTGATATCCCGATCAACCCATCTCTACTAAACTGTGTAGCATCAGTCTTACCAGGAAGATTCTAGTCTCCGTCCATTCTGGGTCGGAGTTTCTCATCGTCTGCCTCAGAGAGCAGAGCTATCGTGTCTACCGTGTCTACCCGGGAGAGGGGAGCATGGCCTACCCGGGAGAGGGGAGCATGGCGTCTCTGAGCTCACTTCCTCTTCCTCCCAGCATTCTGTTCTGTTTACTCCATCCACCTATGTTCTAACCTATCAGGGCAAGCAGTTTCTTTATTTAATTAACCAATGACCTTCCTCCATCAGCTCCCATACCTTATTATTGGCTCATATGTAATATACTTTTGTAAAGTGTAATGAGAGCACTAGAGAGATGTGTTTACTGCCTACAGTGATGCTTTTGTTTGTTAGTCATTGAGGTTCTGAGATGGCATATATTCCTGAGGTTGGCTTGAACTCTGGATAATCCTGCTTCAGGTTCCCACAAGACTGCCAGATGCCTAGCTAATTAATGCATATTTGATGTGAGGTTTGAAGAATCAGTAGCAAGTTAGATGAAGAGGAGCGGGTGTGCTCCAGATCAAAGACATACTGAAGGCTGTGGACCAGGAGGCATATAAGGTCCTGGTGGGACTGAGAAAGTGTAAGATGAGTGGTCTAGAGTCTAAAAGAAGTACACGCTGCAAAATGAGACTGGGAACTGGGCGGGGACTGCCAGCCTGGGGCTTTTCTGCTTTGTTAAGGAGTTTGTCTCTTAAGAAATATGAAAAATAATTAAATAATTAAAATATTTTAGTGCACAGAATAGGTACAGATTACTAGTCACACCTTCTTCCTTTTCTTTTTTTTCTTTTTTCTAGGGCTGGCTGCAATATGCAGTATAAAGATCAAGTTAGAGGCAGACAAGGTACTTATGCAGAGAGCATTAGAAATTTGTTACAGCACACTAGAATTTATCTCTGGGAATCTGATCTTCATTACTATATAGGAAATATGCTTGCAAGCTACCCTCTACTATACAAAAATTGATTTAAGTAAACATTAACACTCTTGGAATATTATAAAATAATCAAAGCATTTTTAAAGTTGCAGAACAGCAAATATTTCTTTGTAGTTTACTTCCAAAGCTGTTTATCTCAAGGCCAGCTTACTGTTGCTGCAAAGGTGTGTATGTGTTGAAAACTGAAAACGAAAACCTTTATTGTTAAGACACTGTTATGCTCGTTTTTCATGTACAGAAAGAAAAGTACCAAGGACGCGACATTGTCTAAGTCTTGGTTGAGTTTGGGAACTTTGATTCTTTTGTGTTCTGTGTGTACTTACTTACTGTGACTTTCTAGTCAGTTTTGTTTTATAAGCTTTACTAGTTTGACTCCCTCGTTGATGAGTCCCACACATGTCAGCATACTTATAAATTTTCATCTTGATAGTGAGCCTGGAATAGACGTATTAAATGAGCTGGATGCTGGTGGCTCATGCCTTGGGATGCAGAGGCAGGCAGATCTCTGAGTTTGAGGTCAGCCTGGTCTATAGAGTGAGTTCCAGACCAGCGAGGGCTACACAGAGAAACCCTGTCTCGAAAAAAAGATGTAGGAGTATTATTTTGGTATATAAAGAATGAAAATAAAATTTGGTTTCTCCTATGTTGAAAAAAAATGAAAAAAATTAACTGTTTTCAGTTTTTCCTGGTTAATGTTTGACCCTGTGCTCCAAATACTTAAATATTTCAAGTTAATTTAAAAGATTTTAACTTACAATGTTAACTTTAAAAATTAGGTAGTACTTGCCTGAAGTAAAATCCCAAGGACTTGGAATTTCAGCCATTTGCTGTCTTTTCTATGGGCCTTTCCCTTGCAAAGTCCTGTCCTGTCCATGCACACATAAGTGATTGCATACTCTGATTCTTCCCTGTCCTGTGCAGCAAGCTGCACACTGTAAGCTCACTTCTGCACTTGATAGATTTACACTTAGAGGATCTTAAGATTGTTACAGTGCTGCTTGAAGGAGTTCTTCTGTCTCTTTGACACCTGCATAGTGAGAAGAAAGAATTGAACCATCCCTCAGCACTTAGCATAATAGAGGGAGCCCTTGTTACAGCGGCTGGACTTAGTATTTTTACTGCAAAGACCTTAGCTTTCATTTTGTGATGTTAGAATACATGATTTTTGTCATATGTTGGGAAAATGTTGAAGCCATTTTCCCCTTTTTTCCAGATAACCAGACAGCTAAATGGAGTCTGAGCAGCTGTTCCATAGAGGCTACTATAGAAACAGCTACAACAGCATAACAAGCGCCAGTAGCGATGAGGAGCTCTTAGATGGAGCAGGTGCTATTATGGACTTTCAGACTTCTGAAGATGACAATTTGTTAGACGGTGACACAGCAGTTGGTAAGTGCAGCATGTCAACTGAGAATTGTAGTCATGAATATCTACCAGTACATATGCTCTGAGGCTTTTGTTTTGTTTTTTTGAGACTAACATTTGGGGTAACTTTTTAAAGCCAAGGTAGACTCACAGAACTTAAAATTAACCATTTAAAAGTATCCGTCTCAGTGACCTTATTCATAGTATTATCCTAAAATATTTTTACTACCTCCAGAATCTCCAATATTGAAGTAAATATTCAAATTTAAGTGTAATTCAGAGAGGTATGCAACCATTACATTGATCTCATGAAAACAGAGAAATAAACAAGTTCTGCAATTTCCCTTTAGTTAAGAAATAGCATTACCTAAATTCCTCTCTTCTTTCCCTAACAGCAACTATTATTTGATTTCCATTTAGATTGATTTAGTGGGTATTTATACTTTCTGTAAGTGGGGTCATAATGTGAACTCTTATCTCGTGTTTTTAATTGTGTTTTGGGATTATCTGGGTTGTTGCACACGGTAGTGGTTTTTCCATTGCCGTGTAGTTTTTCATTGTGTAAATATACTGCAGTGAGTTATTCTGTATATTCCATTGTAGACTTTAGCGTTTGCTAATAGTACTGCTAAAATATGTAAGTGCATGTGTTTTAGTGAAGTAATCTAACACATCTTGAGTTATACTTAGTGTGCAATACTTAAATCTAGAGTGTGCGTGTGTCAGCATCATCACATACTGTCAGAGATACCCAACACTGTGGTGTGCTTATTTCTGTCTGTAGTTTGTGAAAGGTTAGTTGAGCATCTTTACCAAGTACCAAAGTATTACGAGTTTTAAACATTTTAACTGTTCTCTCATTTTGAGCTTATATTTGATGATTTGGGAGTTGAAATGCACTTACATATGTTGACTTGGCTTTTTAGGTTGCCTCCAGAAGTGCTAGGTCAGTCGGCCTGTTCTATAGAGGCCCATTATATATTCTAATTTGTCAGATACATTTATTGGAAATGTCTTCTCTTACTCTTGAAGTGTGTCCTTTCATTTTCTTAGTAAGATGTTTTGGGGGGAAGCCATTGATTCTAATGAACTCTAGTTAGTATTTTTGTTCTTACTGTCTGTGTTCTTGTTAATGATTCTTCTAAATTGGGTATGACAGTACACACATGCACTTCCAGGTGTTGAGACTAGGATAGAGAATCTAAGTCCAGCCTGGTTTACATAGCCAAAGGTCTGTTATTTAAAAATAAAGATTTCAGGTACATCAGGGGATCAAAGATAGTATTCTGTTTTCTTCTTGTGCCATTTATATTTAGATCTAGAATCTTCTTGCATTTAATTGTGTGTAATGTGAATAAAAATTTAGATTAATTTTTCCCCATATGCAAAACTGGTCCAGTACCAAGGCAAGCAACTTGAACTGTTAATCAAAATGACAGACACTTTGGAAGATAGCTTGACAGTTTTGTATATTATTAGCTATAAGATTCAGCAATAATGTACTGAAGTATTTATTTCCAGTTAGGTGAAATAGTCACATGAAAATGTTTTAAAAAAACCAAGTAAAAGAAAAAAAAGAGAGAAAAGCCTAAACAAGCATCCTAGTGAGAAGCTGTGCTGTGCTCGGTAGGGTATACCCACAGTGTTACTCTGTATTTCTGTAGGTGCATGCTGGGCTTGTGCCCTTACAGTTTGAAATACATGCCTTTTTTTTCCAGTGAACCTCAGTGTATGTCTATGTTTTGTGGTTAAATTTACTTGAGCAGGATATGCTTCAGTGTTCTTTTCTATATACTAACCCTAGTGGAGGGAGAAACTTAAATATGACTTGATTTCTTTTCATCCTCAGACTGTTTTTATAGTGCATCCCTGTTCTAACTTTGCTTTCTGTTGCTTTGGTAAAATGCTGATGAAAAACAAGTTGGTGGGGGAAAGAGTTTATTCCATCTCAACGCTCACAGTCTATCATGTAGGGCAGCCAGGGCAGGAGCAGAAGCAGGAACAGCAGCAGAGCCCATGGAGGAGTGTTGCAGATCGTCTTACTCTCACGGATGCTCATCAGCCACTTTCCTTATACCACCCATCCTATGTAAGTTAGTAATCAAGAAAGTGGCCCCACAGACATGCCCACAGGCCAATCTAATGGGGGCAGTTTTGCAATTGAGGGTCCCTCTTCCCAGCTGTGTCAAGTTGATAACCAAGATGAGCCATCACAAATGTTTCTACAGCTTTCTTTCCCCATTCTCTTCGGATTTCAGTTACTTGTGGTTGAGTTTCTCACTGTGATGCTTAGGCTCTTCTGTATTTTCCGTCTTTTTATGTATTTTTTCATTTTCATGTGAATATTTTACCTAACTAGAGTAAATATTTGGAACATTATAACTGAATCTTATGGCAAAGGTACAGTTAATAAAGGAAATTTCCAAACTGTATTCTAAAGTATCTGTCATTTTGGTTTAGTTTCTGATGCCTACCTTCTCATCAGCATTTGGTAGTGTCAAGGATTTGAAGTTTTGGAATGTAGCCATTTCATAATATACATGCTATAATACACAATATTGTATTACAGTAATATATTGTTATTTCATGTTCTGAGAAAGTCTTCATATTACTGTGCCATTTTGAGCATATTTCTTGACATTTGGGTCTAAGAATTTCAGTGCCCAAATCGTCTTTGGTTCCATTTCTGTTGCCTAATTTTTTTCTTCTCTTTTTGGTTCTTTTTTGACTTTGGCTCCTGTAATTGTTAACTGACTGGATACTATGTACAAATAGTAGTGGAATTACTGGTAGCAATATCTGCACCAGAGTACTTTCTTTTATGCAGGGGACAGGCAGTCTAGGATCTGGCAAGAGAATTTGCAACATAGTTTTAACTTTCTGTTAATTGGTCTCTTAGAATTATTTTATTCTTAGGACATTGCTTCTGAGAATTTTTTTGGTAGGAAACTGCTGCCTTTATGGGAGGTATTCATTGGTAGGCACTAGTGCTCTCTTTTGTGCTTTTTTATATAATGATTCATTTATTTATTATGTTTACAGTGTTGTGTCTGCATGTATGCCTGCAAGTCAAAGGGGGCACCAGATCTCATTATAGATGGTTGTGAGCTGGGAATTGAACTCAGGCCCTCTGGAAGAGTAGCCAGTGCTCTTAACCTCTGAGCCATCTCTCCAGCACCCCCCCCCCACTTTTGCTTGTTTTAGCACCTTAAGATTGCCAACAGCTCTGCTGTTATTATAATGACTGCTTCTTTGCCTTTGCTTACTCGTTTGGGAATCGTAAGTACTTCAGGGGTAGAGTGGCACGGAACGAAGCTCTTTGTCTCTTTCTCCAGGATCTGTCCATGTAAATTCACATTGCTATGGTGGCTTTGTACTTCAGACTTTGAGCCTTTAAACCTTTCAAACTGTCAGCTTTTAATCTTCACCTTCTGGGCCTCTTGTTTATGAGCTTAGAAATGGCACAAAGCAAAAATGGTTGAGACTGTTGTGTTTGTCTCTGCTTCATTGCTTTTCAGAATAGTAACACCTCCAGGCTACTTCCCTGGGATGTTCTTTGATTTAAAAAGACAGCACTTGCATTATTAACCATTTGCTTTTTTATAATCATTTTTTTCTACCTAATTTAAGTGACATTTATTGGCAGTTATAAACTAGAATATATACATTCATAACTTGAAAAATCAAGTGAAATGAACAACGTTCTCTCTTTTCCTCTCTTTCACTCTTTGGGTTTTTTATGTGGGGTATAAAATTAATCAGGAAAGTAGAAGGGACAGGAGGAAGGGTCCAGCATTTCCCGTCTTCCCACTGTCATCAAGTGCTGGTGATGCTCTTATCCCAACTTTTAAGAAAGAGAACTAAGTAGAAAGGGAAGACAAGGGTATACAAATATGACCTACTAATTTTCCTCCAACCAAACCCACCAGTATACTTCTCTGTGTGTGTTAGCATCCGGGCACACCTTGGCCCTGCCCTGTGGAAACCTGGCACAGGGCATCATGCCCTGTGCTCTGCCTCATGCCTCCTTCAGCAAATCCTACCTGCCTATGAGTCAAGACACTAATGTGTGTGTGTTTATGCATGGCATGTTGTGTATGAGGAAGTCAGGATAACTTGGTGGAGTCAGTTCTTTTCCGTGTAGGTTAGAGGGAATCTAAACTCAGGTCATCAGGCTTGTTGACAAGTGCCTTTACCCACAGATCCATCTCACCAGTTCCAGAGAATTTTATTTTAATACACCTTTTGAATTGGGAAGAGTATTGTACAAGGGGAAGTAAATGTAGTTGGGTATTTTTTTTTCCACTTTTTGGAGGCCCGCCACCCAGTTCCCAAATAAATACACTAAGACTTATTCTTACTTATGAATGCTCAGCCTTATCTTGGCTTGTTTCTAGCCAGCTTTTCTGATTTAAATTATCCCTTTTCTCTTTAACTACATTTTGCCTCTGGGCTTTTTACCTTTCTTCATTCTATAAGTTTTTCCTTCTTACTCCATGATCTGCTGTGTAGCTGGCCCCTGCCATCCTCCTCTCTTTCTACTTTTGCTCTTCCCTCCTCTTTCATCTCTTGAGTCTAGAGTTCTCCTCTTATTTATTCTCTCTGCCTGGCAACCCCACCTATCCCTCTCCTGCCTTGCTATTGGTTGTTCAGCTCTTTGTTAGACCAATCCAGTGTTTTAGACAGGCAAAGTAACACAGCTTTTATGGAGTCAAACAGACCAACATAAAAGAATGCAGTACATCTTTGCATCACCAAACAAATACTCCACAGCATACACCAATGTCAGACATCCTAAACTAATATTCCACAATAAAATAATGTATGAAGGACCAGCAATAGGAATTATCTCTGAAGCAGCAAGTATCCTTGTGAGATACACCGTGTTCTTGTAGATGATAAGATACTACCAACGGCAGCAGAAAGGGGGGTGTTTAGAAGAGGTAGGGACCTTTACCGTCATGAACTCAAGACAAATGTGAGGAAAGGCCTTACTTTTGTGAGAGCTCTAAAGAGTTATCAAAGCCAATGGTAGAACATACAATTGGGAATAAGTATTTTTTCATAATGTAGTATTTGGTTTTTAGTTTTCCAAGACAAAGCTCCCACAAAACAAATAAGCAACAGCAAGAAGTCATTGGAAAGTACCCAACAATGTTTTGCTGTGTGGTGAGTAGCCCTCAAATTGGAAACCTGAATTACATCCTGATTCAGCTAATTCTGTAACCTTTGGCAAGTCAGCCTTTGCATGCCCCGTGTTTTCCTAATTAAAAATAGCAGTCACTGAATGAGTGCTCTGAGAATTAAGTGCATTAGGGATCTTTACCCAGATGATATAAATTGATCATTAAAAGAGTAGTTTATTAATGATAGAGAATCAGTTAAGAGTGGCTGTTTCTGTTTTCTCCTATGTTCTTTCCGCTTGGATGTGCTAAGCTCTTTCATCCTAATATAAACAAATTCTTCTTTGAGAACATTCAAGCAAGGTATCATTTACATTTCCAGTATTTCTGATGAAAAGGATGTAAGCCTAGATATGGAATAGCTTGAAGTTATAAGAGACAACTTGCTTTGGGACTCTCCATGAGATAGCTGTTTTTGTATAGCTTATAGTTTATAAATCCTTTAAAAAATATATTTACTAATCCTCAAAAATAAAGTCTACTCAGAGTAAATACTAGGTGCTTTAGAACACATAGTTATCAAAAATAGAAGTTTGTTAGGCATGATGACTGCTAGTAATACATGTGGATGGATGGCAAAAAGATGAGGCTGTATCTATATTAAGTACAGCTAATTTGAAAGAATATTTTAGTCGATTAAAACTTTTTGGAAATTGAAAACATTTTCATTGCAAATAACAAGAATATGGGCCAAGCTTTTGTTGCAAGGGTTGGATTCGTTGAAGGGGACCATATGGTTCTGCCATTGCCAGTGAAGCACATGGTTATACATCAGTAGAACTTAGAATGATTCTTAGCTAGTGCAGTCTTCAGGTGAAGTAAATTACTGAGAATCATTCTCAGTATAGGCAACCACAGGCTTTAGCAGGTTTAAGCAGTTGCTTTGTGTTGTTAATGTAATTGTTAATGTAATTATACTGTTTAAAATATGAGCCTGTGTATATTTTCGTCTTGTCTGAAATGTTTAGCTGGCAGTTGACAAGAGATCTTTAAAGTTTTTAGATTGTCTAAAACTGAATGTTAGAGTTGAGAAGGCTTACTCCTAATTGTCTTAATCTTTTTTTTTTGTCGTTGTTGTTTAGAAAACCCTTAAAATAGTTCAGAAATGTAAGGTGCTTTAATTGTTGAAACTTTTGGGACGTATGATAGCTGGGATTGGAATACAGTTATTATCTTACTCATTTCTCAAATATAGGTTGAATGTTCTTTATTTGAAATGCTTAGAACCACGTTTCAGATTTTTTTTATAATGTTGAGGGAGCAGTATTTGCACCTATATAAAATGAAATTTCTGGGCAGGGGACTCATTTAAACACAGAATTTATTTTTACACACAACCTGAAGATAATTTGTATGGTATTTGCAGTATGCCTGTTCCTTGTCTGTGATTGACTGTGACTAGCATGAAGTCAGGTGGAGAATTTCTGGTTTGTTTCTGTTTCATGTTGGTTCAGAAAGCTTCAGGTTTTATAGCACATTGGATTTTGGATTTTGGAATTAGGGATGCTGTATCTGTATATCAGTACATGAACTTCAGAACTCAAATGATCTGTGACATTAGACTCGGAGGTTCTGAGCTATTAAAAGAGGTTAGCATTCAGATATCAACCATTAGGTTCAGCTTCATTAAAGATGTTTATGCTTTCATTTACATTGTATTCATTGTGTGTGTGTGTGTGTGTGTGTGTGTGTGTGTATGTGCGTGTGTGTGTGTTAGACAAGGTTTCTCTGTGTAGCCCTGGCTGTCCTGGAACTCGCTCTGTAGACCAGGTTGGCCTTGAACTCATAGAAATTTGCCTTCCAAGTGCTGGGATTAAAGGCATGTACCACCACGTGTATTCTTTTTGGGTTGAATATTCTTAAATCTTCCTCCATGAGAACTATTGGAAGGAGTGCTAGGTAAAGTAGATGCAGAGTGGCCATTCAAGATGACAACACATATGCTAGCAAGTCCTGCAGATAGAGCCTGGCATCAACATCATGAAACTGGCATCTAAGAAGTAGACTCATGTTATCCAGGCCTGTAGATCTTATTGGGTAAAATCGTAGTGCAAATTTCTTTTGTATATTGAGAAATAAAATAGTCTACTTTATTCCAACCAAAGAAACAAGGCAGCTCATTAAAAGATAGATAGAATTCAGTAATTAAGTGGTTTATAAGAATGAAGCAAAAGGAAAGCCACCTGAAGTGACAAAATGTAGAAAAGAGACCAAGAAATAAATGTTACCAACATACTTAACGTTTTTAAAATTATCTTCTTCTATTGTGTGTATTAGTGTTTTGCCTGCATGTATGTCTGTGTACCCCATGGTGTCCAAGGTGGCCAGAATAGGGAGTCAGATCCCCTGGGACTGGAGTTCTATACAGACCAATGTGAGCTGCCATGTGGGTGCTGGGAATCAAACCTGGGCACTTTGGAAGAGCAGACATTGATTTTACCTATTGAGCCATCTCTCCAGCCCACCAATACACTTGAAAAATATATTACTTAAAATTGTCAAGCATGTATATAATTTTAGTCATTTTCCTCTTACTCCCCCTCATCCCCTTATGAAGCCCTTCTCTTCCAAATAGTGTTCCTCCAACTTTTCATTTCTGCTTCTTGTGTGGCTAATTTAGTTATGGTTACTTATGAACTTGAGTGGCAGGTTATTACTGCATCACAGACATCTTATCAGTGGCTACAAGACTAGACAAGATGGTATCTTCACCCAGTAACCACTGTCATTAGCGCCTCCTCTCTCCGTAATGAAATGGTAATGGCCCCAAAGTACAAATGAGTTTGTGTTTAGACTCAGATGTCAGCCAACACAAGGGTTGGGAGGCTATATCACCTGGTAGATGCACGAGGTTAGGACTCATAATTATTTTCTTAGTAGTAGCAGAAAGGGAGCTGGGGAAGCAAAAATGCTCCTGCTGAAAAGACTTACTAAGAAGAAATATACCCCAATGATAGATATTCTGTGAATCCTGGATGAATTATTTATTTAACTTTTCTAAGGCGTTGAATCACTGTGTTCTTTAAAACTCATCATTGTTTAAATTACCTTAGCCTTGTCACACACTGAGCATACATATTCGACCCTTTCTCAATACTGCATGAATGGCATCTGACAGACACAAAATTATTCCTTTTTAGAAAGATTTTTATTTTATGCATATGAGTATTTTGTAACATATGTCTCATAAGCATGTAATACCCACAAAGGCCACAAGAGGGCATCAGCTCCTCTGGAACTGGAGCTACTGGCAATCATGAGCCAAATATGAGTGTTGAGACCTGAACCCAGGTCCTTAAAAGCAGCAAATGCTCTTAACTGCTGAGCCATTTCTCCAGCCCCATAAATTTCTTCTTAATGAAGAATTCTGACCTTAAGTAAGAACAATTTTCACGAATGAAACCTCTAATGACTTCTATTTAGTCTGACATTGTATTTCACTTTACTATTTCTAAATATTACTAAATAGTAATTACTATTTACTAAATTGTAAAGCTCAATAGTAATATTTAGAAATAGTAAAACTATAAATCATTGATGAGTTCCTAAAATGTTATGTTATCTACACTGTCTCATCTATCCAGAGATAGTCTGTCAGACTATTATGAGTAATGCCCAGACAGATGGAGTACGCTTATTCAAAATATTATGGACCAGAGTATTCAAAATTTGTTTCTGTTTCTGTTTTTTAAAGAATTTAATAGTCATATCCACATAATGAGAGAACAGTTAAAACGTTTAAAACTGGTAATACTTTGCTCTTAGGTTTTGGTAAAGATGTACAACTGAACTTGGACACACTGCAGACAGAAATAAGCACACCTCACTCGTCTTTGTGGGGCAGAATGTCACAGTGTAGCCCCGCTGGCCTGGAGCTCTGCTTCACAGGTGCTGGGTGATAAGCAGGTCGCACCACACCTAGTTTGTAGCTTCTTTTTTTTTTTAAATATTTATTTATTATGTATACAATATTCTGTTTATGTGTATGCCTGCAGGCCAGAAGAGGGCACCAGACCCCATTACGGATGGTTGTGAGCCACCATGTGGTTGCTGGGAATTGAATTCAGGACCTTTGGAAGAGCAGGCAATGCTCTTAACCTCTGAGCCATCTCTCCAGCCCTGTAGCTTCTTTTAAAAATGCAAGTTATTAATATTTGTAGGCCCATATTTCGGTATTTACCATATTTACCATTATGAATTAAAAAATTTAAAACTTTAGTTCATTTAAATATAAATATAAAATGTATTTTGACATTAGTGAGAAATATATTTTCCAAATAAACTTAGAGAAGAGTGCCACTGATTTGCATTTAAAAATATCTCTAATGTTTTCTTAGTAGAGGATAGATTCTCAAATGTGTTTGTTAACGATGTGTTAGAAAATTTACCTCAGACAGCACATAGAAAAGAATATAATTTACTAGCTTCCTGTAGGTCGTTGTGGATATTCTTTGATATTATACTACAACGTGACAAATGTTAAATTCTTAAAGACTTACTGCCCTGTTGAAGCCATGTTAATGAATACTTTGTGCTCTGTAGAATTTAATCCATTTGTCCCCTTGCACTTTTAATGGATCTTCTACCCACATACATGTTTTATTTTTACACATAAATAATTTGGGAAATTTATTTATTAGTGCATCATTTTGCTGTTACAACCGTAACAAAATAATCACAGGCTGGGTGCCTTAAAGCACATACTTTCTCACTTTTCTGGTGCTACAAATTGATTTCTTGTGAGTCCTTGGTTTGTAGGTAGTCAGCTGCCCTCCCCAGGTCTTGTTTTTTTTTTTTTCTTAGTGTATCCACTTTGTAAGGGACAGGAATGACTTTGGTTAGCCTTAATTACTCTTTTAAAAGTTAATTTGGATCTTATCTCCAAATACAGTCACTTCCTAAGATAAGAGGTAAAGACCTTAAGATACACATTTGGGGGGGGGGCGGGTATTAGGATTCGGGCGTTATGCTGTCCCCTGTCACCTGGCAGAATGCATTCAGGCAGCACCCTGGACAGTCAGCCCAGGGTCCAGTGGCTGCTACATCACTATGTAGTCTGTATGCAAGTGTAAAAGGTCCCTTTAAGAGACAGCCTCTGCCCATTCTGGCTGTCTTCTGAAGAGGCTAACAGGTCTCTGTCTCGGTCCCCTCGCCCCATCTCAATAATACTCTTCACTTAAGCTTTGCCTGCAGGACCTGTTTTTCCATTAACCTTGAGGCCTCTGGCTCTCCCAGAATCAAAGGGGAGGGGGTGGGAGCACAATTCAGTCCCTAGCAGTTGATCTCTGCACATCTTCCTGCACACAATCTAGAAGCCACGGGTGTCAGGGAGACATCTTGTACTGTTGGGAAGTTCTCTGGATCACAGGTTCAGTTTTTATTTTTGCCTAAAATTGAATTTACTATTGGTAACATATGTTACCATTAGTTTGACTTGAAGAGGCAGTTTCACCTGATTTTGTAGAGAAAATGTCTGCCAGATTCTGACTTCTAAACAGCTGTAGTTGGTGGGGTTTGTGACAGTCGGTTCAGTTTCCAGCTCAAATGCCAGCTGCTGTCTTTCCCCAGCGGGTCTCTGGAAGAACAGTGAGGGTGACAGAGGGCTGTATTTTCTGTTTCCACACTCGGAATATTAAAGTAGAACACATGGCTAAGAGTTGTGCTTTAATAAAGTAAGTATATTTGCTGGTGTGTCAGGCATTCATCTGTAAGGAAAACAGACTTTTGTGTTTTTACAAGGATACAATTGTGAAAGACACAAGGGTAGTTAGTACACGTTGGTGTGACAGCTTTGATGTGTGCTAGGTGGTAGCTTCTTGGTGCTCTTGTACTCTCTAGGCAAAGGTCAATACAAAGAAAAGTGTCTGAGTCATGGCTCCTCCCACACCCTCCCACACTCTCCAAACCCTAGTTCCGGGCACCTGTAAATATCTTACAGCAATGATGAAAGGGACTTTGTGATTGAATCTGGGATCTTGAGATGGGGAGATTAGCTTGGAATGACTGGGTGGTGCCAATGTAATCAAGAAGGTCTTTTAAAAGAGAAAGGCAGGTGGATCATTGTCACCGGTAGGAGACTTAGGAGGCTGAGAGGTTGGAAGAAGAGACCATGAATCAAGGAACAAAAGAGGCCTTTAGAAGCTGGAAAAAGCAAGGAATCAGATTTTGTTCTTAAAACCTCCAGGAAGAATGCATTTCTGCTGACACCTTGATCTTGGACTTTGGATTCTTTAGAACTGTAAGTGAATGAGTTTATGTTGTTTCAGATAGTAAATGTATATTTTTTTCTACACTAGCAATAAAATTTTAAGTGTGTTAGTATTAATGGTTTTAACTTCACGAACATTTTGTAAGAGCTCTTGTAGATCTCCACTTGACACAATGAGTTTTGTTTCAAGATAAATTAACAGCCAGAGGCTGCAGGTGAGAGACACAGACCTATTAGGCATGCCATGCACAAAAGTGGGTATTTATTTAGTGGGTTTTGGAGGGGAAGGGGAGAAAGGAGAAGAACAGAGAGAAAGAGAAACGGAGTTGGGAGGAGAAATGAGGAGAAGGGAGAGAGGCAGAAGCTGCCTCTTCCAGAGAGAGGGGGGAAAGGAAGGAGCTCAGGCTGGAAGATCTGCTTGCTTAGGTGGACATGGGAGGAGGGAGTGGGTGGAGCTTCTCTCTTAAAGCGACAGGACACACCATTACACATACAAGACTAGAAAAAATACCTGAAAGTAATGCTTTTTATCTTGGTTATTTTGACTACATTTTTTTATTTGTTTCAGTGATTTTCAGATAATAACAATTTGGCTACATAATTTTAAAAAATTATCTTAAATGTCCATGTCCATGATAAAAGTACATTTGTTAGCTGGGCGGTGGTGGCGCACGCCTTTAATCCCAGCACTCGGGAGGCAGAGGCAGGCGGATCTCTGTGAGTTCGAGGCCAGCCTGGTCTACAAAGGGAGTTCTAGGACAGGCTCCAAAGCTACAGAGAAACTCTGTCTCGAAAAACCAAAAAAAAAAAAAGTACATTTGTTATTATAGGAGAATAAACTGTATTTTGTCAACAGCTCTTAAAGTTGATTTATAATTTAAATATTTATAAGTGGTAAATGGGCTGTTTGCATCTGGTATTTCTCCAGGACCTAGTCCCTGGGCGCTCCTTTCCTGACAATACTGGTTGTTCTTTGCTTGAGTTAGCTCCTAGGACCTCTGTATAGCTTAATCTTATCTCCAGCTGCTCTTATCTCCAGCTGCGGCTGCTGTGGTCCTTTGTAGCTATCCACATTGCCTCTGCAGTGTTTGCTTTCCTCGTCCTTATTTTTGTTGTTCATTGCTAGTCCTACTCCAGTATGAAAGTTCTTTTTAAATTTTATTTTTTCAGTAACATTATCCTAGTTGTTCCTTTTGGTTTATAAGTAGTTTATGTTCTTCTATATATAATTCTCTTACTATTGATGCATTTTATTTGACTTTTTTGTTTTTGTGACAGGATCTCTTACTGTTCAGGCTAACCTTGAATTCACTATGTAGCAAAGGCTGGGCTTGAATTCCTAATCCTCCTCCTATTTCCAAAATTCATGGGAAAGAAGATAATAAGTTTATTAGGGGCAACCATATATGCTGATTATTTATCCTTTCCTTATAATAGCTAGTATTTGTATGCGTGTAAGAGGAACTCTTTAATGCAGTTTTGTTAAACAGCCATCTATTTAGTATATTAACTTCATATTTTATAGTTTTTAGGAACTTTTTTCCTTTTTATTTGGAATCATTATGAATTTATAGAGAAAAGTTTGGTGTAACTAGTTACCTATAGAATATTCATTTGGGTGTGAGGTAGAATGTTATTTATGCTGTCATAACTGCATCAGACAAGAACCCACCAAAAGGTAGTGGTGTTCAGGAGGAAAAGTGACAGACTCGAGACTTTGGTGGGAAGCAGGGTATAGTATATTAAGGGCTTTTCTGACACTGGCAGTGATTATCACTTCTGTTTCTCAGTTTCCTTGTCTGAGAAATGAGAAGTATCTAGGCCAGCTACTCAATTCAGACTAGTTTCATTGCTTGCTTGTTTGTTTTGAAACAGGGTCTCGTTTGGTAGTCTTGGCTGCCCTGGAACTCAGTATGTAGACCAGGCTCACCTTGAACTCACAAAGATCCATCTGCCTCTACCCCTTGAATGTTGGGATTAAGGGCATGTGCTACTAAATGTGGTTTAGGCCAGTTTTAGGAAGAAAAATGAAGGAAGAAATTGTGGAAATGTTTTATACCTCAGAATCCTTTGTGGCAGTTTTGGCATATCCAAAGCTTAAACATCCCAGACATTAAATAGATTGCCATGACATTCTGATAGCTTATCCTGGATTCATAAAAGCATTTTATGATTCACTTAAAGATTTACTAATGAGTTGGATTGCTGTGGGGAAAAATGTTGGGTCTAGGACTGGTGTGGGAAAATATAAAATAAAGCTAGAGTATCTCAGAGTGTCAGAAACAAGAAAATACTTTAAAAACCTATTGGGATCATCCAGAGGAACCTGAAAGCACCCCCACTGGGCAGAGCTAGACTGAAATGAGCCACAGAAAAAGAATGTGGATTATTGTAAGTATGAAGTGAGCCCACATCTATGCTATCAATGGGGGGGGGGAGTCTAGTTTGAGGAAGAATTCCAAAAATTTCTGTAGCTTTCCAACTTCATGGAGAAGGAGCTTAATCCCAACATCTTTCTTCCTTGACAGTGGGCTTGATTTAATGACACTTCCAAAGAATAGAGTCAGAGGTAGGCAGAAAAAGAAATGTTTTAGTGGGGAAACTTGCCAAATGTTGTTAGCCAAATGAGAACGTTAATGTCACAAATGAGTTGAGACTGATATCATATACACCTGGAGATGTCATCCTTGTATTCTTCTTTCCAAAGGTCTGTAATCCAAATCTAGTCTCAAAAAAAAAAAAAAAAAAACCCCAAAAGCAAAAACCAAACAAAAACAAAAAGGTAGAAGAGTAGGAGTAGACACCTTACATGACCTGTGACCAGCTCAAGTCACATCTGGAAACAGTCAGCCACTAAACGTGAAGGACGGTCTCCAGAACTGGAGTCTAGACTACAAAGACAAATGTGCAGAAAATAATCTGAAGTCCAAGTGAAGTTTGCAGCTTACCAGTGTTAGTTTCTAATTTTGACAAATATACCATGGAAATATAAAGTATTAACAGGGAAATGAGTAAGAAGTACTCAAGCTCTTTCTATTCCGAAATAAAATTTGCTTTTAAAGATAGATTTAGATCTCAGTTTGCTACTTCTTCAGTCCCAGGCTATTCCTTTCTAAATACCCATTATCTGCTCTCCAGACATGGTTCCTCTCTGGAGCATCAAGCTATGAGGCTTCAGCACCAG
This sequence comes from Neodon shergylaensis, assembly GCA_025134845.1. NCBI lineage: Eukaryota > Metazoa > Chordata > Mammalia > Rodentia > Cricetidae > Neodon > Neodon shergylaensis. The sequence goes on from JABTXL010004371.1 coordinate 997,421, forward strand.
CTGCTTCTCTGCCTCCAAGTGCATACTATTACTCAAGCTCCTATTCCATCAGTCCACCGTTTCCTTCTTCCATTTGCCTTAATTGTATTATTTTTCTAAATCATGCAACTTAGCATGGGAATTCCCCTGTAAGTGACAGGAACTCACTGAGAGTACTAGAGCTAGCCAGTGAGAAAAGGAGTTTCTGGCGGTGTGAGGTGCAGGTGCTGAGAAGTCCAGGGTAAAGGTAATAATAAAGCCATGATCGGGTGTAGTGTGTTAAAATGATGGCAGAATGCAAGCTGTTTGCTGTTGATGCCTGCTGGGAATTCCCAGGGGGCATATCAAGCACACTACAAGGTAGGCCCCATGTCCAGGAATAGTTGGCCGACACAAAATGGACTCCATGTATTTTTTTATGGGCTTTTTATTTTGTTTTTGAGAGAGACAGCGACAGAAGCAGAGACAGACAGAATTTGGGTATGTGGTAAGGTGGGACAGATCTGGGAAAAGTTGGGAGAGGAGAAATTATGACCAAAATATAGTGTATGAAAAATTAAAGACACTGTAATAAAAGAGATTGTTGCTAGAAGATAAAAGTTGAAATGCTAGGTTGGAATTGGAGTTGGTTGCTTTTATGAATAATAATGAAGTTCTGTGTTTGCTGTCGCCTCGGGTAGGAAACTCTGGCACAGTAATCCAAGAGTAGCCATTTAGCTCAGGGTACTTATGATTTTTTTTTTGTTTTGTTTTTTCGAGACAGGGTTTCTCTGTGTTTTGGAGCCTGTCCTGGAACTAGCTCTTGTAGACCAGGTTGGTCTCGAACTCATAAAGATCCGCCTGCCTCTGCCTCCCGAGTGCTGGGATTAAAGGCGTGCGCCACCACCGCCCGGCTTGGTACTTGTGATTTTAAGACCAAAAGATTTCTGTAGTAGAAAGTTGTGATGTAGCTCAGAAATCCAAGAAAGAAATTCTGAGTTAGAGTCATTTTATTTGGCAACAGCATTTTAAAGATTTAATGCTTATGTGTGCTGACTTTGAGAGAAAACAAGTTGCTTTTAACTGTATTGTTTTTCTTGGTGTCCACCAATAGCATTGGTGGTGCTATTCTACTAAGTGAGATGGTCCACACTGTGTGAAATTCTAATGTCAAACTAGACAGCATAAACTCACTAGCCATACTCTAGGAATCTTTGGTGAAGTCTGATTTGTAAACTGATGGCCCTTTTTGGTTGTCAACTTGACTATATCTGGAATGAGCTATAATCCAGAAATGGACAGCACAGATCTTGAGACTGAAGGCACACCTTCTCCTGGAAGGAAAATCAAGGAAGGAAGAAGGTGTGTTCATTCTTTGCCAGTTTGTCCTAACCTTGTCAGCACATCCATTTCTTCACTGAGTTGGCATTGGAGCCCACTTCTTAGGATTCCATCATATGTAGAGGACCAACTGAGATACCCAGCCTCATGCGACTGAGCAGCATCTGGATTCTTGGGCTTTTTATTCACAGCTAGCCGTTGTTGGACTGCAGCCCATAAGTCATTCCAATATATACATATACACACACATTCCATGATATACATACATTTTATAAGTTATATATATGTAAATTATATATATTTATCATATAAGTTCTGTGACTCAGGAGAACCCTGATTAATACAGAAACATTTTTAAAATTAATTTTTATTTTTCATTATATGTATGCATTGTATGTGCACGTGAATGCAGATGTTCGTGGCTGTCAGAGGTGTGGGATTCCTACAGCATTGTTAAGTCTCTTTTCCTGCTTTTCACTGCTACCTCTCTAATTGGCTTGTGATAGGTGTCTCCTAGTCAGGGTGACCAGTTCTGCGATCAAACACTGTGACCAGAGCAGCTTGGAGGAAAGGGTTTGTTTCACTCCACTTTTGTCTATCAGTTCATCATTAAAAGCAGTGAGAGTCATAACTCACATAGGGCAGATGCAGAGCCCATGGAGCAAGGCTGCTTACTGGCTTCTTCCCCTGGCTCGCTCAGCCTTTCTTATAGAACCCAGGACCATCAGCCCAGGGACAGTCCCACCCACATGAGTTGAACCCTCCCACATCAACCACTAATTAAGAAAGTGCACTACAGGCTTGCCTATAGTTGAGCCTTATGGAGGTGTTTTTTCATTTGTCAAGTTGACATAAAATTAGGCAGCACAGTGGCCAAGCCTATTTCTTAAATGGTTGCCTGTTGGAGAAAAGTTTAGGTGTTTTCAAATGGTCTACTCAGAATTATTTTTAGAAATAAACTATTCCAAAGTTCATCTGGTACTTATTCTCAGCAAGGTCATGTTCTTCATGCATTTGATAGCCTTCATTCTGTTGCCAGTTCCCTTGTAAACATTTTCTGCACTCGTATCCTCAGGCTGTGTATTCAGAGCAACCTACTTAATGTTAGTAGAAACAGAGGACTGCCCAAATGTGTCCATTTATGTAACAGTAAGGCGATGCATTTAGGGAAAATTAAATATGTTTAAATTTTGCACTGCTGCAGTTTGGAATGTTTTAAATGTACTAGGAGAAAGAACTTGGTCTGTTGGTGCCTGCCTGGATAAAATGAGCCTAAAGTAACAATGAGATCTGAAAACTCTTGAGTGGGTGTCACTGGGAAGAAGTGAGCTTGCTTTTTGTTACACTGCACGACCTGGCTGCCTGCACCTAAATCCCATCTGCAGATGACACCACAACCCTGCAAAAACAGGAAGGTTTTGTGCTGTATTTGCTCTACCCCTTGGTTAAGTGCGAAGGAATGAACATAACGAATTAACTTTTCCCCAGTGAGTGAGCATGATTACACACAAACTGCTTGGGATATTTATGAACAATGGAAATTTCTTCCTTTTTTTTTAAAAAAAAAAAGATTTTTTGTTTGTTTGTTTGTTTGCTTTGTTTTTCGAGATAGGGTGTCTCTGTGTAACAGCCCTGGCTGTCTTAGAACTAGCTCTGTAGACCAGGCTAGCCTCAAACTCATAGAGAGATCCACCTGCCTCTGCCTCCCCTGAGTGTTGGGATTAAAGGGTTGCACCACTACCACCCAAACTTAAAGATTTATTTATTTATTATATATACAGTGTTCTGTCTACATGTATGCTTGCAGACCAGAAGAGGGCACCAGATCCTATTACAAATGGTTGTGAGCCACCATGTGGTTGCTGGGAATTGAACTCAGGACTTAGGGAAGAGCAGTTTGTGCTCTAAATCTTTTTGAGCCATCTCTCCAGCCTTTGGTAATTTCTTATAAGCAGTGCTTAGAAGTATGAAAGTCAGTGAAACCACTTATGAAACTTTTTCTTTGAAATGTTAAGTAATGAATATAGCTGTAAATAGATGGTTAATTCTTTGGCTTTCCCTTTCATTTGAGTACACTTAAGGCTGTAAATCTCTCTATAGATACTATTGAGTCTTTATGCTGTTATCTTTGGTTATCATCATTAATTGTCATTTTAACTTCTACAGTGGTTTACTTTAGCCTTTGGGTTATTTAGAAGTGTAGTTCATAATTTCCAAACATAGGAGAACTTCTGGGTTCTACTTCTAAGCAGTTTTATAGTATTATTGCATGATAATCAGAGTGTAGACATTGTGTAATTTCAGTGTGCTCAGCTCTCATTGTCACTCAGGAAGAGTCAGTGTTTGTCAGTGTTCAACCCTTGTCATGAGGGAGAGAGAATGTATGTGTATTAATTTGTTGAAATAATGTCTTTAATTATTATTAATTAAGTAAATGAAAAAAGAAATAAAAAGGAAAGAAAGGCCATGACTGCTCCTAGGTGTGGGGGAGGAAGTTTATTGTAGATGTGCTGGAGAGCATAGTCAGAGGCAGGGATGTCTGGGAGATTCCAGAGTGGACATGACCAGGCTGAGCCGGGCCACTGGGACAGGGAGGAGAGAGAGGAGACCAGGAGGCCAAAGGTACAAAAAGGAAAGGGGTGGGTAACCAAAATGTGTGGTTTATATAGGGAAGAACCTCTGGTGGAAGGGCAGCCCAGCCCCTGGGCTGGAGAGTTCAGGGCAGAGGGTGGGGAATGCCAGCCAGACTCTGTAACAGGTAGGCAGGGACTGAGGATGCTGGGAGAACCTGTCGACCAGGTCCAGCTTTGATATGTTAAGTAGGCACCTCAACTGTTTGTCCTGGGTTTGAAATTTAACAGAAAGATGGTAGTTTTCTTGGATCATTAGTGTTGTATATGACCAGCTGCCTGAACCATCAAAATATCACAATATAGTCTGATTTATCCATATAACGTTGAGATTGGAATCTAGGATGTGTTTGACTAGAAAGGGGTTTGCAAGTTTTGTTGTGCTATCTACTCAGTCCATGATTTGGGTTCTTTGGAGTTTCCCCTTTGAGCCTTACCTGCATGCCACGTTTAAGAATTCTGGACTTTTAGCTTTTGCTCCCCTTCCTTCCACCATACCTTAATTATAATTCATTTTAATTACCTGGTCACGGTCCTCCTGCTTCACCTTCCAGTGTACCTTGTCCTTTTCTAAAGTGTGACTGGAAAGTGTATTTGCTAGCTGGGGATTCTAAACCATTATGAGGTATGAGTATCATAGAACTCTTTGGTCATTTCAGTTGATTGTAGGGTTTACTTCTTAGACTTCTCAATGTTTCTTTGTTTAGTGGATTGAACTCTGCAGCCATCTGCGTAGCTTTAGTGGATTGCCTTTCTGAAAATCTTGCTGTATCTTTCCCCTCCTTGGTGTTCTCTTAGAGAAGAGGGCTCACTATAAATTAAAGTTTAGTGCCTGGTGTTTCCAAAGATGTCTAAAAATGTCTTCTGTGAGTCCTGTTAGGCATGAACAATATACTTTTGAAATAAAAAAACCCTTCACATTCATTATTATAAAAGTAATCTATTTGTGATGACGAAGTGCTAGGGATGCAACCCAGGGCTAGAGCATGTGTTCAGCACGCAGGAGGCCTTGGGTTCAGCCTCCTAATCTTCTCCTCAATTAAACTGATGTCTAACTGATAACTGCTGAATGAAAGCCCAACTTTCCTCTTCTGCCTCATTGCTCAGTGATAACAGCTGTTAAATAAACTTTGTCTCATTCTAAAACTACTTCTATGCAAATGCTGGCAGAATACTATATGCATATATATGGTATACATGTAATGTTTTATTTTGAAAAGTCAATATGGCTACAAAATTTACTTGGCATTGTTAACATTTCACAGATACGATATTTCTTCTCTAGTACTGTCTTCTTCATTCTTTATGACCAAGTGTGGAGAGTATGCCTAAATACCAGGGAAGTTTGTAGGAAGGGTTTTCATGGTTTGATAAGGCATATAAGACTTATAAAGAAATAGTCTCATACAGGTGAGCTGACCATGAGTGCTATGCAGTATATATTCAGCCAAAGAACATCAAGTGACCAAATTTACATTAAGTTAATAAAATTGACTCTTTGTCAAAGCTTTCCTTGCTTAATTTTTAAAGAGGATTTGAAAAGCACAGGAAAAAAAAAGTACCACGTCCATTCCTGTTTTAAATGCTGATGGCTCTCACCGGGGTTAAGTAAATATAATACCCTGTCCGTCATACTAGTTCTGGTCTGGATTCTTTTCCTGAGTCTTGACTTCCAAATTCCATGTGGACTTTTGTAAGAAGTGGTTTATTTGAGTTTCAAGCTTTTGAAATATAGAAACCTATGTACCTTAACAAAGTTAGGAGAGAAAGACTCCAGGATCACTGAAAACACCTGGCTGAGTGAACAGATCTTTCTTTCCTGACCTTTTCAGATACAGACCTGGAGCAGATCCTAGAGGTTGTCTCATTCAAGACTGAAGAAAACACATTTTATAGACCCTGTGCCCAAGTTCCGTAGGCTTTTCCATGGTGGATTGCCATCCTTTTTATTTAATAAGTGTGCTACATGACAGGTCCACTCAGAGGACTCACCTTAGAAGAATCTCTGAGCACCTGTCACACATGAGCACTAGTTATGTTTGGAATGTTGTTTTCAAAACAAAAAGTTACATTCTGAAACTTAAAATTAAACTTAAAAAACTTAAAAGAGACAGTGGGAGTAGCTAACTTTGGTATACATTTTACTACTAAAGTCTTTCTTAAGCACATAATCTTCTAAAGGTAGAAAATAGATCAAAACAGAAAGTCTCCTACATAATCAACTTTTTTTTTTTTGCATAACTTGCACATGGAAGAGTCCCTAGTTTACTGTAAGTTTTGGCCTTTTCTTTAAACTGGTGTCTCCTGCTGGGGTGAAGGAAGGGAGCTGGAGCCTGCTGGAGGGGATTAGTAAAGGGTATTCCTTTAACTCAGTGACTCAGCATTTACGTTTTCCCTAAAAGGATTAAAAGAATATTAAGTTTAGTCTTAAAGCCAAGGCTCTGGAGAAACTTGTTGGTATGTTTTAGTTTTCACTGTTATATGACTCATGAATTTATGCATAAATTAGTACATTTGTAAACCATACCCTTTTAGTGTTGATTTTGTTTTCCTACATTAGACATGAAAAGGGTCATTGTTTGCATCTGGAATTACCTTTTTAGGTCTTTTATTTTCTTAAAATAAAAATAAATGTTTCTACCATCTTACTATTGAAACTACGTTGTGAGCGCTTTAAATTTCTCAAACCAGTTTCGTCTGTTATACTTGGCGCTTAGTCATCGTACACAGCAGGACCTGATTAAGAAGGCTGTGCCGCCTCTAAGCCGGGCTAGATTGTAGCCACTAGCAACCAGGCTGCAATAATTTCCCTTTGATGACATCATCCACTGTGGAAGAACCCAGTTGCTTCAGCCGGTCGAACTATACAGTTCCAACCGCATCAAATATGGCATCTCCTTGCCTGCTGTAGCAGGGGGAGGAAAAATGCCACCGTATTTTTAATCTAGCAAGCTTCTCTTGTTTTCTTCTTTTTTTTTTTTTTCCTTCTTTAAAAAATTCTGATCATGGATGCTTCTTCCGATCCCTATTTGCCTTATGACGGGGGAGGAGACAATATTCCCTTGAGGGAATTACATAAAAGAGGTAAGAGCATCCCCTTGCTCTGAATCCTCTGTGGCTTGTCGTGCATGTGGCTGGGCGGGCGGTTCTGGGAACAGGCTGTCTGTTGTCCTCTTGCTGCAGTGTGCTGCCTAGTTGCCCTGCCTGGTTGGTGTGGGAGAATGCGACCTTCCCAGCAGGGCCGGGCCTCGCCGATTGTTTGCTCTGTGCAGACTAGCACTGCTTCAGATCCCATAGGGCTCAGACTCCATCTTCTGTGTGAGAATTCTCTCCGTCTACTTCAGAAACAAGCTGCTTTTACCCTAGCTAAAGCCCTGCTGGTTGGCTGGCGCCTGCAAAGTACTGTTTTTCTTTCTTTGGGAACTTACATTTTCTTTAGTTTACACAGTGAAATCGAGGGACAGTGTACCATTCTGTTTTGGCTGCTGCCAATTACCGTGTAGACTTTGCACCACAGCGTAATAGTAAAAGCGCCTAGTTGTATTTTAGAACATTTAAAAATAGCAGGAAAGAACAATCTTTTTGATTTAGCATGTTTTTTCATTTAATGTCTTAGCTAATTGACATACAGTATTGTCTCCCATAGGTATCTTGTACAACTTGATAGGAAAAAACAATTTAGAGCTTTTTTTTTTAATGCATCCAGAATGTAAGTCAGTGTTTTGAAAACAGATGAGCACTCAGTGTAATGGTGTTCATCTTTTGGCAGGCTCTGCCTTGGTCTCCTTAAAACTAATTAGGTGTTAGTTAATTAAACTGCTTTTGTTCATTTTCTTAAACTGATTATTTTTTTAAAAAGACTAGTTGGCATTTGTTGTTCTAGAAATAAATGAACTTCAACAAACATTCTTTGGCTAGCTGACTTCATGTATGAGCCATATTAGTTTGCGTTATTTGCTTGATGTTATAAACTTTATGGTTTAATCCCAATGTTTATTAGTGTTTACAAGGTAAATAAGGCAAATTTAAAGTACATTTTGTATCCTGATAATAGTTTTAAGTTCCATAGAATTTAGGATTTACAGTGCATTCAACAGATACTTGCTGGTTATTTTGTGTCTGGAGAACAATAATTAGATTCTGAACAGTTGCAGTATTTTTCTGTAGAATTCTGTGTTTAGTAAAAGGTTGCTTTTTATATTTTGAGAAAAAACTATTTAAATATCGTGTCCCATATATTGTGCTTTCCTTTATGAGTTTTTTGTATACTATTTCCATTTATAAAATATTATATATACACACATATATATATAATGTTAGAACATCTGAGGAAATAACTAAAAGTATAAAGAATAATTTTTTATAACTTTTTACTCCCTGAAGTTGTTGCTTTTTTGTTTTTTCTTTGTTCTCCTTTCTCTTTATTCCTATCATCAGGTTTCTAGTAATACTCTTATTAAACAGCGATTATTCAAATGTCACATTATTTGCTATTCAGTATTTACATGGGAAAAACAGACAGGCCATACTTTCTCTAAGCGATGACAAGATCCATTTGTTAGTAATGATAAACTAGACCTATAGATATTACCAAGAGAGAAACGGAAAAAAGAAATTCTGTGACTTAATTTTCCAGGCACCATCCTGAAGGCCTAAACCACTCTTAGAAGCTCAGATGTCGTCCCCATTCTTTGATGAGACTTTCTCTGTCAATATAAGCTGATGGTTTTAGGAATACAAGCCAGTTATTTCCTCGCTGTAAGACCACACTGTAGTGCCCCAGTGTCTATGGGTGAGAATGCGTTTGTCTTCTGTAATTTACAACCCTTTGGAACCATAGATCAGCACAAAGGATCTGGTGATATGGATAGGAAAGTAACTTCAGTCAAGAAAAGTGAATCAGCTTCCCCATGAGGACACAATTAGAAATAGATCTTTAGGCTGGTAAGGAGGAAAGAGGCAAAATTGAAAGTATAAACTCATAGAGGGTGTTGATAAAGTCAGCATGGGTATGTTTAGTCCAGCTGGAGCCAGGACTTAGCTCTGTGATAATTATTGGACTTACACACCACTTTTCACGGTGGGATAAATATGAATAATGAATAGAATAAATGGGTAAAATAATGTGAATAAAAGAAATGAATAAAGAATAAAAATAAAGTAATAAAACTGTTTACTTAAGTGTGTATTTTAGTGACTAGAAGAACAAGTAGGTTCAAAATAGAAATCTTTATATATAATTGATTAGAGATTAAAATTATGTTTTAGAAACAGCCATCTTTGGGAGTAAATTTGCTATGTAGAAATAACCAGGTTTTCATATTTGTCGCTTTCTTTTTTTCAGGAAGAAAAAAAAACTTGATTTATCTGTACTGCTAGTTTTACTCACTATGTTGCTTTTCTTCATTTTTTATGGCATTTAAATCTTTTTGGGATTGAATTCCTTTCATCTGCTGATCTTTTTGTAGTTTTGATTTTTTTAAATTGTATTTACTACATTTATTTTCTTTGTGTGTGTTAGGAGGGAGGTGGTCACGTGTGCCATGACATGTGCATGAAGACACTTGTGGAAAATGAGTTCCTCTCTTTCCACTTGAGGGCCCCGGGGATCAAACGCGTTTGTCATACTTCATAGTAACTCAGCAGTTCCTGGACTTTTTGTGGGGTTGGTCGGGACAGGTTTAACATTCCATTTACTCCATGTAAAAAGCCTTTAAAAACACTGACTGCCGTTTGTTTTATTTGATTTACTTATGGAGCTCTGTGTTTATATATATTACAAGTAGGCACTGTGGAGACTGTTGGTAGCTACAGTAGTAATATTAGCAGCTAAAACTTAATAGTTTGATTCACATAATTTGACCCTGCCCATCATAAGGCATTATTCTTCTCACAGTCCGTGTACAAGTCTCAGATGACATGTGCTTCAGTCTGGTGGGGGCTTAGGGCTTTGATACTGAAAAAAAAATGGTCAAGGATGTTAATTTCTTTGAACTGCTGTTAGACTGAATTTTCTGTGGCTCTTTAGGAGAGGAAGAGACAAGTTCCCTTTTGGCACGTGTTACTAAGTAGGCCATTTCCCAAGAACAAGGGAATTTGCCAGGCATTGTGGTGAAGAGAATAGAATGAAGAAATGCTGTCAGGAGTAAAGAGCTAGTCAGAGGATGATTAATTCTGTTGCATCAAAACTTATAGACTAGTTTTATGATGCACAGTAAAGAGGGCAGTGAAGAGAGGTAGATGTATCTCAGTCTCCCCTGCCTGTGTGACTCGGTGAGTGGGTTTGGTCTTCCTCTCTCCTGAAAACATAATTCTCCACTTTTTGTACAACTTTTGGAATCCAGGTGTTAAAATATATTATTGTTGTCAAAAGGGCATCCTATAGGCTTCTGGTTAAAACAAAGGAAAAATAAATTATTTCATCCTAGCGATGCTTTGTTTTGCACTATTTTTTGTGTTCAAACACTGTTATGAGCAAGATCCTGTTGTTTGATGTATATTGCCCACAGTATTTAAATTTTAAATTAAAAAAAAAATCCTGATCATTTCACTATTTCTCACTCTATTTTCTAAAAGTAATCAACAAACACTTTACTGTGATTCATTTTAAGTAATCTTTTTGGCTTATCCTACATCAGAAATGCCTTTTATATTCATTTTTCAGGATGTGAGCAGACTTCTTACCACATATACTAAATTTGTAATTTTGGCATTTTTCTTGCATTGAGGTTTCTACTTTATACCTTCATAGGAGACTAGTAGCCTAAATTATACTTTCAAATTTTATTTTTGATTTTTAATTGATATGTGTACATTTTTTATGTGTGGTGTATGTATGTGTGTGTGTCTTCTTTCCTTTACAACTCAGATCAAAATATACTTTAGCTTTTTTTTTTTGCAAATTTTACTATTTGTTCTGATGCTGTATACATATCAGACATCAGAAGTGAATGTTTAACCTGCTTCCAGTATGCGTAGGAACTTTTATCTACCTCTTTTATCTACCTTATCTATCTAAGGCTGCTGTCTTTTCTGTTGAGGTGGCAACACAATAGAGAACTAAAGAGTACATTGAAGTAGGCAATGGGCTCAGCACTGCTACCCGTTAATTGTATACCTTCTTTTGGATTTTGTATAAACTTCTAAGTCTTTGTTGTTTAAGTACTTAAATGTGACTAGATGACTGAGCAAAATTTCAGATTATATACGTCTATATTTCATTTATTCCGTCATTGATCTAGCCACCATCTCACTGATCCTTACTCACTACAAAGCTCCAAGCTTGGCACAATTGTTTTGTCTTTTGAAACAGTTTCATGTGGTCCAGTCTGGCTTAGGACTTGAAAGGTTGTTGACGATGACTTTGAACGTCTGATCCTCTACCTCCCAAGTGCTCGGATTACAGGTGTGTACACCATGCCCAGTTTATGCAGTGCTGGGGATCAAATTTAGGATTTGTACATGCTAAGTAAATAGCTACCAATTGAGTCACAGTGGCAGCCCTTGCTGTTGCTTGTTTAATTTACCGAAACCCTGGGACCTCAGTTATCAACCTACAGCATTTACCTCTCTTCCCTTACCACGATGACCATTCTTTATCAATAAACTCCCAGAGGGAGAGAACAGGCATAGCTGCACCTGCTGCTCTCAAGATGGACGTAACTCTGTGGCAGGGAACACCTGAACATGGATTTCTGTCTTCTTTCTTCCATAGTGCTCAGTGTTATGCTTTATGTTTGTCTGCTGTGATAGCAATAATAATGTCAGTGGGAATGCCAAATTCACCTTCATATCTTTGGAAAGACAATCTTATTAAGCAATGGTACGTTTACCTTTTTCTGAAAGAATGCCATTTTAATGTTTTTCTCATAGAAAAAGGTTGCTGTTTATATAACTACAGAATTTATTCCTTAATTCAGTGTAAGAAAGTTGTAGCAGTTTGTAATTTTTTTATTTAATACATCTCAACAACTATTTGTTAAGGACTAGCAGGAGGTATATAAAGAATATTAATTTATGGAAAAGTAGATAATCTTGATACTTACTATTTTCTACTTTTGCATCAGCTTTTAGGTTTAAATTGTTGGTTGTGAAATTGACCAGTATTTTTTAAAAGATAAAACAAAAAGTGAAAAAAAAATCACCACTTACTAAATAGTATCATTTATTGAACTTTGATTTTATTTAGTTATGTACCTGCAAGTGTGTCAGTGAGGAATACTGTAAACGACAGTCACAGATGTATAGACTAGCTTCTGAGTTACACCTAAAGGCATATTCTAATTTGTGTAAGTAAAGGTGTCTTTTTGTGGTGGAAGGTCAGTCTTGAGCAACTTGAGGGGGAAAGTGGGAATGCATTATCACAGCAGGTTTGGAATGTGTGTTCTGAGGACAAAACACTGCCCATGACTATCAGTACACATGTTCTCTTTTTATCATCGTATGTGTGTGCGTGTGCGTGCGTGAACATGCATACACGTGTGTCTATGTGAGTATGGGGGTTAGAGGGTAATTTAGGAGTCTCCCTTGACCATGTTTTACCTTGTTAATTTGTGTCTGACCTAACAACAGGTAGACGTAGTCTTACTAGCCCCCGTGCTTTTATGATTTCTTGTCTCCAAGACTGGAATTATAAACCAGTTGCAACACCTACCTGGCTTTTATTGGGCTCGAGATACCCAGAGACTGGTCCTTTTGCTTGTGATCTGGGCTCTCTAATCACTTAGGCTCCTTTCAGCCGGTAACACTTTTTCCTGTAGCATTTTAAACAATACAGTAAAAAGTGATCTGGAGCCTGGAAGTAAGGCAGAGTTCCCATAGTGATTGTTATGAATAGGGTTCTCCATAGGCTAAGTACAGAAGCAGGTATGCTTAGGAATTAATCATTGACTAATCATTTTGAACCTACTCTTGACAAAGGTGTCCACTTACTGTAAAATATGTTTACCAATCATGGAATTATTTTTTACCCTACTAATAGAGTGGCAGCGACTTTAGAATGAATGAAAGTGAATAGGTTTGGGTACTTATTCCATTACTTATTTACATTGTGACTTTGATCTTGTTTCATAGTATTCTATTCTTGTTTTTCAAATTTCTAAGATGGAGAATAATTCTTGTCTTACAGTGTTGTACTGGAAGAACTGTATTAAGAACACTCTATTGCATGTTCGAGTTCAACAAGTGCCAGGAGCTTTTACTAATTGCCTAATTAGTAAAGGTCACAAGACTCATATTTTCTTCTAAGGGTTTTATACACTTTTAGGTAATCTTAATTTTTGTTTTCGATCAATTTGAGTTTTTGTTCAGGTATGTGTGTGAGGTAGCTGTCTAGTTTCATTCTCTTGCATGAATAGCTATCCTCAGGATCATTTGTTGAAAAGATTATTCTCTATCTGTTAGAAATGTTTCTTCAATGAGCAGCTAGGCTTGTATTTTCTACAGATAAGTGTTTATGTTACAGATAACTAGTAAATAATGCATTTTATTTTCATGGGTGTCTGAGTGTTATTAAGTTCTATGACTGTAGAAGAATGAAATGCCGCTGAAAAGCCTTCTTTGTGGTTAATTGCTGAAGTCACTTGCAGGCCACTCTGCAGTTCATTAACTGAGTAGTTTTTCTTCTACTCAGTGAAGTCTTTCACTGTTGCTGATATTTGAACTGTGAAATCGCCCCAATTATGTTGCTGATTATACTTCTAAGCGACTTGCTTTTGTTTATATATTAGCATAATCATTATTAGTTAAAAATTTGAGACTTCCACCCACCACCTCTACAGTTGAAGAATTCCTTGCCTAAATGTAGAAGATACTTTTTTCCTTCCTTTCTCTTTTGCATATTGTCAATGTTTTGGGTTAAGATTAATGCTATTTGATTTGATCATATTAGTTGAATATCATAATATAATAAACTCTAGTGAAGTCTTAGACACCAAAACATTTGAATAAAATTAAAGGTTGTATTTTTTATTTCCTCTTATCTGTCAAATATTAACCTTTCTTATTACTTACCTGCTTCTGATCTACACACTGGCCTCTAAGCTAAAAGTGGCTGACAGAATGGACCTATGGGCTAAAAAGTTAATAAGTAATGTGTGCTGGTTCACAAAGCTAATAGGTGACAAAGTTGGGATTTGATTCTCTAAAACCTAACATCAAAGTATATTAAGGCCATGGGATTTCTTTTCTAGGCTCCTCTGGAGGAAAATATTTGTCTAGACTTTTTGTTACTGAATTTTAACTGGTAGGTAACTATAAGTAGATATTAGATTTGCAGGCACAGATATTTGGTGGGCAAACCTCCAGAGAAGTGTATTGTGTATTTGTTTCTCTCTCTCTCTCTCTCTCTCTCTCTCTCTCTCTCTCTCTCTCT
>JABTXL010004371.1:1011731-1045179 GCA_025134845.1 Neodon shergylaensis
TCTCTCTCTCTCTCTCTCTCTCTCTCTCTCTCTCTCTCTCTCTCTCTCTGTTGCAGGCTCATGGGGGGATTGGTCTTTAATATAGTTTAATATCTTGGAATCCAAGTAGCAGGAGCAAGCTTACTCCATTTGATAGTTTAGCTGTTAAAATGAATTGGCTTCATTTTTTGTATCAGTCGGTTTGAAATTTATATATCCAGCAGCTAGTTTTGATGGACCCTCCCTTTCTTTCTCTCCCATTTCTTCCTCCTTTCCTTCTTTTCTCTTCCACCTGTCCCTCAGAGAGTTGAAATCCAGTGCCTAAGGCTTGACTGAGGCAAGTATCTGATAGATCTCCAGATCAAGACTGCAGAGTTTTTTGGGGTAAAAGTTTCCTTTAAAAAGCTGAAGATGTGGTACTAGAAGAGAAGTAAAGTGTACTATATTAATAAGTACATCATAGAAAATATATTAAACAACTCATCAAGAGTGGTATGCGTGTGCATTTAATGATATGGCTTTCAGAAAGCATGAAGGAAAAACTCATCATGTAAACTAATATGGCCAGCTTATAAGTAAATGTAGTCTATATATTTCACTTACAGGAAGTGGAAAAGGCTGAAGCCAATCACAAGTCTGACTCTTGTTTACGTGGTTCTCTCCCATCTCTCCTCAGCACATCTCATGTAATAGAGCAAGATGGGTTCCTCATATGGCTCCTTGCAGAAATTCTAAGCCATTTATTTTCCTTATAGATTTTTGAATTCTAGAAAAATCATCTCTTGTGCTCAAAGTATTTGCTTTTATGCTTTTCTCTTTTGTATGGCCTTCAGAATTCTTAATTTGATACTTGGAAATAATATTGAATAAAAATTTATTTATTCTTATTTTATATGTATGAGTGTTTTGCATGCATGTTTGTATGTATACCTCATGTATGCAATCCCTGCAGGGGCCAGAAGAGAGCATCATAAACCCTGGACCTGGAATTACACATGGCTGTGAGCTTCTGTATGGATGCTGGGAACTGAACTTAGGTTCTCTGCAAGAGCAGTGAGTGTTTCTCAGTACTGAGCCATCTCTCCAGCCCCAATAATACTAACTTTTTTAGTGTTCTACTCTTCCCTGGTAATAGTTTTCTCTGATACTCAGGGGAAGTATGTGGACAGGATAAGGAAATAATGGTCATGGAACTTCATTCATAGTTTCAAAAGGTATTCTCCTACACCTCCATTACTGTCTTTACAGATAAGCAAACGAGGGCACCCTGTAATTTTAGGTTAATAAAATTCAGTTGTAAGAGACATATTTTTAATTTTTTTTGAGAGTTGTTTATTATGTGTATAACCTTTTGCCTCCATGTATGCCTGCAGGCCAGAAGAGGATAGATGGTTGTGAGCCACCATGTGGTTGCTGGGAATTGAACTCAGGACCTCTGGCAAAGCAGGCATTGCCCTTAACCACTGAGCCACCTCTCCAGCCCTGTAAGAGGCATTTTTTGCTGAAGACAAAGGCAGGCATAATCAAGGAAGAGCAGAGGTCTGACCAATCTATTTTAATCTTGAAGACCTCTTTATTTTCCAGAGCTTATTTGTATATATCAGTCTTAGAAAAGCCATATTGTATTAGCCAACTCTTGAAATATTGTTTTAGTGTAAAAGAGTGTACTCTAAGAGAACTTAAGTTAGTGTCTAAACTTGTCTACTTCATGTGTAAGATGATGTTGAAAGGTAATGTTTAATCTGTTGCTTATTAAAAGATTTAATATACATGTAATTGATTTCCATTTCTCATTTTGGCATATGTAATTAAAACCTTTTATACACACAGACATATATTGCTATGAACTGTATACAAAGAAATGACACATTTGAAATGCTTTACGACTGTGGTTAATGTTAGGAAATACACCCTTAAAGTTACTGCACATGTGGGGTGTGTATGCATCTCTATGATGTATTAGAGTAGGCTAAAGTGTCTTTTCCTCCTCTTCTTTTTAATGATTTAGTTTGTGTGTGTGTTTGGTGGAACAAAATATATACAAACTGTTTAGAGTTATCCCATACTAAAGAAAATATTTGAATTCTTGAAAAGTTTTAGTTTTTAGAAGTTTTGATTTGCTGCATAGTTTCGTGAATTGGCAAGTTAGAATAGTTTCCATAGAGTAAATCCAAAACATGTGATTATGAATATAAGTGTTTGTTGTGCTCCTGTTTTCCTATTTCATAAAATTGAGAACAGCAATCCTTTTCTGCTTTCTAGTTCACTAGTGTATTGGAGAAATAGCTGTTCCATATGCTTGTCTTAAAGACAGATAGTTTAGAAGTGCTTTTCATGGTTCTGCTGATATATTATTGTATATGCATCTTGAAGGGTATATAAGTTTTGAGTTTTGCATAGAAAAATAGTGAAACTACAAGTCTCTAGCTCTTTAGCTTTATTCAGAGAAGGGCTATACAGGGGACAAAAGTATTGGAGCTTATAGAACATTTAATAGTTGACTTATGTATACATGAGATGTTTGTATAGTGCATATATTCTGTTTGTGCATGTGTGTGTGCAACTACATGTGAAGGCCAGACATTGATGTGTGATATCTTCCTCAATCAATTTCCACCTCATTATTTGTTAAAGATTCGTCCATCCGTCCGTCCGTCCGTCCATCCATCCATCCATCCATCCATCCATCCGTGTATTTATTTATTTATTTATTTATTTATTTATTTATTTATTATGTATACAACATTCTGTCTGTGTGTATGCCTGCAGGCCAGAAGAGGGCACCAGACCCCATTACAGATGGTTGTGAGCCACCATGTGGTTGCTGGGAATTGAACTCAGGACCTTTGGAAGAGGAGGCAATGCTCTTAACCTCTGAGCCATCTCTCCAGCTCCATCTGTGAATTTATTAACTTATTTTTGTGTGTCTCTGTCTGCATGAGTGTGTGCCACACGTGTGTGACTGCCTGCAGAAGTCAAAAAAGCACATTGGATCCTTCTGAATCTGGAGTTACAGGTGATTTTATTGGGAACCGAATTTGGTTTCTTTGGAAGAGCAGTCAGTATTTTTTTATCTTTGTACATTTTTCCAGTTGTTTTCTTGTCTTTATAGTTCTCCTCTTTTTTTTCCCTTTGAGTGTGAAACAGGATTTCTCACTAAGCATGGAACTTGCTAATTGACTAGAATAACTAGCCAGCAAGCTCCAGAGATCGATCCTTGTCTCTCTTCCCTAGTACTTCACTACTGCACCTGGGTTTTTAGGTAGATTCTGAGATCTGAACTCAGGTTTTCTTCTGTACATGACAGCTACTTTACTGATGGAGCTAGTTCTTTATCCCTGTAGTAGATTCTTTAAATAATTTCCTCAGCATTAAAGAAAAAAGAATTTTCAGACTTATAGAAGTGAACATTAATACAAATAGTCCTCCATGCTTTATATGAATTCCAGAAATCTTAGCACTTTACCACATTAGTTCGTTCTGTGTTTGGTCTTTGCATTTGCATTAAATATACCAGGTTATATAAACCATAACATTTTCCATAGATATAAAACATATATGAATGTATTATATTTTTAATTATGTTAAGAGTAAAATTTAGAGAAAGTACATGCTTTTCCCAAATAAGGAAGTACATTTGTGCTGGAGGGTGGTGGCGACTCATGCCTTTAATCCTAGTACTTGGGAGACAGAGGCAGGTGAATCTCTGTGAGTTTGAGGCTAGCCTGGTTTACAAAACAAGTTCCAGGACAGCCAGAGCTACCCAGAGAAATCCCGTCTCAAAACAAACGGACAAACAAAAAAGAAAGCAAAGTAGATATTCTTATATTTGTTGATCTATCACAAATACTTTTATAATTTGATAAATGACTTTACTTCTGAAAATGTGTAGCTTTAAAGTAGCTTCTATCAAAATAGAAGAATGTAAAACTTTAAATACAGTTTGTGTTTTATATAAATGAATATGAACATTGCAATGCAGGGATTGTATCTTTAAACTGTCAGCCAATACCACTAAATTGTTTATTCTTGGAGCAGTTCTGCCTGAACACCTAAATCAATATATTATTGTCTTTGTAGACATGTTACACCTTCCCACTGTAAACATTCAGGTGTTTTCCATAGGGAGATGAGAGAATTCTACTAAGGAAAAGGAAGTAGATTTTCACATTTTCATACCTGTTTCTAGGAAAGTTGAATGATGAGGAAATGGTGTATTTTGTTGGTCTAGCACTGCTAACGTTGTTGGGCTGGCATGGAAGCCCCTTGCCACTCTTACTTCACTCCCCAAGTGTATGTAGGAGGACCTCTTTCTGACATCAGACATGTTACCTAGTGTTTGGGGAAGACTCTGCCTTTGATGTTGCTACATGATAGTTTATTTGATGAAATGCTTGCGGTTATTTATTTCTACATATAAGGGGACAAGTTAGTTTACAACAGAAAGACAGAAAAGCAAAGTCACCTAGAAAGTTTGCTTAGTTCTTATAAGTTAAAAAAAAAGTAGACCTCATTTTTATTTTTTGTTTTTATTTATTTTAAATTTATTTTTTGGCACAACGTCTGTAGATTAGGGTTTGCCAAACTGTGGCTAATGTGATAAATCTTACCCTTTATCTTTTTCTTATCCTATTTTTAAAGGCAATTTTTACCTGTTTCTTAAACTTTTGTTAGAATGCTTTCTTATTCATCCACTGATATATTTCTTTACTTTATTGTGTGGTACTGTGGCAGAGTTAAGTAGCTGTAACCATGTGACTTCCATGCCAAAAATCCTTGCCTTCTAACTGTTGGCTGACTTTTGATTATTTTATAAGTACTCTGGCATTTATGGTTTTGGTTTTTTTTTTTCTGTAACATGTTTTAGAAAATTCTGCTCACACTGTGCATAATTTTTAATTTATTCAAAGATTATACAGATAAAAACTTAAAGAAAAATTTCTAGTAGTGAACTTGTGGACTTGAGATTATTTGTATATGTCTTAGTTACTGTTTATTGCTGTGAAGAGACATCATGACCAAGGCAGCTCTTAGCAATGGCTTACAGATTCAGGTTAGTCCATTATCATGGTGGGAAGCAATAGCTGAGAGCTGAGGGATCATTGGTAACGAGAGAGAGAGAGAGAGAGAGAGAGAGAGAGAGAGAGAGAGAGAGGGAGGGAGGGAGAGAGGAGAGAGACTCTGCTTGGCTGGGCTTTTAAACTCTCAGAGCCCATCCCAGACACCTTCTCCAACAAGAACGCCCCTCCTAATTCTTCCAAACAGTTCTTCTAATGGAGGCTAAATATGCAGATATAAGAGCCTAGGAGGGCATTCTCATTTGCCTTTCCAAAGGGTTTATATTGAAATTATGAACTTTTTGTTAAGGCCCCTTTTTGCATAATTGGCAGCTCAGTGCATTTATAAACTTAAAAATTTTATACGTTAGAATGAACTTTTTTCTTTCTTTCTTTTTTGAGTTTTTTGAGATAGGGTTTCTTTGTAGCTTTGGAGCCTGTCCTACTAGCTCATGTAGACCAGGCTGGCCTCAAACTCACAGAGATCTGCCTGCCCCTGCCTCCCGAGTGCTGCGATTAAAGGTGTGTACCACCACTGCCCAGCTGAACTTATTTTCATATGTAAAAGCTCTCTGTATTTCTTCAATTCCCCAGTTGTCTTTTCAGCATCTCAGAACCTTCTTTATGTTTGTTTACACATATAAAATATATAGTAAATATTTGTCAAAGATTTATTTAATCCTAACGAGGAGCCAGCATGATGAAAAAACCAGTTCAGGAAACAGGTGAGAGAAATATATATAGTCTGTGACAGGAAGAAATAAAACAACAGGCAGCAATAAGAAAATTCATAATTTGAGTTATCTTTCCTACTAGAAAGCAATTACTTGCATTGTACCAGATGAAAATCATTTCTGTTTATCAGTCCTCACAAGTTGTTTTCTAACTGGAGTTTTATCTTGTGGTGGTAAATAGTAGTAATCCACACAAAATCCTCTTGACCAGAGTACCAGAGATCATTGGGCTGCTTGTTGGTATAAGGTCATGAGTATCCCTTTTGCCTTAATTTATCCAAAAAGAGAAATAAATTTTAGATAATCAGTATTTCCTCTACTTTTCAGTGATTGTGTGATGACATTTGTAACTTACCGATTTGTAAGGAAGTTGCAAAACTCACTGTTAACATAAAATAAGCTCTTTTTTCTGTTTTTCTCTGCAGGAACTCATTATACAATGACAAATGGAGGCAGCATTAATAGCTCTACACACTTGCTGGATCTTTTGGATGAGCCGATCCCAGGTGTTGGTACATATGATGATTTCCATACTATTGACTGGGTTCGAGAGAAGTGTAAAGACAGAGAAAGACACAGACGTGTAAGTGTTTTCAGTATTTTATATAAGTAGTGCAAAATGGATCATTTAAAATTACACTTCTGCCAATGATCTCAGTTCACCAAATTGATAGGCATTAAAATATATTTGACATGTCATACATGATACATTTTCCCTCTTTGTCTTGGTTTATCTCTTAGTTATTTATACCCTGTACTTTCTGAAATTGAGGTAATTAAAAAAAGAAATAAAATTAGACAAAATACAAAGGAAAGGGAGAAGTGCAGCATAGGAGTTGAGTGAGGACACCAGGATGCTTTCTTTCAGCATCTCGGCTGCTAAAGCAAAAAGAACCCTGTTGTAGAAGACTAATGCAAAAGGGAGATAATGTACTGAGAAAAGAAAGGTTTTGTAGGATTTTGCTGTTTTTTAACATTTCCTTTCTTAGCAATACATGCTGAGATACTTCTCAAATTAGATCCTGGATAAAGCTTTGTGTGTGCATAGCAAGCCACTGTGTTTGTTTGTTTTTAATTTTTTTTAATGATTTGTTTTTATTTCATGTGCATTGGTGTCTTGCCTGCATGTATATCTGTGTGAGGGTGCCAGATTCTCTGGAACTGGAGACAGACAGTTGTGAGCTGCCATCAAGAGCAGCCAGTGCTCTAACTGCTGAGCCATCTCTCCAGCCCCCATTTTTTTTTTCCTTAGAGGAAAAATAAATAAAATTGAAGTGTTGTCGTGCTTGCCTACAATTTCAGTAACCAAGAAGCTGAGGTGCAGGAGACCTGTCTCAAACAAAACTACCCTAAATCCCACAGTGCAGTGAGCACAAACTGCTATAATCTAAAGCATCATTTTTCAAAAAGAGAAAGAAAATTTCTTTGAAATAAAAGTTCCAGATTTTTAAAGCTTATTTATTTATTGTCTGGAATTTACTATAAAACTAAGTTCATACAATTTAGTTATGATTTTTTGGTTGGTGTCTGTTTTTATATGAAGCCGAGCTGCGATAGATTGTGCTGTGTATGAAAGTGAGGTTGTTGAGCTGCTCTTGACCTGAGGGTAACTGAGAAGAGACACACAAACTGGCTGTTCTCATCCAGCGGTTCTTTTTTTTTTTTTTTTATTCACATGTCCTTTGAACTAGAAAAAGTATTGAGAAACCTCAAGAAACTTTTGTTTATATAAGTTAATAGTTCCCTGTTAAGTACTAAAATTTAGAACATTTAAAAATACTAATTCACTTAAAAATTATGGCCACAAACACACTATTTGTAAACCTAACTAATATTATATGAAGATAATACATGTTATAAAATAAAAAAGTATTTGCAGGGTTTTTTGTGTTTTGTTTTCCCCTCATGATTGCCTGGCTTAATAAGACTGGTGGATTTTTATATCTGCTTTTGCATTCTAATGTTATGTATTTTGCTTAAAGAATTAAAAAAAGGAATCCAGCATCGCACAAGTATAGTTTGAAAAGCTATGAGTGTCTCACTAGCCATTTTAGATTCTCATAGCTATTTCCTGAGCGAATGAAATAGCAAGTGTTCTAGAAGAGTGGCCGTTGTGTGTATTCCGAGGTCGTCTCCATCGACACCACCTTTCGTTACAGTAAAATCCATTGCTTCACCTCGAACTTTGAGGATATACTTTCTTAACATGAAATTATCATTTTGCAAATACTATTTGGTGATCTGTGTAGATTATTAGATGTGGACAGTGGTTGGTTGGTCGGCTAGGTTTTGTCCTGGGAATTTAACTCATGGCACATACAATTTTCTTTCAAAGCTTCAGGGGGTTTCATGGGCCTTTTTGTTTGTTTGTGGATTTTTCTTCTAAGAACCACTTTTTTAAAAATCTAGTCCATATTGGCAATTTTTATTAGATAGTATCATAGAATAAATATCAGAAACCTACCACTGAGTAAAAATACTTTACATTGTTTTTAATTTGCTTTACATATGACAGGTAATATTACATCTTTATATGCGTTACAGCTTATTTGACCAATATCATATTGATAAGCATTTAGATAATTTCTATATTTTTGTTGATTGGTGCATACACCGTGTTTCTATTCTTTTTTATTTATTTATTATTTATTTATTTATTTATTATGTATACAATATTCTGTCTGTGTGTATGCCTGCAGGCCAGAAGAGGGCACCAGACCCCATTACAGATGGTTGTGAGCCACCATGTGGTTGCTGGGAATTGAACTCAGGACCTTTGGAAGAGGAGGCAATGCTCTTAACCTCTGAGCCATCTCTCCAGCCCCCCGTGTTTCTATTCTTAAAACATCTTAGCAAGTGTTTATTAAATGACTGTTATGTGCAAACAAAGGAACAAGAATAACAAACTCTGAAATGATTTAATATTATCTCTCAAAAATATGCTTATTTTTATCAAGGAAAAGCAAAATGGAATTTAGTGACTTTTTAAGACAATTCTAAAAGTAGTTGATATCTGTGTTTGGTTGGGTGCTTC
The DNA here is from genome assembly GCA_025134845.1 of Neodon shergylaensis. Taxonomy (NCBI): domain Eukaryota; kingdom Metazoa; phylum Chordata; class Mammalia; order Rodentia; family Cricetidae; genus Neodon; species Neodon shergylaensis. Next base: position 1,020,536 of record JABTXL010004371.1, read on the forward strand.
TATTATGAAAGAAATGTAATTTCTTCAGTCATAGAATTTACTGTGTCTTTAATTGGTCCCTGTGGCTTTAAATAGATCAGTATGTTGAAATTCCAGCTGTAGCTTTCCTACAGGATGGTTGAGTGGTGAAGTCCAGGATTGTACAGTAGAGCTCTTGAAGCTAAGCTATGAGGTTTTTTTTTTTTGTTGTTTTTTTTTTTTGTTTGTTTGTTTTTTGTTTTTTGAGACAGGGTTTCTCTGTGGCTTTGGAGCCTGTCCTGGAACTAGCTCTGTAGACCAGGCTGGTCTCGAACTCACAGAGATCCACCTGCCTCTGCCTCCCGAGTGCTGGGATTAAAGGCGTGCGCCACCACTGCCCGGCGTGAAGCTAAGCTATGAGTAGGACAAAGAAGCTAGTTAGGGATGGGCTTAGAACATTCTTAGGAAGACAGGTATGTGTGCAAATATCTTTCTTCTCTCTCTCTCTTTGTTTTTTTGAGACAAGGTTTCTCTATAGCTTTGAAGCCTGTCCTGGAACTAGCTCTTATAAATCAGGCTGGTCTCGAACTCACAGTGATCCTCCTGCCTCTGCCTCCCAAGTGCTGTGATTAAAAGGGTGCGCCACCACCACCCAGCTCTTGTTAATCTCTTAACAGCCTGCACTTACAGTCAGTTGAGGACACTTTCTTTTGGCTGTTACAAATGGGATTGAAGCTCTGCTTCTATGTATTCACAGTTCTGTAGCTTTGGGGCTGTCTCTTTACCCATATGACTCTATTTATAAGCATTTTCTGTCTTATTAATTTTAACTTTTAAACACAATTGTAATTTACTTAAGTACTGAGGCCAGACATTTTCAGCTATTATTATCTGACTTCTGATGTGTAAGCTATCTGTGTGTAGCAGTTAAAATTTAGATTTGATGTAGTTCGGATTTCCGTGTGACTTAATGGGCCCCTCACACTCAAATCCAGAGGTTCTGGTTTAAAATACAGATCTCTGCATGGTGTTTGTTCTCTGGGTTTTAGGTATATCCTACAGAGTGATTTTTGTCCCATTCTTTGTTGTGATGACTTGAGAAAACTAAACTCAAAAATTGTAGAAATGCAGTTTAAAAATTGAAACAAATATTTTTAATTTCAGATCAATAGTAAAAAAAAGGAATCAGCATGGGAAATGACAAAAAGTCTATATGATGCCTGGTCAGGATGGCTTGTAGTTACCTTGACAGGACTGGCTTCAGGTAAGGAAAAAGTTTACAGCAAAACTTTGGTTTGGTTTTTAAATTAACTGAAGAACTCACTCTTCCTTGCCTTGATTTTTAGGTACATTAGATTGTTGGTTTTTTTCCCCCCTTAGAGTGTTTGTTTCTCTTGGAAAAAAAAAGACAAAAGTTAAATATAAGGCCAGGAGGCAGAGATTTCTGAGTTTAATTTTGGCTCTGGCACTTGGTCTCACCAACTTGGCTGACTCAAGTTTCCTTATCAGTGAAAGCAAATGGTTTGGATGAGTGAAGTGTCTTGTATTTTAGTATCATACTCAGTAGCTAGTACTTGTTCTCATGCAGTATTCTAGCAGCTCTGCATGTATTTAACCTCATGGTGGTCTCCATCATTAGTGCCATCTTAACCATGTTTCGGATGAGAGACCGTACAAGAGAAGTGAAGCGGCTTGACTAGGTTCATGGTCTGTTCCCTGGAGAGTGGAGGTGAGCAGCTAGCAGCCGACGGTCTGAGTGCCATAGGGATAGTTAATCATTCTCGACTTCTGTTGTGTAAAACAGAAAACATGAAACAGTAGGTATTTGTGGAGAAAAGAAAAAAGTATTGAAAACTGGCATGCCTAAGAATTTTGTGTTCTGGGAACTGGAGAAATGATTAACAGGTTAGGAGCACTGGGTTCTTCCGTAGAGGACCCAGGTTCAATTCCCAGCACCCACACGGCAGCTCACAACTGTCTGGATCTCCAGGTCCTGAGGATCCATGGCACCAGACATGCATGTGGTATACATACATACATACATACATACATACATACATACATAATACATACATACATGCATGCAAGTATAATATCCATCAGCATAAAATAAGAAAGTGAATCTTAAAAGTCTGTGACCCATTTATTTCTTTTGATAAGAATGATCTAGATTTGAGCATAGCTTTATGATTTTTAGTATTCTGTCAGTAAGGTAATCTTCATATGTATTGCTTTCTGTTAATTGAGAAAAAAATTAAATTTATTATGAAGTCATTCAGTGAATGATGTGAAGTTCCTTACTTATATTTAATGGACATTTTATTTTATTATCTTGTCTGTTTTGAGACAGTTTCCATGTAGCTCTGACAGTACTGGAATTTGATATGTAGACAAAGACTGGCCTCAAACTTACAGAGATTAGCCTTAGTCTGCCTCCCAAGTGCTGATGTTGAAGGTGTGTACCACCACGTCGAACTGTGAGGTCTTTATCATTTCTGAGTCTACTGATGAAGGTTAGGGTGGAAACATGCTAATTAAACATCCTGACTTCGGTTGCCAGAGTTGTGAAGCTCCTGTCAGGTAGCTTGTCTTTTGAAGGTATTTTAATGGTTTTAAAATAGCTTTTTCTCTTTCTAAAATTGCAAGTAATTTTAATGACGTCAGTTTTAATTCAAGGCAAAGAATATAACTTTTATTTTAAAATAGAGCTATTTACAATTTTAAAATTGTATTTAAAATTTTAAATTTTTAAAAATTAAAAATAAAATTTAAAAATTAGAAAGTTAAAAACATGTATTTAAAATTTTAAATCTTAAATTTAGATAATAGTTCCTAGTTCACCCTTTATTTATAGGAAGATTTTTTTGCTTTTTATTAATCTTTTAACTAGATGGTTTCAACTGTCCCTAAATAGACTTATATTTTGGAACATTTTCAATGCATTATTCTTACAGGAGCACTGGCTGGATTAATAGACATTGCTGCTGACTGGATGACTGACCTGAAGGAGGGCATTTGCCTCAGTGCATTGTGGTACAACCATGAACAGTGTTGTTGGGGGTCTAATGAAACAACGTTTGAAGAGAGGGATAAATGTCCACAGTGGAAAACATGGGCTGAGTTAATCATAGGTCAAGCAGAGGTACGTCTTTGCTCAAGATGAGTTAGTCATTGATACAGATAGATCTGTCCACTTCCAGTAGCTATAGGATTAATCACATATTAGCTGATTATAATGTACACTTAAGGATAAAAAGGTAAAGTCTGTATGTAGCAGAGAGGAATGGAAAAATCTTTAAATACAGTGAGAACAAAGGCAGATTGTTTCAAGTAGCTTTTGTGTCATTAAATGCATGATCATATGAGTCACGTGAATTATGACAGATTATTTCAAGCTGTGGCAGAGAAGTATAGTTAGTGCAACAAGAAGCTGTGTAAGGTTAATACGTGGATTAATGTATTATGTCACTAAGATTGGAAAATATGGATTATGGAAGTATGAGATATATTTTATAATTTATAAAATCAGCCTTTCTAGGTTGAAATACTTTAAAAGAATTCATACATTTTTATTTTTTTTTGTTTAAGATACATTTTTAATTAAAATAGAAATACCTCCTTTCCTTTCTTCATCCCCTCCCAGGTACCCTTCTTCCAACTCTTTCTATGGCCCCCTTACTCTTTGCTAGTCTGTCTTTTATTATTGTTAGGTAATGTGTGTGTATGCATGAATATGTAAATATATCCTGCTGAGCCTAGTTTTGTTTGTCTATTTTTGCAGCTGGCCATTTGTATTGGATAACTAACAGTGGGAGGGCCATGCTTAGAAGAGGCTAATACTTGTAGCTGGTGTTGGTTTCTATAGTTCTTTGTCTAGCGCTGGGGTCCTGTGAAATTTTCTACCTTTCCACATTAATGGGTCTATTAACACTGCCATTGTTCTGACCTTGCTAATGCTGCATTTTTCTAGGAGATACTGTTTTAAGGTAGAATTCCTGGTATTTTGGTTCTTAAAATTTTTCTGTCCCCTGCCCACTGAGAATAATGCAGGAACTGTGGTATAGACGTATCCAGTGGATCTGGACTCCCTAAAACCTATTGATCTCTGCATTGTGTACTGTTAGAGTTTTCTGAGATGATCTCCACTTTCCAGGAAGTGCCTCCAAACAAAAAGGGTTAGCAGGTCTTGGAGTGGAACTATGCTTATGTATTTGCAGATGGTGGAAGGGCATATGTTTTTCTTTGCAGTACTACAATATTTAGTCATATTATTACAATGATGTTCTTAAGTTTAGGTTATTAGATTCAACACTTGTATATTCACATATGGATATACCTCTCTATATTTTAAGATTTGTGTATTCATGTATTTTATGTGTAAGAGTGCTCTGTTTTCATGCATCTCAGAAGAAGGAACCTGATCTCACTAGAGAAGGTTGTGTGCACCATGTGCTCGGAACCGAACTCTGGGCTTCTGGATGAACAGTCCAGTGCTCTTAACCCTTGAGCCGTCTCTCCAGCCCCATGGATATATTTTAAAATTTTTCATTATAGCCAAACTTAGGTCAAAATAATATTTTTGGATTATATTCCATTTGGTTTTTACCCTGCTTAATTAAAGTCAGTGTAACGGTCTTCAGGAGAATTGAGACAGAATGAAATCTGAGTGCAGCCTTTGGAGAGATGGTTCAGTGGTTAAGGGTGGTCACTGCTCTTGCAGAGGACCTGAGCTCAGTTCTCAGCACCACATGGAAGCTCATAGCTCTGACTCCATTTCCAGAGACTCACATGATCCTTTTCAGTATTCTGTAGGCTGCTACATGCCTGTGGTTCAGTAAACTCAAACAACCAAACACATGTACACATTAAACAAACAAACAAACAAATAAGAAATCTACAAAAGAAAGGAAAAATCCAAGTGCCAACACCATTTACCTCTACCAACAATTTCTAAAACATTTGTGGATAGGCATAGGTCAGTGCTTATGTATCTGTATAACAAGACTTTAGAAATCAGGAAAACTAGAAAATTTACCAAATGGAAATAAGGCTTCTTACTATGTATAGTGATTAGCTTTTGGATTCTACTTAAATATTTTGTTCATATAAAGCTTTTATCATTGTGGAAATAAACCAAAAGACTTTTCAAACTTTTACCCAATTGTGTGTGTAGTGGCATGTGGTCGTATTCTTAGGAAGCTGAAGCAAGAGCATCTCTTGAACCTAGAGCGTTGAGCCTGGGTGAATATCTGAATCCCAAATCCAAAAATACTAATAACAGTAGTAATAAATTTTATGTAAGTTTCTAATGTGGCAGGTACTTGAGTTAGTGGTTCACTGTAAAACTCATGTTCATACTCTGAGCTGTTTTTGCTTTTTAGGGCCCGGGATCTTATATCATGAACTACATAATGTACATCTTTTGGGCTTTGAGTTTTGCCTTTCTTGCAGTTTCTTTGGTGAAAGTATTTGCTCCGTATGCCTGTGGCTCTGGAATTCCAGAGGTAAGCCATGTAGTTAGTCATTGTTTGAAAACTGTATGTTGCCTTTTATCTTTAGGAATTGTACTTTTTTAGAAAATAGGGGTTTTTTTGTAAATATAAAAAAAGAAAATTAAGTATAAGCTGGGGGCTGGAGAGATGGTTTAACCTATAGTATAGAGGTTGATTATCATCAATGAATCTTTCTCTCTCTCTCGCACATACACACGTGAGGGGCGTGCACACACACACACACACACACACACACACGTCTTTCACCACTAATATATAGCTCATGAGTAAGTTTAAACAACAAAAACTTCAGAAATGCTTTATGGCCTGAAGTTCTTTGGTGGATTAGTTGTGTTTTGCTGTTTGACTGATTGTAATGTATCCTTCCTTTCTAAGACTGCTGACTAGGTTAAATAAGTAATGACTCATAAATTTGATCATTTTGCACTTTAAGGACAAAATTTGACCACAGTAGGTCAGTAATATCGGTACTTATTTTTTATCTCATCCGTAGTAATTTAAAGGAGAATAATATTTAGGCTTGAACTCATTTAATTCTGTTATTTATTTAAATTTTTTTCTAACATATCCTTTAAAAATAAATTGTGATTCATCAAGACTGTATAAGTAAATTTATCTTTAATAAGAAGTCAATCCCTGCAGTTGTGACTGTCTGTCATTCATATGCTGTGATATAGGTAAGGACAGTCCATATGATTACAGTGTGGTGAGAAGGTATATTATCTTTATTCTTGACAGACTGAAATGTATCTAAGTACTTTATGTTTATTCCTACAACAGAAATTTTTAAATTTGCCTTTACTTGATTGCATTACTATGACTTTACCATGAGATAGTATTTTTATTTGTTCTTGGGATAGGGTTGCCTCTTATCTTTGGTTACAGACATAATTATATGTTACAGATTTATCATATGTGGTTAAAAAAAATAAAGTTTTTTTAACTATGAAATATTTTATAGTTTGCCAAAGTTTGGTAGGTAGTTTGGAGAGTGAAACATGAGGTTGTTTCGGCTAAGTTAAATTCTTGTTTCCTAAAGTAAATTAACTGTCTTCATCTTCTTTTGTAGATTAAAACTATTTTGAGTGGCTTCATCATCAGAGGTTACTTGGGGAAATGGACTCTAATGATAAAAACCATCACATTAGTGCTGGCTGTGGCCTCGGGTTTGAGTTTAGGAAAAGAAGGTCCCTTGGTCCACGTTGCCTGTTGCTGTGGAAATATCTTTTCCTACCTCTTTCCAAAGTACAGTACAAATGAAGCTAAAAAGAGGGAGGTGAGTGGCCTCTATAGCTCATTTAGCAGGAGAACGATGCTACATAAACTCGATGTCCCTTGTGTGATTTCCTAGTGTAAAGATCTGTCTAACGCATTTGTATAAATTGTATATTCGGATTAAATCTTGGGTTTTTAGAATTGACTGTCAATGCTGGTTCAGCCAAGCTAGCTAGAACCCCTTTGCTTCCAGTTGCTTTCCCAAAGATCTTTTCTATTTTTATTCACTTGGCATTTGACATTACTGCATATTCTAGCTTGGAAGTCAGGCTATGATTTCCTCCTAGAGACAGTATCTAATGTCATGGAAAGTGGGTGTGATACACAGAAATTTGTGAGTGCCTTCAGGACTTTTGAAGTCTAAGTCAGAAAGTTACCCACAGGGAACAAGGGACGTCTCCTCACTCGGATGCTGTAAAGCCTGTCATTTCCCTATGCAAAGCCAGCATGAGCTTTTCTAGCGGACCGTGAAGCTAGGCTGCAGCTCATATATTGTTGTGGGTGTTTCTAGATGAAAAGCGGGATCCTGAGCAATTCTAGAGACTTGAGTTTCTTTAAGAGTCTTTAATTCCATTTTCATACTCTAATCTTGCAGCCTTAGATGGTACAGAGATCTTATGGTTGTTAAGGTATGGCCTTTACATCTCATCAAGGATTAAACTCAGGCCCTAGTCTTTTATCCTGCTGGGACTGATATAACACCCCCACATACATTTTATCAGTTTCTTTAATATAAATAATTATAGTACTTTTTTTTTTTTTTGAGATAAGGTTTCTCTGTAGCTTTGGAGCCTGTTTTGCAACTAGCTCTTGTAGACCAGGCTGACCTCGAACTCACAGAGATCCACCTGCCTCTGCTTTCTGAGTGCTGGGATTAAAGGCGTGCACCACCACCAACTAGCTAGTGCTCTTTAATTTTAGTATTGAGGTATTATTCTTGTATTGGATATAGAGATCCCCAAAGTGGAACATTTAAAAGTATTATATTTTCATCTTTGAATGGTAATTGTGATTTTATTACTTTATTATGTATCAGTACTTTGGAAGTATTTCTTAACATTATAAATTATGGTACTGCTTCATTTATTAGCTAGAAAACTAGGGCTTAAACTGCTAGCAGAACTGGGTGGTGGGTGGTGCACACCTTTAATGCCAGCACTCAGGAGGTACAGGAGGTAGAGGCAAGCGTGTCTGAGTTTTAGAGTTTTAGAACTCTACAGAGTGAGTTCCAGGACAGCCAGGTTGGTTACACAGAGAAACGCTGTCTGAAAAGAAAAAAGAAGGCTGGCAGACATACTTTAGATTGTATACAGTTAGTCACAGAATGTGAATTTAGATTTCTCTGATTCCAAAACCTATGGTTTTAGCTATTGTGCTATTACTATAATTGTATATGTAAGTTTAGGTATGTTAAAAAGCAAAATATCCAAATCCTATATTATGGATTTTTAGATGGTATTCTAAGTACTTTGTATATATTTACTAAGTAACATTATCATGATCATTTTAGAAAGAAGAAGAAGTCTCAGAGAGGTTGAGGTTCTTACCATGGTTGTATAGCTGGTCTGCAGCAAGGCAGCTTGATACAATTCATGCTCTTTATAGTAGTATAACATTTGATGATTTTCCTTTAAATATTTACTGGATCGAAGTAGTGATCGGGATAAAGATTCCTGAGAATAATAATTCAATAAATTTCCAAAGAAATTACAGTATCGTTGATTGTCTATGGGCAGAAAATCACCAGTGATCAGGTGTCTCTAGAGAGGTGCCCAGGGCCCACAGAATGTGTGGGCTCTTCTTCCTTGAAACTTCTCTGCAGTTGAGTTGGTGACTCAGCAGTTGGTACTTTTAGAATGAAGCCTTAAAAACATACTTAGAGTGATATCAAGTGTGGCAGGATGTTCAGAGTGCTTAGGATAGTTAGGAATAAATGCTTGCCTTTGCTTCACAAGGAGGATGTGTAAGCTCAGAAGCGGCATTTGGAATAGCATGGAATATAAAGTGTGTTTGCTGGGTTTGATCAGGAAACTAGAAACAAGCCATGTTCTCTTTGTAGGTGCTGTCAGCCGCTTCTGCCGCAGGTGTTTCTGTAGCCTTTGGGGCACCGATTGGAGGAGTTCTTTTTAGTTTGGAAGAGGTATGTACAAAAACAGCATTGGAAAAGACACAAAATTACGTTTAAAATTGTATCTTGGTGTACTTTTTATTTTTGTAGCTGCTATAATAGAATTTGTTTTTGAATTTTTAGAAAGTTTTAAGTAATTCTCATATAAAAAATAATATTTTATATATAACCCACAACTACAGAAAATTGTATTTTAATTTTTTCAAAAAAAGATTTGTTTTAAATTATTTGTATGCATCTGTGATCTTCCTTTTTATATTTTATATAAAACTTTGCCCATGTATGACTTTAATATTTTTCTTTTAGTTTTATAGAAGGGATAAACCAACTCATTTTAATGAGTTAACAAGAATTTCTAAGGGGACATTTATTTTTAGCTAACATTATTGAATTAGATATGAAACTCCTTTTGAAAAATAAACAATTCTTGGTATTTTAAATGATTATTAAACATTCGCAATCAATTATTGTAAATTTGTAGTTACAGGATAGTCAAAGAAAAATTTTTATTGGGGCAAATCATATAAATCACACTGCAACAAAATTTGAGCTAGCTACATTGAAGCTTATACTTGTAATAAAACAGAAATAGATGACAGCATTAATTTTTCCTTTCTGTTTTTTAGGTTAGCTATTATTTTCCTCTCAAAACTTTATGGAGATCATTTTTTGCTGCTTTGGTGGCTGCATTTGTTTTGAGGTCCATCAATCCATTTGGTAACAGCCGTCTGGTCCTCTTTTATGTGGAGTATCACACACCATGGTACCTTTTTGAACTGTTCCCTTTTATTCTCCTAGGAGTATTTGGAGGGCTTTGGGGAGCCTTTTTTATTAGGGCAAATATTGCCTGGTGTCGTCGACGCAAGTCCACCAAGTTTGGAAAGTATCCTGTTCTTGAAGTCATTATTGTTGCTGCCATCACTGCTGTGATAGCTTTCCCCAACCCATACACGAGGCTCAACACCAGTGAGCTGATTAAAGAGCTCTTCACAGACTGCGGGCCGCTGGAGTCCTCTTCTCTCTGTGACTACAGAAACGACATGAATGCCAGCAAAATGGTTGACGACATTCCTGACCGTCCAGCAGGTGTTGGAGTCTATTCAGCTATCTGGCAGTTGTGCCTAGCACTCATCTTTAAAATAATAATGACAGTATTCACTTTTGGTATCAAGGTAAATGCTCATGTGAGATGATATTGGAATAATTTAGAGATGTCCAAAATATTTATGTATAATGAGAAATGAAATTTTATCCATAATGATTACAATTCAGAGACCAGAATCAGAAAGACCACATTGGTCTGAAATCAAGAAGTTTCTGATAACCTCTGGGGACAGTGGGGCAGAGTTTGTTTTTCTGCATTTTTCATGGTCTAGGGGCTGCATGCATTCCTTGGCTTATGTTCCCTTTCATTTTCAGAGCCATGGATGGCTGGCCAAGTCTTTCTGTTGTCTAACTCTTAGAAATATAAATCCTGATTTCACATGAAAAATAAAAAACCCTAGAATTACTTTTAATTCACTCAGATAATACAGGGTAATCTCTTGTTTTAAAAGTCAGCTGGTGAACAGCCTTAATTCTCTGCAGTCTTGATTGTTCCTTGGCATGTAACATGTTCATAGGAGAAGCCATTATTCTATCTTCTATACTTCTGTAATATGTTAGCATAAATGGACACCACGGTCTCAGAATCAAATTGCTAGAGCTATAAACTCTGTGACTCTCCACCAAGCATTTAAAAATGCTGTGTCCTGGACCTTCGCTTCTTCTGGACTCACCGAGTACAGCTTTCTCCTGAATGCAAACAAAGAGCAGATGTCAGCTTGCCTACACTGTTCCTCACATCAGGAACCTGCCCTCCCTGCACATTTTCACACCCTGTGCTCGTCTGCAGTAACGGCTTTATTTCTGTGAACTTGATAGTTTTCAGTTTAAGATTGCTTTTCTCTTGCCTTTTTAGTCCACTGAATATCAAATTTTAAAAAAGCTTAGTTTTATTCTTATTTTTTTCTTTTAGCAAAGTCAGTTAAAACAGCCATTAAAGTGTTTGCCTTTTTCCCCATAAATCCCAGCATTATTACTGTCAGTAGATTTACACCAAGTATTCAGTGGCTGTAGCTGGCCAACCCCAAGGAAGCTGGAGGCAGATGGCAAGCCTTGTTAAGTCCTAGGCTTTGGCCAGTGGATTATAACTGAGGATTGTGAAATGTGTTTTGATCCTTTGCATTGTATATCTCTTTAATTAGCTCAGTACATGCCAATATGTTCTTTCCTTATCTTACAAGAATTTCTGCCAGTAAAGATTGTTCAGTTTTTAGTTGATTCGCATGTATATTCCATGCAAAATAATGGGGGCTCTGGAAATATTGCCTGACTTAAGCTATAGCACTTGAAAAGTAATGTCTGCTGTCTCTACCATTTGTAAAAGTTTAGTGGAAGGACAGTCTTGGGAGATTACTGCTTCACATGGAACACATTTCAGTTTTATGGGAAACATCAGTCACTTTTTGCTTTTTACTCTGGACTACTGAAACTTTTGTTAGAGAGTAACTAAGGTTTCTCTAGGATAAAGATGAATAAACTGTGAGTTCTTTTCTCTTTGCCTTAGAGAATCCACACGATACTGAAGTCAAAGGATTACGGAGCTGTTCACTTAACAGGGTTTTGCTGTAGTTTAATTTGTACTAGGATTTTAGAACTTCATCAAGATATGAACGGAGTCAATTATTAGAAACAAATCCATAGAATGTAGTTTCCGTCATGTGATTAGAGCTGTGTTGCTTACTGTCACAGGTTCCGTCAGGCTTGTTCATCCCCAGCATGGCCATTGGAGCAATTGCAGGGAGGATTGTGGGGATTGCCGTGGAGCAGCTTGCCTACTATCACCACGACTGGTTTATCTTCAAGGAATGGTGTGAGGTTGGGGCTGACTGTATCACACCGGGGCTTTATGCCATGGTTGGTGCCGCCGCGTGCCTGGGTAATGTGATTGTCTTTGCTTGTTTGTGGATATTTGCAAGTCCCAGAAAGAAGAGATCCAGTATTAATATATTCATGTTTATTTGGTTGCTAGGGGAAAGAGGATGCAAGGTGGAGGGGAAGGAATAATTGTAAAAGAAATGAGCCACTAATATTCCAATAGTGGGTTTTGTTTTAGTTGTCTATTTGTTTAATGTAAAAATTTAATAATAGCATATTTGTAATATTACATAATGTTTTATGACAGAAACCATCTTGGTACAACATAGGCTTAATCTGAATCCTGTCCAGGGAGACTGTTTTCTCACTGCTAAGGACGTGGCCTATTTTTAACCATTGATAGAGCACGTTTCAGAGTAATTTCACGTTAGACTCTGTAGTAGTTTATTGGCCTGAGTAAAAGATTTGTTTTTCAGCCGTCTAGGTATAGTAAATGATAAGAGAAAAGTGGTAGTGGGCCGGCCTCCCGGAAGCTGCACCCAGCCCTAGGAAGATAACAGTGAGCTCTGTCTGTGGCTGACAGAGTGCAGTGCTGGGTTTAGAGGGAACGAAAAGTTGAAGTACTCCGGGAAGGACACAATAGGAGTCTTAGTGTTTTTAAGTTAACTTTTAATTGAGAAATTATACATGTCACCCTCATACTTCTCAAACTTTGGTCAAGATTTATCTTTGAGGCAGCTCTCTCAACTCTCAGTCCACAGTTCTTTTCTTTGGGTCTGCCTTCTTTCCACTTGAAGTATGGGCTTACTAATGACAATTGCAAATCCTGTGACTCTTTGGGATCTCATTTCTTCAAGCAGTTAACTTTAGGGTCATTTTTAATCAGACAGATCTGTCTGGTTCTCAGTTCCTAATACCATGTTTAAACATGAATGGGTTCAAGTCATATTCATGTTTTTTAAGCTGTTATGTGAAGAATTATACAGACATTTGGAATATTCTGATATCCAAGATAAAAAATGTAATAGAGGACTGGGGAGGTAGTTCAGTGAGGAGGAGCATTTGCAAGCATGAGGACCTGAGTTCTAATCCCCAGCAGCCATTCCAAAAGCCAGGCGTGCCTGTGCATTTCTGTAAGCCCAGTGTTAGAGGGTGGAGACAGGTGATCCTGGGTGCTCACTGGCCAGGAGACCGTTCAGACTAAGGTCAGTGTAAGACTTTTTTATTTTATTTTTTTTTAAAGGATTAAGGCAGAGAGCGGTAAAGAAAACAGCAGGTGTCTTCCTCTGGTCCCCGCCTGCTCACCCACATTCATGTACTACATGTGTGCGCACACAGACACACACACACTTGGTCCTTTATACTTTAAATAACTGTCTTGTGTCAGGCCTGCATAATAGTCCTGTGACTAAGTCAGAGCCATAGAGTTATTCTCTGAGGTTTTTCCAGAGTAATCTGATTATAGGAAGATTCTAATGCAAAGATAAATTCATATGAAAACACATTTGGAATTGATGCTTTGAAGAAATGTAACTATTATTTAGTACATTGTGAATATTTTGGGCAACAAGTTGAATTGGTAAGAAATAGACTGTAAAAAAATAGTATCTGAGTTTACATCAGAATGAATTTATTTTTGAAATTGTTCAGATTTGTTGCAGAGTTCTGGATTTGCCATTCTTGGCCTGATGGTTGGAAATGTTCCTTTAGTTCTTTGATATTTACTTTTCTCATCTATAAAATGGAAATACTAGCTTGTCTAGTATAATTATTCGGAGGATCACATGAAGTAGCATATTAGCAGGGTTCCAATTAAAATAAGCGCTTAGTTTAAAGACAAGCGAAAGCCTTTTAAAACTGGCTGGAACATGCTGACTTAGAGTAGATTCATAATGTATAGTAGTAGATCCTTTTTTAGGCTAAGAAACAAAAAAGTTTAATGAACTGACAAGTTTTTCCTTCCTTCCTTTCTTTCATTTTCTTCTTTTTCTAGACAGGGTTTCTCTATGTAACAGCCATGGCTATTCTGCAACTCACTCTGTAGACCAGGCTGGCCTCGAATCCACGGAGATCTACCTGTCTCTGCCTCCTGAGTGCTGGCATTAAAGGCGTGGGTGAACACCTCCTGGCAACTTCTCAATTTTTTCATTACATTTATATATTTACCTTGGGGGGGGGTGGTTTCAGAACAAGGGTCAGTGGACAGTTTATAAAAATCAGTTCTCTATTGCCATGTGGGTCTTGGATTCAACTCAGGTCATCAAGCTTGGCATCAATTGCCTTTACTTGCCAAGCCATTGAGCTGGTCCCTGTTGTTAAGTCCTTTGACCAAAAGAACAACATGATGGAAATGATGCTAAAGCCGTGTGGCTGTGAATGCCTGTCATCCCGCAGAAATGTGAGGATTGCCAGTTCGAGGCTAGCCCGGGCTACGTAGTAAGACCTTGTTTTTGAAAACAAAAAGTAGTACTTAGTTGTACTAGTGACTTATGAAGTGGGTTGACCGTCACAGGGTCAAAGAGTCAAGGAGGTAAGATACAGTGGTATTAAAATGAGAGCACAGGGACTAGGGAGATGGCTTCCAGTTAAGAGCACTGGCTTTCCAAAGGACTTGGGTTTTATTTGTCACACCTCCCCCATGGCAGTTCAGAACCTCCAGTTCCAGGGCATCTGACATCCTCTTCTGGCTTTCATAGGCACCAAGTGCGAATATGTACACAGATACAGTATATGGGCAAACAGTTATACATAATGCATAAATATTAAAAGTTTATTTAAAAAAGAAAAAACTTTTTTTTTAATGAAAGAATAATTTGGGTCCTGGACTAGGTTGGTAACAGTGAGAATCCTGAGAAAAGGACTCATAGGCAGGTATTTTGCAGAAGAATTCAGATCTGTAGAGGTAATAGTGGAGATAGTAGAATAAAATTAAGTTTCCAGTAGAAATCGCCTAGATTGTCAGGAAGCACATGTGCAGGAATGTGGGATCACGGAAGTTGATGATCCCTCTTAAGTGAAGAAGAGAAATTTGGATTTCAAATGTTGTTTTCTTTGACAGCCACCTCAAGTTTTTTTTCCCAAGTTTTTTATTTATTTATTTATTTACTTATTTATTTTTATAGTTTACAAAACAAGTAGTAAGGTGTGGTGATGATAACAGAAACATGGGAAAGGCACCAGTAGGTAGCAAATAGATTAGGGTGACATTGCAGAGAGTGATCATCTGAGTCAATGAATAGATGCATTTCTCTCCCTTCCTCCTCCATCCCTCCTTCTTGGGATAATGGTTTCAAACCCAGGTCCTTAGACATGCTAGGCAAGCATCCTCCCATTGTGTTAGACTTCCCCCTCCAGCTCCAAAATAGATGAATTTTCTGCCCAACAATATCACTTGCATTGTTAATAAATATCAAAACTTCAAAGTGTTTTACATATTTTGAAAAGACACAGAGGAAATAAATTTATTTACTATTCTACTATATGTTTAATTTATAAATTGGTAGCAAGCAAGAGAGAGAAATGATGTACTTATTTATATTTGAGAGGTTATAGTAAGCTTTTATAAGAGTGAAATTTATCTTTGCTGCAGCACAAAATCAAAATGACAAAGTCGGTTTTCTTGGTCAGCCATAGTTTGACTTTTTGGTTTTAATATAAAAGATTTAGGAATGTTACATTAATCATTTCTGTGCTATAACTGGTTGGTTTTTCTCTGGATTGTATTAGAAGTAATGGTTATTATCCTAAGAGTAGTTGTTGGCTTTGGTGATAATGCTTTCCACTGGTCGAGGCCTGCCTGCATTCACCTGCCTAGTGCAAGACCCTAGTACTGTGGTGGTTAAGACCCTGTCTTTCCTGACCAGTGCTTTTCATTTCTTTCAGGTGGTGTGACAAGAATGACTGTCTCCTTGGTGGTTATTGTTTTTGAACTTACTGGAGGCTTGGAATATATTGTTCCTCTTATGGCTGCAGTAATGACCAGTAAATGGGTTGGTGATGCCTTCGGTAGAGAAGGCATTTATGAAGCACATATCCGACTAAATGGGTACCCTTTCTTGGATGCAAAAGAAGAATTCACTCATACAACTCTCGCTGCTGATGTCATGAGACCTCGAAGAAGTGATCCTCCCTTAGCTGTTTTGACTCAGGACAATATGACAGTAGATGACATAGAAAACATGATTAATGAAACCAGCTACAATGGCTTTCCTGTTATAATGTCAAAAGAATCTCAGAGACTAGTGGGATTTGCCCTCAGAAGAGACCTGACAATTGCAATAGGTATGATTTCTAAGAACACCATCATGAATGTATATGGCTTTTGTGTAATAGATTTACAGAAGGAGAGAAAGCATTGAAGTTTAATTGAGGGGCAAGTGATGTTAATTTATATGCTTTGAAGTCTGAGTTCTTTAGGAAAGGAATTTAGGTCTCAGTGATTGTCTTTCTGCCTGGGTGGGAAAGGCAGTAAGAATTTTCACTTTGGTCAGCAACTCTAAATCTTCTTCCCTGTGACGTCAGAGGCGAGAGAGGAGATCTCTAAGCCTTTGAGCTACTTCCTAGTGTTTTGGGCAGTACATTGAACTAGGAATGTCAAACATTTGGTCTGTCTCAAATTCCATTGAGTAATTGCCATTTCTCATTACCCTTCCTGCTCTCTGGGGGTCACTTTTCCAGAGAAAAGGGAAAGCCATAAGCAGTTCTGGAATTCATAGAAGAAGCTAAAGGAAAATGGTTGGGTTTTGAAGACAAGACAGTGCTAAAATTTTCACTAACATATATTCTTCCCGACTGTTGATAGATGCTGCTTTAAACTTTAAACAGTCACTTGACAGAGACTGTTGCATAGGAAATAACGTTACTTAGGGGATGTGGAGCATTAGATACGTGAGATATCAAGGTGTGGCGTCAGAATGCTAAGTCACAAGACTACTTTTGAACACACCTTGAATATTTGCCAGTGTGTACTTCTGTAGATTTAAATTTTTTTAAATCTGTAGTAAGTATATGTTTATGTGTGTTATTACACTATAGGTTATATATACATAATTATACATTATTGAAGGAAAGCGTTGTCCATACTTAGCAAAATATGACCTTTGAAATACCAAATTAGATGTATTCCCCTTCTTAATAGAGAATTAATCAGAGAACAAGATTTTAGAATATTAAATCCAAATGAGAATTTTTAGATTATTTAAAATTTAAAAAAAAAGCATTGAAACTTTTTAAAAATCTTCTGGATGGCACTGGAGTTGAAATCTGGCCCAGCACACCCCTGTAATCCTGTTGCTTTGGAGGTGGAAGCATAAGGGATTGCATGTTTGAGTTTGCTGGACCGTATCACAAGACCTTGTCTTTAAAAAGAAGGAAAAAAGAAAATATGTTGTTTTCTACTTCAAAGGCCTGTGAATGAATGGCATTAAAATAATTTTTAAAATAAAGCAACTTAGCAGAGATTATGGCACATTATGTGTCTAATCAATCAGGCTCCTTAAAGTACTTTGTGCATTCAGATGCTAGTCATGTTATCTTAAGCGTTCCTCTTTTAATGACAAATAGAAACTAATGGTAATGTAATGTTTGGTAAAATACATGCAGTATGGGATGTTAAACTGGTTGGTATTTGCAACTGCATGTTTATTTCATGGTGAGGACTAAAAGCATAAGTTTAAAGTGAAAATTTAAAAATTAAAGTGACAGTTCTTTATTTGGTGGAGGAGGTTAAGACAGAATTTCTTTTAGCCCAGGCTGTCCTCAATAATATGTATATAGCTGAAGGTGATTTTATAACTCTTGATCATGCTCCCTCCACTCTCACAATAAAAAATGCCGTTTCTTAAAATGACATGTTTAAAGCAAAGAGGCTGGGTATTCATTTCTGATACCTCATATCACAGAGGCACATTCCAAAATACTTTTTTCCCCCTACAATTCAGCATTTTAGGATAGGGTTGCAGCTTGGTTGGTAAATGCGTCTACACCAGGCTCTAGATTGCTCCTCAGCATTGCAATCAAGTAAAAACAAAACTGTTTAGTCATAAATGTGTAACCTCGGAGGCACCAGCATGCTTTGGTGTCACATTAAGGAGTAAAATCCCAGACTTCCTCTTGAATTAATTTGACAAAGAGCAAGGGCACATCTGCATTATCTGCTCTCTCCCTGTGTCTGTAGCTTTCTGGGCTGTGCCATCTGTGCATGTATCTGTGTCTACCTGAATTCTGCTCTATGTCTGACTGTCCCTCTTGCTATGCGGTGGTATAAATCTGTCCTTCTGTTAGTGTCCCTCACAAAGGGCTTTGTTCTGTGTTGTTCCCAGCGTTTGTGGCAAATATTTGCCTCTATAAAGTTCCTTTTGAATTGTTTGCTGTTTTCAGCAATAGCACAGCACACATACAGGCATGTGTTACTCTGGATCAGGAGCATGGAAGAATCAATTTAAGAGGGAAGCTACGCATTAGCTTAGGGTATATAAGCTAAGGTTACAAATGGGGACTCCAAGACAAGTCAGGTTGTTTGTTACATTGTTCTCTTAAAGAGGGGTTCAACAAACAGGCTGAGTACACAACAGGAAATCAGTTTATTTACAGTCTTAAGTGACCTCAAGTGTATTATTAACTCAGAAGTTCCAGTCTCTGAATGTGAGAGACATCTTCCTAAAAGGTATCAGCACATTTAAATGTTTGAATAGTTAGGGTTATTTTCTTTGGTGATATATTTGTTGTTGTTTGTATATTTAACATATCACATTGTTAATATTGTAGCTACATGTTTTTTTAAACTTTCACTTTTTATACTGGAGTTTAAAATATTATATACACCCCTATTACAGTACACTAAATTTGATTGGCTATTCCTGCCAACCTAATTGCATGTAAAAACTTTCACTCTTCTTACCTTTTTTTCTTTTTCTTTATACTTCTCTCATACAGTACATCCCAGCCACAGTTTTCCCTTCGTCTGCTTTCCCCTCTTCCAGATCCACTGCTCCTCTCTTCCCCTTCTGAGAGCTGGCCTTGTAGGAATATCCACCAAACACTACATAAGTCACAATAAGACTCATATCAAGGTTGGTCAAGGCAACCCAGTGGGAGGAAAGGGGTCCCAAGAGCAGGCAAAAGAGTCAGAGACACCTCCATTCTTACTCTTAGGAGTCCCACAAAAACCCCAAGCTAAACAACTGCAATATATAGGCAACAGACCTAGCACAGACACGTGCAGGCTCTGTGATCGCTTCAGTCTCTGTGATCCCCTATGAGCGAGCCCTGCTTAGTTGATTCTCTGGGCAGTGTCCGGTGTCCTAGACCCTTCTGGCTCCTACAACCTTCCTTCACCCCTGTGGGGTTCCCTGAGTTCTGCAGTGTTTGGCTGTGGGTCTCTGCAGCTGCTCCCATCAGCTACTGGAGGAGGACTCTCTTCATACTCCTCTCTTTGATATTGTTGTCACGCTGTCCGTCATTGTTATTCTGTGCTCTAAGGGTATGTACTGTTTACATTGTACACTCAGTCGCCATGCACATGTTGTGTTCTTCTGGGCTGAAAGCAACCTCAAGAGCCATCTATGTTGGTCACTAATGGATGTCTTTTCCATACCGGGACCATACGTTTCAGGTCGCCCATCTGCTGGCCTTTAGGACCTCACTTAGTGAGCTGTTATTCAGTATATTTATAGCACAACTGAGTGCAGCTTCAGTAGTCAGAAAGACTAAGCATCACAAAGCTTTCATTTAGAAGCAGTAATATTCTCTTCTGTCTCGTCAGACTGGTGCTTATTATTTTGGCTTAAATATTTTTTGTAGCAAAATGCATGTGCAAAATATTTTCACTGTAACTAATACTGTATTTATACACACATAGTTTTCAGTTCATATTTACTGAAAAAAAAAACAAGCACAGAGCTGGATGACTATTTCATTTGCATATTCAGTCCATGTTATGGGTTTCTATTCTCCTGTGTGTGCTCTCTTGCACTTTCTGTCTTGCACTCTCAAAGGTGGGAGAAGAACAGGCAGCTAGACAGAGCACATTGGAAGGGAGGAGAAATTGATAGAACTTTTATAAATAAAACAGCCTAACCGGGTGTGGTAGTGCATGCCTTTAATCACGAGGGAGGCAGAACTCTATGAGTTGGAGACTAGCTACTCTAGTCTACAGAGCTAGTTCCAGGACCCTGTCACAGGGTGGGGAGTGGGTCAAAAGTCAGTCTTTATTCACTTGGGAGTGTAATTGTAGCTAGGAGGAGCCAGCTCATGGACAGTGGTGCAGTGTAGAGCAGAAACAGCAAGGGAGAGTCTCTAATCATATGTCCACTGCAGAATAAGAAACATTCAGCATAAGCGGGCTTGATGACAGGTTCTGTAGTAAACAGCTCTTGTGATGTGTACAGGTTTTAAATAGAATTCCTTATTTCAAACATGCTTCCTTGTCTCTGCACCATTGAAGAAAATCACCCCATGATAAAATTATTGTCAGGTTCTATTTTATTCAAATAGGGAAAATGGCTTTATCAGTTAATTCTCTTTGAAGTAGAAGATAGGAAAAAGGAAAGGGACCAGAAGTCACAGAACTGTGCCACATGAGCAAAGTTGCATTTAAGAAAAGAAAACCCATCAATTGAAAATGTTTGCTCTTCTTTTTCTCTTTTTCAGAAAGTGCCAGGAAGAAACAAGAAGGTATTGTCGGCAGTTCTCGGGTATGTTTTGCACAGCATACTCCATCTCTCCCAGCAGAAAGCCCTCGGCCCTTAAAACTGAGAAGCATCCTTGATATGAGCCCTTTTACAGTAACAGACCACACCCCAATGGAGATTGTGGTAGACATCTTCCGAAAGCTGGGCCTGAGGCAGTGCCTTGTAACTCACAACGGGTAAGTTTAGCACAGCACAAATCAATTCACTCCCTAGAATTACTGGTCCTTATTAACGGAATCTTTTCAGGGCAGAGTGTGAGTCAGGTCCCAGGCGGGAATGTCTGACTTGGTTTGGTTATAAATTCAGGGTCTCAAGCTTCACAGCTGCCTGAGTAAGGATGTCAGCGCTGCTGTTGTCAAGGATACTGGGCTTCATTGCTGGAGAAGAATGAAGAGCTTGCTGAGCTTAAGGTGTTTTTCCCCGGGGGATGGGTACCGGGCTCAGCCTTCTGGGCGCATGGCAGAACCAATTCCTTTGTGTGCTTCAGTTCTAGTGGATAGCTTTGTCATGCATCTCCTTCTAGATATTCTGCTATGTGCTATTTAAGCCAGTATTTATCATTAATTAAATAATATATAGAATTTGTAGTTTTGCTAAAAATCTTCAACAATATTGTTTTTCTTCTTTTTCTTTGTTTTTTTTCCCTACCTTCTCCATAACAAATCTGCCCATAAACTGAACTGCTAATGGCATACAAGCATTCATGTATTTAGAGCCTTTTATTTCCATTATATTATTTTTCTTAGTAGAATTATTTTTGTTGTTGCTGAGTCAGGGCCTCACTGTGGCTGGAAGAGTCTGGAGTTTGTGATTCTTGTGACCCTCATGAGCACTGAGGTCACAGGCAAGCACCTCCTTGCTGGTGACTTGGTGGAATTCTTAGAATATTGTTCCATGTAAAGTCATGGACAGAAATGCTAGGAAAAGGAAACAGATGGTTTTCTGGATTCGCTATGAACTGAAGGCTCACCCCGAATAGTGTGGAGCTGAGTAAATGCTGTACCAAACAATCAGAGAGTCCAACAGATTTTAAAATTTTGTATAAAACATGTGGGTAACAGAACACATGACCCCTCTATAGAGTAAAGGGGCTTAAAAAACAAAAACAAAGGAATATAATTTACTGAACATTTTCATACTTTTTTACATAATTCTGCACTCTGCAAACTAGGTGTTTTGTTGAAGTTAGCGCTCCAGCTCATAGAAGCCCAGACTCCTGCTACTGTTCTTCAGTGTTCTCCTGTACTGTCCTACTCACTGTCACACTGAGTCTTTCTTCATAATCTTTAATCTTTTAGAACATTTTCTGGGCCTCTACAGTAGACCATATTGACTTAGGAATACCAGTTTTTATACTTTTATTAAAAAAAAAGCAGAAAGTGGGAACATTAGAGCCATGTTCAGTGTTTAGCTTCTGGATTATAATATAAATAAATCAAAGATGTGTTTCACATAATACTATGGGCTACAGTTTTATTTTGTTTACTATTGTCTAATTTTAAAAAAATGGTAACTAACACCATTATTTAAAACTTAATAAATATTGATTAAACGGTGTATCTTTCAATAAGGCTTGACCTTGTGCCCTTTGAATCATTATATGACTCATTTGGAAACTAAATTTTCCTAAGCTAATGTTCTCTTCCTGGTGTGCGTTCTCTTCTGTACTGACAAATACCAGTTCTGTTCTGTACGTGGTGATTAGCTGTGACCACAAGACCCTGCTGTGGAGGGTAATTTTCATATTCCACCTTACTGCTTAATTGACAGGACTTTGGCAGTACAGATCCTAGAAAGGAAAATAGTTAAGGATTACATTAATTTTTAAGGGGGATAAGAGTTAGTTATATACAATTTTATCTGCTGCTTCTCCTAGCATATATATAAAGTAAAGGAGCTTTCTTCCTCCAGAGGGTCATTGTCTCTGACTTCATCCTATTTCTTACTTCACAGAAAGTAAGTGTATTCAGAAAGAAAAAAGATGATATGGAGAAGAAAGTCTTGACTTTATTGTCTATGAACTACTTACACAGCAGGGTGTTTTATTCACAAAGTTGTGGTTAAAGCCAAGAAAAGCATGTTTGAAAGGGAAGACCGTGCAGTTCTCAGTAGCCATGTGTGTTCCAGCTTCGCGTAGTAGCAGCAGGCGGAAGGAAAACACAACAGAGTTGGGACCATTGTTGCAAGAGGGAAAAAGAATAGAGAAGTAGTGAGAAGAGACCTGAACTGTGCTGTCACGTTTGATACTAACAGAACTTCTCAGAGTCCTGTAGTTTACAAACAAACAGGATGGTCGTAACGCTGCTAGAGATCCTTGTCCTAAGTCTGCCGCTCAGGGCTTCTTGGGAACTTCTCAGAACTCTGGAGATGTTGATGTTCCTTGATTCCCCAACTGTCAGTGATGGAATCTTGGCCATCCTAGCTTGCCTGAGAATCCAGACATTTTGGTGGGGTGAGATAGGTTGCACTCTTGGGATTACTGTTTCTTGGAACATGCTTTGGGAAATGTCAGCTACTGGCCATGTTAACTTCCACCCCATTACCTTCAGTTCAAAATGCAACACCAGTTATTCTTAAACACTTGGCATTGATTTCCCTTGCCCTTAGAACTAAGTAAGAGTGGCACTGAAGCTGCGTTCCTTCTCAAGTCAGTCTTCTTGGTAGAGTCTGCAGCTCTATGCAAGCGTCCCAAGGTGGCTGCTTGGTCCTTGCAAGTGTATCATTTTGCCACCCAGTGACCGAGCTTACCAATACAAACGATAAACTGAAATTAATCATTTTACTTAATTGGATAAACAAAGCATGCACAGGAGTCAAACTGGTGTTACTGTATTTAATTAAGTGCTACCGTAAAATCTATTGAATTTATTGCTTAAAACCCTTTTTATTAGCATGTAGTAGTTGTACAAAATCATGGATTTTATATTTTCATATAAGTGTACAATGTACATTGCTTGTATTCACCACCACCCCAAAGTAAAAAAAAAAAAAAAAAGAAGAAGAAGAAAGAAAAAATTTTTAAATATTTTTCCAAAAAGCATTTCTCTAGTGGGCAAATGCTCATTTTATGTGGTACAGTTTTTGAGCTTACTGGAGAGTTTGTTCCCATACTCTGAAAACTTCACTACATTGAACCTATTTTTGCCTTTAAATGTTTCTGCCCTTCCTGCTTCCAGCACCAGCCGTCACTGTTTTATGAGGGAAATATTTGTAAAGACCAGACTGCTTTGAAGTTCATAGTGACCCTCTTTAGGAAATCAGGCTGGGCAGTGGTGGCATAAGCCTTTAATCCCAACACTCAGAAGGCAGAGACAGCCTGATCTCTGTGATTTTGAGGACAGCCTGGTCTACAAAGAGAGCCCTATCTCAAAATATCAAAACAGCAACAATAGCAACAACAACAAAAGAAATCAGAATTTCCAAGACAGCTTAACAGGGAAGTTAACTTAAGCAGAGAAATCACTAAGGAAATGCCTGATTATTCTGAAGACATTTGAGATGGGCCCCTGGAATTTATATTAGGTACATATTACAGTCAAATTCAGTTATTTGTTGTAAAGTAAGCATCAAAATATTTAATATTTAAATAGTCTAGTTAGGTAGCCTTATGAGAATTGATGAAAATCATTTTGTAAATGTAATATAATAACTGTAAACTGAGAAATAATTACTTAGAAAAATATGCATTAAAAGTCATTTTGACCTCTATTCATAAATGTTTTATTACCATATTATAAGAAATGGGATTTAGGGCAGGACGGTGGTGGCGCACGCCTTTAATCCCAGCACTCGAGAGGCAGAGGCAGGCGGATCTCTGTGAGTTCGAGACCAGCCTGGTCTACAAGAGCTAGTTCCAGGACAGGAACCAAAAGCTACAGAGAAACCCTGTCTTGAAAAATAAAAATAAAAAAAAAAGAAATGGGATTTAGTTCCTGAAAATGAGGTCAGTAGTATTTAAGTGCTCTTCCTTAATTGGAATTCCAAATAAATAGTAAAATCTAGGAGATTTAATCTTTCTTAGGCATTCAAGCTCGCCCCCCCAAACACACACACACACAACGTTGAGGTCCCCCCCCCCACGGCGCTGAGGTCCACACACACACACACACAACGCTGAGGTCCACACACACACACACACAACGCTGAGGTCCACACACACAG
>JABTXL010004371.1:1050179-1077477 GCA_025134845.1 Neodon shergylaensis
GTGTATCATTAAGTTTCCTCTGTGTTTTTAGTTTTTGTCATCTTCATAGTTACTATTTTAGTCATACTTTCATTACTTTGATTTTTAAAACGTAAACCCCACCCTTACAAACAGCATTGTGTCACTTTTGAAGTTAGTAGGGTGTCTGACAATGGAACCTAGATTCTTATTTCTATCTCAAGTTCATGAGAAGCATTCTTATGGTTTATGTTTATTTCCTTCTCTCATTCTTTGTCATTACGATTGGAAGCTTTTCAGTTTGACTTCTCACAGTTATTAGCATAATAATCTGTTTCAGGATTGTCTTGGGGATCATCACAAAGAAGAACATTTTAGAGCATCTCGAGCAACTAAAGCAGCACGTGGAGCCCTTGGTGATTAGCTGTCAGCTCTCCTCACTAGACCCTTAAGTCAGGAGGCATGAAACTTGTGAACTGGCAGTCCTCCCACCCACCATGCACCAGTCCCAGGGCTTTCGCAGATGTCTGCGAGCTCCCTTAGATAGACTGTCTAAAGTCCGTTCTTAGAAAGTAAGCAGCAGCTCACAGTCTCAAAATTAGGTAAACTTTAAGAACTTCAGAAAGTCTGATGGTTGAATGAGGAGACATTATTGGACATGCTTAAACATGAAAAGTCTGTCTACCTTAGTGGATTCACTGGTCTCTGAAGACTCCTGACTGGTTAAAATAATGCCTGTCCTGTCACGCCCCAACCTCTTTTATGCTTCCTAATCTGGTAGTTTTGTGGTAAAGCTAAGCTCTTTTGTGACTTTAACTGAGCTTAACAAGTAGAAATGCTGACCATTTAATTTTTGGTGGGCACACTAACCGAGCACATTGTGGATGTATCTATGATCATAGCATTAGTTCCCTTCCTGCCACCCCTTGCATATGTTCAGTTAGAATGTGTGTCCTGCCATTTCGTTAGTGGATTGTTCATAGGTCATGTATGTGCCCCTTTTGTATGTTCTAGACTCTTATAAGTAGCTTTTGTGTTAGTGGGCTTTATATCTTAGTGGTGTCATTGATTACAGA
The DNA here is from genome assembly GCA_025134845.1 of Neodon shergylaensis. Lineage (NCBI taxonomy): Eukaryota > Metazoa > Chordata > Mammalia > Rodentia > Cricetidae > Neodon > Neodon shergylaensis. Next base: position 1,051,214 of record JABTXL010004371.1, read on the forward strand.
TAAATTTTGATTGATGCATAACCAGTTGTCTGGCTTTAACAATTAATGCCTCAAATTATTTTGGCCTGCAATTTTCATACCTACACAAACCTGTCCCCATTTGTTTAAGTACACAACTGAGTATGTATTCCTGTTGTATGCTAATATTTCACAAGTGTTTCATGCATCCTTTTTTAAAACTACTAACCTCAGTACAGTAGCTACTCATTCATTCTGCTTTCTGCTTTCCCTGTAATCATCATTTAGGATTGCCTCTTGATTTTCACCTACTTTTTAATGTAAGCATTAACACCCAAGACTTTCATAAAAGCACTGTATTTTCTTTGGGGGAGCACAAAATTGTAAAACAGAACATAAGTATGCTTTCAGAAACCCGGGTTGTGCTGTAGGTTTATTCTTGCCTTCTGAAGTTTGGGAGGTGAAGCTTTGCGCTGACTGTTGCTTTTATATTTCATCTCAATTGTATGTGTTTTCATGAATATTCTACATACAACTGGGTAATCTGAAAATTATTTCTAAAGATTGTTGGTTCTACAAGATGTTTAGGTTTTAAGTTGTTTTCTAATGGGAATGTGTTCCTTTTTCAAACTGGATCAGTATTATTTCCTGTTCATATTTCTTCCCAGTTTTTGTTCCATTTTTGTCAGCATACTTCAATCAAAATAGCTCTATTGCAGTGAGTCTTGCAGTCCTCAGCCCTAGTGGGAAGGACTGTACACTTGAGTGACCACAGTACTTTTTATGTCAGAGGACGGCTGCTGGGTAATTTCATGTCTTTACCAGTAAAACACTCTGTAAAAATGCACAATCAGGCTGCTTGCTTGGCTTTCTGTTCCTGTCAACAAAAAGAATTTATCTATAGATTTAGCTCCTGTTTCCTTTTCTATTTTAGTTTAATAGATCTTTTCTGTTTATCCTTTTCAGGCGCCTCCTTGGCATTATAACAAAAAAAGATATCCTCCGTCATATGGCCCAGACGGCAAACCAAGACCCCGCTTCAATAATGTTCAACTGAGTTCTGTAGATGAGGAGAGAGAGGAGACAGAAGAGGAAGTTCGTTTGTTGAATAGCACAATTCTTTAATATGAGGGGCTCGTCCACTTTTTCCTTCTTAAAAAAGAAAAAGAAAGAAAGGAAATACAGCCGAGCTTTTGCAACCTGGTTTGCAAATAATGCTGGGAGACTGGAGGGATTGTTCGGGGAGGGAGAAGGAGCAGGAGTGAGGGACTTCCCTAACTGACTGGAGCAGTAGTTCATCTCGTGCTGTTCTGCACTGGCTGCATTCACTGAGGCTATGCAGTGCGAGTGCAGGCCTGAGCCTTCATGGAGCCTTCACTGGAGTCCTCAAGCCTCTGGCTGTCCTTCAGCACCACAGAGACTCTCAGTCCCTGTTTCTGGAGGGATCACTTTTGAATTGAGCCATCTATTAAGACTGCAAGGTCTTGCCCTTTTATATCAGAACTGTTGTGTTTAACTCATGAAATGTATAGTTAAGCATTACCTTTCTACATTCCAAAAGAGCTTCTCTCTCCTCCCATCCCCTCTCTCCCCTTTTCTGATCTGTAACAAAACCTCTTTAAATTGGTGTGTCCTTTTGAAGCAGTCCTTTCTCATATTGAGACATACTGTGATTTGACTGAGGTTTCATCACAAGAAGGGAATGTTTCTTGTGCCATTAACCATGTAGTTTGTACCATCACTAAAGGCTTGGAAACGTGCACACACACCACTGCTGGCCAGCAGGTAAAATCTTGAGATGTGAATGAAATCCCCTAGCTTGTGTGATGTGTGGTTCAGACTCAGAAACAAAGAAACTTGACTCTAATCAGTTTTATTTTTTCCTCTCAGACTTTATGGATAATGTGAACTAGTCGTCTGCAGATTTTCTATTTCTGAAAGGACTACTATGACATAAAAGTGCTGTTCAGCATCACTGAACACAGGCTGCTGCTGTGACAGCAAAGAGAAGGAAGGAGTCTGTTCAGCTGTACCTGGAATTAATTGCATGTTAAACACTGGAACTTTTTTCTTCAAATTAGATTATTCTTTTATTTCAGGATGTTTCACTGCTGACACTGGAGATGAAATGTAACTCATAACTTGCACTAAATGTATATTTCTTTTCTTAAAAATTTACCATTCTTATTTATATTTTTATGGATTAAAATTTATAAAATACAGATCAGTTAATATTGCACTTAAATAATTTTACCTTTTTAATGTGATTTTTTAATAGACTAATTCTGACTTACAAATATGGAGGTATGAACAAAGATTACAATGGGCGCAAGGGTTTAAGAAGATGAGCTCACTTCTGTGACCCAGAGTGCACATGATACCTTTTGAGTTCTCACTGCCATCTTCTGGTTATGCCCTCTGACCTGTCCATCCTGACTCACAAACTAGAAAGTTAAAAATGCCATTAATTACTATCTGGAGATTAAAACCAAATCCTTGTAAAAGAAAAAAAAAGCAAACAAAAATGAGAACAATAAAATCATAATCTGAGTATACCCTTTGAATCATTGAGTAGGTCACGACCTTCCATGAAGTGTTCAGTGATGATTTATTTGGATAGCCACGGTGCACGCTTTTGCAGGATTAGTTATAAGGTACTTCAGAGTATTTGGAATTGTCATTGGAAATGCCTGTTTTAATCATGGTATTAACTCGCTGCTGACAAAGACAGTTCACTCACTCACTAGACTGGCCCAGAGATCTGTGAGTTTGCATTTTTGGAAGGCAAATGCATTTGTGCAGACAGACATTTTCTGAAACAGCTGGCAATGAGCCATGTTTACTATCTGTGAGATCACATTAGCTCTGTATGATCTTGATGACTTAAAAGATCAGGAAGCTATATTAGGATTATCCCAAGTTTAACAAACTTTTAGGGTTTTTCAGCTGTGCTCTCTGCCAATATTTTTGTCTTCTGTTGGCAGATTTCAAGATTTTTCATAGCCCCTTCATTGTTCTTTGGCTAAACAGAGTAAGCTCATTTTTAATAATAGTCTATTTGTGGTGTGCAAGGCCCTGCAGGGGTCCAGACTCCTTAGCATCCCTTTCTGGGTTCCAAGTCTTCAAAGGAGAAGCCAGTTTCTTGGAGCATCACATAGTGAAACTGAACATTATTTTATTTTCCCATTTCCTTTTCAGATTCTGCTCCCATGACCCATCTTGTTTCAGAGAGTAACATTTCACGGTACATATTAAAGCATTCATTTTCTTCTTCGTTACATTTCTTTATTTCTGATGTGTCTTACTGCTGAAAACATGAAAAGTACTGTGTTTTTAATGCATTCAGAGGTTTGGGTTTTTGCTTTTTTCTTTACAGTATTACCATCTGTTCTATTTTTCTTTTTCATACATTGTTTGGTTGATTTTCAACCAAATAAGATAGTGGAGACCGTGAACTACATGTGCCTAGCTAATTGGCAAACTGATTGACCAATATTGAGTACAGCGCCTTATTTGAGTACCCTTTTAAAGAAGGTATGATGAAAATGGGCAAGGGTGTCAGCATCTCTTATTAATAATTGCTTGTGGTTTTGGTTCCTGAAGAATGCTTAGTTGTTAATCTGTGATGTTGCCTAGAGCTGTATTTATCTGTTTTTATTTATACTAGTGTAGTAAAGCTGCATATCATTACAGTAAAAATGATTACTGTGATGAGTTAATAAGAAAATCTATTAAAATCTCTACTTCAATGTGTGGTTTGGCCTTTAATTGCATCTGTACCAGCAGCCCTCCCCTGCACAGCGCACTATGCAGTCAGTCAGTGTAAGCCAGCGTGGCTGGCACATGCAGCCTCAAAAGAATGGTGCTTGCAATGTTTCTGTCAGGTTACAACTGTTTCCTCTCTTGCATTTTGAGCAAGGAGCCAGAAGAGGAGGAGAATGCTGGATTGAGAATGTATATCCACTTTTCTAGCAACAGGCTAGGGCCCCCAAGTGTCAGCACAGAAGATTCTAGTTCAGTTCAATTTCAAAATGTTTGATTTTTAGAAGAAAAATTATACTGTCTGAACAGAGAGAACAAATGACTTTTATGCGTAAAAACAGTCACCTTAGAAGAACTCTAGCAGACGCACTTTCCAACAGCAGTAAGAGACACAGGAGTGAGATTCCAGCCTTCTAATACCGAGCAGTCAGTGACGAGGAGAGCGCCAAAGGGCCAGGATAGATCTTGGTATTTCTCCACTTAGTAGTACACGGAACTTGACTGATGCTCTGAAAATGGTAGGATTCTAGAGATGGTGGAGGTGAACAGGACTTACTAATGGATTGCTGAGAATGGTAAGAGTCAGAGCTCAAGGATGAGCATCTCTAAGGTCTGATGACAATGGCGTAGACTGGGAATGGCCTCCTACTGGGGCTCAGAGGTGAAGTTGTATTTATTTTGTGAATATGTAAATGAGGGCATGAGAATACCACAGCATGCATTTGTAGGTCAGAGGGCAACCTTCAGGTCTCTCCTGCCATCATGTGGGATCCAGAGATCTAACTCAAGCCATAAGGCCCACTGGAACAGCCTAATACTAAGGCTTTTGTTTTGTTTTCCTTAAAGATTTATTTTGAACCTTTACTTATGCTGTGGGTATGTGCAGGTACCCAAGGGGCCAGGGGTTAGATCATGTGGAGCTGGAGTTACAGGTAGTTGTGGTGCACCTAATGTGGGTGCTGATAACTGAACTTTGCTCCTCTGTCCAGAGCAGTACACGGCTTGCTCTCCCACTGAGCCATCTCTCCAGCCCCTTATTTCATGTGTGTACATGGCACATGAGTGCAGATGCTTTGGGAACTCGTTATAGGTAGTTGTGAGCCACCAGATGTGAGTAGTGGGAACTGAACTCGTCTTTCAGAATAGATGCAAGTGCTCTTAGCTGCTGAGCGCTCTCTAGCCAAGACATCTAATACCTTTTAGGATTACGAGTGAGGATTTCAGCTAGGAACTAATATATTCTTGAGATTCAAGTTAAAAAGAAAGGTTCACCTTGAGCTAAACAGGGGGTATATTCCAGAAACAGGATGAAATCACATGGATTTAAGTTTGGACAGAGAAGAGGCAGAAGAATCAGTGATGAAAGGAGAGCAAAAGAAAACTGCCAAAGAGGTGGGAGGGGGTGCCATTAAAACAGGTGAGCTATGCTGGGGGACAGTGCTCTTGTACACTGTAAAGATCTGTCATTCGTATTGGTTTAACAAAACACTAATTGGCCAATAGCCAGGCAGTATATATAGTATAGGCGGGATGACTAGACTAGGAGAATTCTGGGAAGAAGAAAGACAGTCGCAGTCATCAGCCAGAGGCAGAGGAAACAAGATGAGATTGCCTGAGAAAAAGTACTAAGCCATGTAGCTAAACCATAGGTAAGGATTATGAGTTAAGTTGTATGAGCTAGTTAGTAATAAGCCTGAGCAGTAGGCCAAACAGTTTATAATTAATATAAGCATCTGTGTGTTTATTTGGAACTGAATAGCTGTGGAACCGGAAATGACAGGAACTTCTGTCTGCAAGCAAAACAAATGAAGGGGGTTTCAAGGTGCCCTCAGTAGCCAGCGATTTACTGAGAGGTGAAGCGAGGGCTGAAAGTTGGCCCGTGTGAGCATACTGGTGACCTGCCTGTTTTATGGAATGGTGGCATGTAATAGTAGAATGGGTCTGTTAGGAGAGAGTTGTGATTCTTCTGTAATGTTTCCAGAAAAGGAGTCTGTTACAAATGACTTTAAGATGCAGGACATAGCTTTTCCCATTGGCAACAGCAATGTTTGAAGACAGTAGTTTTGAGATCAGATCTTAAGGTGTAGGGTATTAGAGCTTATGCTAATTATGAGAATGAGAGGAAATGACCAGAATTGGGGGGGTGTAGGCTAACGAGGATGGTATCTTGGACACAAAAGTCAGACATAAATGTAAAAGGCAAAATATACTGTGCACTTGAGTTAAGTTCTAAGTGTTGTGACTATGTCACACTTTTTCTGTGACATTAAGGCTGAAGGAGGTATTGAAGCATGAGCACAGATGAGAAAGGACCCATGGGTATCCAAAATAGCTATTGGAGGTTAAAATAACCTCAAGAAGGCATGGTAGCATTTTTTCCCTTCTAGCGTCTTGGTAGAACTTAGGTGAAATGTAGACTGGTCTAGGGTACCAGCACAAATACAACATAGTTGAGGCATGGTGATGCCGACTGAACCTAGACTGAGTGGAGATTATACTCAGGTTGAAAAAAAAAAGGGTGCTCGAGGAAGATGACTGGAAGGTGGGGGTAGTATTTAGGTATAGGACGCTGGAAACTGTGAGGTTTCATTGTTGGTACTGACCAGTTCCAAGTTTAGGAAACGGAACAAAGGTCTGTACATTGGGTCAATAAAAGAATTATGGTGTAGACTAGAGACAATGCTGTTAAGACAGTAAGGTCAATTTGAGCTGAGAGGATTATAAAGGTAAAGTATTTCCCACTTAGCATTCCATTTCCTTGAACATACTCAAATACTTGAAAAGTCAACCTAGAATTCCATTATTGGTCCCCAAGAAGAAAATGGATTTAAGTTGGCTCACAATCCTGATTGGGTTGCAGTGATTCATAAATATGCTCAGGCACTTCAAATGTGTTTCATTCAGATCCTAGGTAAGTTTATTTACCATTGAATTCAAATGGATTATACCTTTAGTGAAGGAAAAAAAAGTCGAGGAAGGTTTGTTATTCTGTAATGGAATGAAGCATTTACCAGCTGAAAGAAAGATTAGTTATCTCATTGCCTTCATTACTGTATCCACAAACATCCAAATTATAATTGCCATCAACATAATTCTGTTCAGTAGGGTTAAGAGCTCAAACCTAGGACCTCACACATTTTAGACAGAGTGCCCCATGGCTGGGTTCATCTTCAGTTCCACATGGCCATGTCTTTTGTTCAGTCCCTATCTTGGCTCATAGACTGGCATGGCTTCTCGAAAATCAGTTCCATGTTGGTTTGTGTGTGAAATGAATGAAAAGTTGGCTCTCCCATTCCATCTGTTCTTGATAAATCTTGTTGGGATTCATATTGGGCCAAGAGCATACAACAAGTCTTACAAACTATATTTTTAAGACTCACATCACTAAAAGCAATATTTTTAGTTTTAATTAGTCTGATATTTCTAGTTAACAGATGGTTATTTGAATTTGGATAAGCACTAGTTCACAAACATTGATACTGGGGACAGCACTCAAAAATGTACCTTAGAAACTAAAGAATTTCAGAAAGTTAAGGAGTGCCATTTATTAGCATGCGAAAGAAAAACATCAGAAGAACTGTATTATGAAAGTTTTTAATAAATGTTTCCATTATTTATTTCTGTATTCCTTAAAAACAAAGTCCCATCTGACAGTCCCACTCTAAAACTCTGCGTGGATAGCGACTCTCATCCTGTAAGCTGATCTATGTTCTCTGTACTTCTGCTTGCCAGATGATCTTCAATAACTTTTGCAAACAGATCCCTCTTCAACAGATTATACGCAAGAGGTAAAAGCTGGCCAGCAACTTTGTGAAAATACTGAAAACACACAAAAACATAGTATCAAGCAGAGAAAACCGACAAGTATAGCTGACAATATATTGAAAAGCCCTTCTACAACAAAGCCCACTTCCAAAATCAGTCAACTGGGGGCATGGGACAGGCACCCAATAGTCTGTCCAAAGGCAACTGGCTTACCCCCATCCCCCTTGGAAAAAAAAGGCAATCTTGAAGGGAATTCAGATCCATTATAAGTTTCCCATGGTCCATTCAGTTTTACTAACCTTTTTGTCCCAAACTGCCATCAAATGCTTTCTTAATGCTTTATCTTAAGATACAAAGCTCTGCTTTTTTCTTTTATAGACCCTATGCAAAATATAGGGTTTAAATCACTCTGCTTTATTATTATTTTTAAAAATAAGTATGTGCATGTGTTTGGCCTATGTGTATACTACATATCTGACAGGTGTCCAAGGAAGGCACAAGGGGGAGTCAAATCCTCTGTAACTGGAATTGCAGACAGTTGTGAACTGCCATGCAGATGCTGGTAATCGAACCCAGGTCTTCCGGAAGAATAGTGGTGCTCTTCCACTGACTCATCTCTCTAGCCCCTTACCTTTATTCTCAGACTCATTCTCTACCATTCTCTTCCCTGCTAAGAGTTCAGTCTCAGTGGGAAACCCAACATTATATTCTTTTGCTGATAAACAGTAAGCATTTATTTAATCACTTACGCTATACCTCCAGTGATTCTCACAAGCATCTTAATGGTATTTATGGTTCGGTCCTTTGTGGCAATTGCAACTGTATCATTCTGCCTGCTTAACACTTTGGATATTTTCTACTGCTAACAACCAACCACAGACAGAACAAGATCTAAGCTTTTACAACAAGTAAAAGAAGATCAATTTTTCAGAATCTACCCCATAACTCAATCAAAGTGGAGAAGAGGGAAGCACTAGTCTGTGAACAAGCCCTCAAGATGCCTGGTACACGTTGAAGTAAGAGCTGCTGGCTTAGTCTTGCTCTTCAGCATGGTCTGTAAATAGTGGCATTCCTGTCTCTCAGGAATGTTAGTGCCATAAGGGCCTCATCTCTGACCTACTGAAACAATCTGCATTCTGAACAGCAGCTACAGGTGGCTAGAAGCAATCAGTTTGTGAATGGATTGAAGACACTGGAATGGGACTGCCTTTGTGAGCCTGAAGATGCTCTACCAAAGACTTACCAAAGAACAATGAGAAATGTGCATGGCACATGAGAAGACAATTTTTTTAAAATATTAATTTATTTATTATGTGTATAGCATTCCTTCCATGTGTGCCCACAAGCCAGAAGGGGGCGCCAGGTCTCATTATAGATGGCTGTGAGCCACCATGTGGTTGCTGGGAATTGAACTCAGGATCTCTGGAAGAGCAGTCAGTGCTCTTAACCTCTGAGTCATCTCTCCAGCCCCTTGAGAAGACAATTTTACAGGTAGGAAAAGAAATAAAAAGGTACTAAGAAAACTGTCCATCTGTACACAGCTGGGGATGATTATTTAAAACAGTAACTAAGTCTTATGGGCCTTTTGACTCTGAGGCACCTACATTTAAAGTAGCTGATATGTTAATTTTCTTAAGGATCAAATAATGATAGACTACTAGTTCTAATATTTTAATTAAAATATTTGAAAATAGTATTGTAAGACACAGTAGTAGATAACCACCCCCAGACAGAAGCAGAACCAAAGGAACGGTGTGTCTACCTCCCCACAAGCCTATACACTCACAAAAAGATGGCACACCCCTGGAATATTGATATGTAAGCTGAGTTTAATGTGAACTTAAACAATTATGCTTATTCATTTACCAGAATACAAGATTTCAAACAGTTTAAGAACTTTTCCTTTAAAATTACTTCAGAAGTTCACTTTGTAATACAAGCTGGATCCATATCTTGCCAGCACTGGAACTTGAGAATGTTAAGTGCAAACCTAAATGGGTGTACACGGAGTAATGGGGAACATGGAGTAACGGGGAAAGGCAGAATTTTTACTCACATGAGAGCCATAGCAGAAGAGGTCCATTCCTAATTCAAGCCCCATGCCATAATCACATTCATCATTAGCAAACTGCACAAAAGTCATCATTTCCTGAATGGGAGCAAATGCTTTCAGTCTCTCCTCATCACTTGCAGCCTCAACAATCGCCTTGCAAATTCTTTTAAGGTCAGCTGAAAGAAATCAATGATGTAAAGATACCACATACAAAATCACAGCCATCTTTAATGATATTTTCCTTATGTCTTCTACTGATGTCTACTATTACTCAACTGATAACATCTCAGGAATCTGACAAGCTGCAATTCAGAATGTCAGTCATAACATTTCTGATTCAAGCAGAAGACTGGACACGGGGACTCAGAACTTCCCACAGGGACTGATTAATCTTGGCTTCAGGGGCTAGGGACCAGTGTGAGAAATAGAGGATGGCTGCATATATAATCCACATTTTTATAATAAGCACATTTAAAAAGAGAGGGCTGGTGATAGAGCTCAGTGGGTTAGAGGCGCTTGTACACAGGCCTGGCCACTTGAGTTGATTACCAGATCCCATGATGAGGCATGAGAACCAACTCCTGAGAGTTAGTTGTCCTATGACTCCATTTCACCCCAGGGTATGTGTTGAGACCCTGCTTCTCTCTCCCCCTCTTACTCCCTCACATATATGCAGACTTACACTCAAACTAAAAACAGATGAAACTAAAGATATCTAACCCTAATATAGCACTAATATAACCCTAATACAGCACTACTTCAACATAAAAATCAATATAAAAATGTTTAATACTGATTCAACTTATAAATTTGAAAATCTTTATGAAATTTGAAATTTAAAGTATGCCATTTGTCAGTGGCACTACTGCATGTGAAGCGTTCAGGAGCCACTGACTGGACACCTCAGCCAGTCACTCCACCACCCCGTGAATTCCTAGAGGGAGAGTAAAACAGCAAATAGGATTAAATATAAATTGTCACCCAACACATCCCAACTCACTGGCTGAATATAGCACATAAAAACTCAGAACCGTCATTCAAAGTCTGGTAATTACTAAGACGCATTTATAGTTCTGAGGAACAAGTGGCTATGTGAATAAGGCAGGAATATTTGCTTCTTCCTTGAGAGGTACTAACTTGGATTCTCTTTACATTTTATGCCACAGAAACAGGAAGAAAATGCTAATGGGGCGCTCACAGTAGAGACAGAACAATAGCTAAATGGTTCAACAGACTAATAGGTTTTGTGTGATCACCTAAGTACTTCTGCATGACTATATGAAGTAGTATCAGCTATAGGAAAGCTGAATGTCTACAAAGAACCAGTGCTTTATGATTCAACTTACTCTTCAAACGTCACTATGTCTAAAACAAGTTAGAAAAAATAACCTAAGCAATGGGTTTAAAGTCCCTTGAATGTCAGAAGTAATTACCTTGCATGGGGTGTATGTGGAATCACACTAAGTACTTTATATCCTTTCACATCCACTGCCTAATTTGCAGATGAAAAAGACAAGGCTTAGTAACACCAAATAGCTTGTTCAAGGTCAAGCTATGAATGCAGTTTTAATTCATCTACCTGAAACCGGAGTTTGCTCTTAACAACTGTCTATTTCCCAACACAAGGGAAAGCTTTCTCCATGTGTACAAACATACATACACACATTTACACATCAAACACATTACCGTCTGTTTCAGGGAGCTCTCTATAGCCAACGTCATTTTTATCTACAGGAACAACCAAGCCTGCACCATGAAAGGTCTTTGTCACAACCTAAATCCAAGGGGGAAAAAATGAGACCAAGAAAACAGACAGAAAAAAACAGAAGACCCTCCACCCAGGCCCCATGTCAACAGACACATAAACCCTGGGCATTCTCACAGCATTCAGTGACATCATCTCGGTAAATCTGGTTCCTGGGGAGAATACATTCTTAAAAGACCACAAGTCAAGCATTTGAAGCAATTAAAAAATAAAATTTACAAGTTTGTCTTTGTATGTCAGAAGTTACAGCAGGCCAGTCAGAAGCTAGAGATGGCAGTGAAAACTCCAATTGGGTCCTAGGACTCAAACCCTCATCCTGTGGAGAGCAGCCAGTGTTCTTAACTGCTGAGCCATCCCACCAGCCTCCTCGCTGGAATTCTTGATCTCCCTGCCTCAGCCTCTTGAGTGCAGAGGTTACAAATGTGCACAACATACTCGGCCTTGGTCTTTTCTAGTAAAGTAGCTTCTATATTCCACTTGCTTATGTAGTCTATACTGAAAACTTCCATGACAGAAGAAAAATAAAGTCCAAAAATACCCTCTACTTTTAAAGTTTATCCTAAGCCCCAGGCATGTTGAAAGTCCACGTTCCCACCTCACCTCCCTCCAATTCTTTCTTCATCTTTTGCTAAGCTACATTGAAGGGCAGAATATTCAAAAGAAATTTTCAGACACTGATCATGATTTAGGAAAAAATAAACTATAACATTAAATCTTAATCTTTACACTGGATTAACTTGTGGTTGCATTTCATTCTTAAACGTGAAAACAAAGACTAAAATACTTTAAGGAAAGCAGACTTTCTTCCAACTCTACACAGATTACCTATAGACCAAATACAGTGACTCACAGAGACTCTGCCTCCCAAGTACTACAAGGTGATCCCTATGTGCCAGCACCGCAACACTGTATAATGCTCTGTCGTAATAAAATACAGTCTATGCTAACCTGTAAAAACAAAGTCACTAACATACTATTGGAGCTAAATTTTTTAGAAATAGGAAATTATGAATCAAATGAAGATCTTACAGTAATATTAAAATTTATACATACATTAAAAGGGATCTGAAAGCAACTATTAACAGAAGAAAATCATAATTTTCTTATAAATTATTTTCCTTGTATTTATGTTATTATCTATTTTTTAATTAAAAACAAATACTGAGGGGCTGGAGAGATGGCTCAGCGGTTAAGAGCATTGCCTGCTCTTCCAAAGGTCTTGAGTTCAATTCCCAGCAACCACATGGTGGCTCACAACCATCTGTAATGAAGTCTGGTGCCCTCTTCTGGCCTGCAGGCATACACGTAGACAGAATATTATATACATAATAAATTTAAAAAAGACCCAAATACTGAATATAAATTTGGGAGGAGTCAAAATAAGCACAACATGAAATTTAAGTTTCATCATATTTATAGATGTAGGAAAGCATTAATCTCTGAACTATATTCTAGCCATTAACGGAAAAAAGCAAGGGTCTTCTCAAAGAACTTGCTGGCCTTTAAGTCCACAGAAGCTCAGTGTCTAGTCAAGACACCTTAGGAATGCTTGATAGCAAGGCGGGGCTTATTTCCCTTTCTTATTGCAAGAAATTTCCCTTGACAGGTAAGAAAACAGTACAAAATGATAAATGTCACTGTAATTCCTCTCAAAATAAACCTATTTCTGTTTTATACGACTCAAGGAAGATTTACTAAAACAGCATTTCACTGGTGGCAGTTCAGCCTGCTGCTGAGTCAAGATCAGAGTGAGGCAGGCCCCTCAGTGACGAAGTGCACTGGGAACTGCACAGCACCAGTTCATTCAGAGATGACCAGGACGCTGTCAGCTCAGCATGCTCAGACAGAACAGCTTCAGAAGACAGCATGAACGGCTGGAGGAGATTACTGGTCCTCACTCCCCCAGTGGTTAGGAGGAATGCCCATTAAAAAGCAGAATTCTTTTACATATCTGTTGACTTAGAGATTTATAACTTGTTTATAAATAGATTTATAGCTGCTTTATAAAACCGTTTCTCACTCCCAAGAATCACCTGCTGCTTTATAAAACCGTTTCTCACTCCCAAGAATCACCTGCTGCTTTATAAAACCCTTTCTTACTCTGCAGACACTAGTAAGTGCTGATAGGGTCAAGGAGGAATCAGGAGAAAATTAACAAATCTTAACCCATACTGTTTCTAAAAAGTAAGTTGCCTTTGCAGTCTTAGTGACTAAGTATAGAACTACATCCCTAATGTACCTTGCACTAAAACGAGACCTCAGCCATCAGAAAATAAAGCTTAATATTAAGCACAAAGCTGCTTTTATTTACCTCTACACAACGACCGATACAACAAGATTAAAAGACCAGAATGAGGGGCTGGAGAGATGGCTTACCAGTTAAGAGCACTGGCTGCTCTTCTAGAGGACCTGGGTTCAATTCCCAGCACCCACATGATGGCTCACAACTGTAACTCCAGTTCCTGGAGACCCAACATCCTCTTAATAGATGTACATGCAGGCAAGACACCAATGCACATTTAAAAAGAAAAAGAATGATTTATACAACCACAGGATAGGCTCCAGTTATAGGAGTCAGCCTGCATGCCAACCTGAAGGCTGACCTGATCCCTGCTTCAGCACTGTCCAAGAGCCCCTGGGCCATGGCATGTAGCGCCCTCTCTCTTTGTTTTTGTTTTTAGAGACAGGGTTCTCTGTGTAACAGTCCTAGCTGTCCGGGAACTAGCTCTTGTAAACCAGGCTGGCCTCCATCCGCCTGCCTCTGCCCCTGACCTGGCTGGCCTGTAGCTCTCTTTAAGATCGGGCTAGAGAAAGAATGCAGTGTTGATGGGAAGGAGCCCAGAGCAGAGCACAGCAGTCAGATGGGGGAAACCCTACCTTCTTATCTCTCTGTTTCATCTTCAAGCTTCTCTGTTCCAGCGAGTAGCCTAGTTTTCTGGCTGCTTCTGTGAGTTTTTCATCTATGTTTTTTAAAATGCTAGTTTTCTTTCTATCTGTTACTTCTTTAAGTTTTTTCATCAAAAATAACCTGGAAAAGAAGCAAAAGCCGTGGTTATATTGGTGGTCTCTTCTCTATTTAATACATAGGAGTCAAGGAGCTGAGATAAAAAGGTCACGTCCCATATAGTACTTCTGTCCAAAGTCCTCATAGGCTGCAGCAAACAAGGAAGAAATACTACTAATATTAGATGTCTCACATAGCTCCACTGTAAACACAAGGTAAAACATCCAAAAGCCAATGCTGAGTTTTAAGTCGTACTGCTGGAAATAAAGACATGGCATACAGAACCAGGTGGTGGCGGCGTATGCCTTTAATCCCACCCCTGGGGAGGCAGACACAGGCAAATCTCTTTAGGCAAGCATGGTCTACAAAGCAAGTTCCAGGAAAGACACAGCCACACAGAGAAACCCTGTCTTGACGGCATACTGCCCTGGAGAGAGAGGGCTGGCTCAAGAGGAAAACATAAATGTGCTGTCCACAAAAACGATTTTTTGTGGTAGCAGACCCTTGAAATAAACTGACTTCTAGTTGCTACCTACATTAGGAATTTGGAATCTGCAGCAGTCCTTTAGATCATGTAATTTTCATTCCTCTTTACATACCAGGAACAGATACAGCGGTAGTTTTACAGAAAGAACGACAAACATTACTCTTGCTGTTTGAGTACATATTATTTCCTATATGTATTTAGACAGGAAAAAAATAGAGCCATTCTGGTCCATTATTTGCCCTCTTCTCAACAAGTCATGGCATTTATAATATGCAGATGTTTTATATTTACCTTTTATTGCTAGATTGTTATTTCTATAATTTGTTTTTATAAACAATTTAAAATAAATCACGTTTATAGACATCAAATTCCTTTTTATAGCCATTAATAGCCAATTTGATGACATTAATGTGTACAGTGCACAGTAACTGTAGGTGTTAATTACCAGCTAAGAAATCTTGGGATATGGATGTGTTCAGGTATTTTTTTCAAATTGATTTCCATAAAGGTTTTACCAATCAACACTTCTATCGGTAAAGTTCTTAGCCCCTGACAATCACAGGTCATAGTCACCGCTTAACCTTACTGACACTGCTTCCTTCATTCTTTAGCTAGCGAGCCTTGCACAAGAGACAGACAAACAAGACACTTAGAACTTGAGTTTTTCAAACTAAGATCGGTAAGACTAATACAAATTAAGCTAGATATTTGGGGAGTTACATATTTAGCTCTGTGGCATAGCATTTGCCTAACAAGTGTAATGCCCTGAGTTTGCTACCCAGCACTGGAAATTTAAAAAGATGTATTTATATGCTGTGGTGTTTTTAGGGTGATTTATGGAGAATCTACTAGGGAAGAGTACCATGCAAAAGACACAGCCCTGTATCATGGGGCTTACAGGCTAGTATAAGAGACAGTAAACAACTACAGTTTCTAAAAAAGACAACACCAATTTAAGTTGATCAGTAAATCTTAAAGGTTTAGAAGAATGTTATCAGGGCCAAGGATATAGCCCAAGTAATAGGCACTTGCCTGTGATGCTCATGGCCCTGGGTTCCATCCCTAGTACTCAAAAACAAAATAATAATAAAAAAAAACCAACCCCAGGAGTCTACACCAATTACAAATGCCAAGCAAATCTTACATAAAACTCGACAGTCTTAGAAGAGAAAGAACAAAATGTGGCTGTCCCTCAGGTACACTAGTATGTATACAGCATAGAACAGTGGTCATTTTGGGTGGACTTGGTTTGAATTCTTTGATAATAAGTTATACTATCAAATAACAGGAATAAAGCCTTTTGGAGTCACACAAAATAGTCTATTTCATGTGATAAAGATTACCTTGTTGATTACAACATAAACTGCACAGCTATTAACAAATGACTTCAAATCATGTTTGTGGCCAATTGGTTCATTCAGCTGGATTCTGACCCCTTCCTACATGAAAAATTGGTGTATTTCCCATGCTATTATTTTTAGCTGATTCCACGTGGGACCTGGCTATTCCCAAGCAGAAGCAACTCTTGCAACTCTGAAAGGCAAAGGGGATGGGATGTAGCAGCCATGCTGCGGCATTCCACTTTGTAGAAGCTGTAGAGAAAGCTGATAGATCTGGAACAGCTGAGATAAGATCTCAGGACCTCATCCTTAGCTTTATGAGGTTGAGTGGGAGAGGGAAGGCCAGTGATTTTTCTGGCATAACTGCAGATCAATGATAGATCCCTCGAACTACTTGAGAGAGCAGTTTATTTCCTGGCTTCTTGATAACAGCAGAGACAAACACCACTGATGAGACAATAGTCATGCAACTGTTATCCAGGGAAGCTTGGCTTGTTCTAGTCACTTTTCCAAGGATTTCATAAATACCTTACTCTTAAAAACTGTTTAGTTTAAACTATATTGCAGTCAGTTCTTATAATGAAGTCTTAATGGCATTGTTTAAATATAATGTCTAATTAAAAGTCCTGATTTTTCTGATTTCTATGGAAAAAATCAAAATTAAAATTAAGCACTATTTACACACTTTTGCAATGTAGGGGATAAACCCAGAAGTTTTGACATGCTAAGAACATGCTCTGCCACATGTTCAGAGCTCAGTCCAGAATAACGCGGTATGTCTATTAAAGAAGCAGTCACATAAATTTTTAATGAAAAGCAGCGAACTGTGTTGTCTCGTTTCAGAAGTCACAGAAGTAAGCCCAAGAAATCTGTAGCGTCAGAGTCAAGACAACCCTATTTTGTAATGTGGTGTAGACGTGGAACAAAGAAAAGAGAATTAAAATGAAATAGTTTCTTACTTGATGGCAGCAAACACATTGTCTCCATTTTGAATAATTACACAATTTTTCTTTGCCTCATTTGTACCAACACATACAGGAAGTTCATCAGGAGAATCCCTGTTTTAACAAAAGACAATAAACATTTAGCTGCCATAATTTATGATGCCAGTAAGCAGAAAATAATGTCTATAGACAAAATATACCTGTAAAAAGCAGAATAAACTTACTAGGTTTAAGCTCTAGTATCTCCAGACTATCTATGAAAAGTCCTATATATCAGAACATAAAGCTAAGGTTTTTAGTACCTAATTATTTTTCCTCGAATATAAAAAACAGTAAAGAGAGTCTGTCAACAGAGTATTTCAGACAACTGATGGTCACCTTCATTATAGAATTTATTAAGAAAAAACAGCAAGAAGTGGAGTAAAAGCCAAAAAGAAACAGGAAAGATTATAATATACATATTCCTGTAGAGAGCCAACCCTTTTATTTTAAAATTGAAAAAGCCAGTAAAAAGAGGTTAAGATTCTTGGCTAAGTTCTAGCAGCCAATTAGTTTCACAGCCAAGAACAAAATCCCTCTGACAGCACTCCCAGCCTCACAAGTGTTCTGTTCAGTACTTCTCTCTAGCCACACCTCATCTTTCCTTCTGTTACTTCACTTTAACTATACACCACAGTACTCCTGCTACAAGTGGGCAAGGTATTTCTCACATTACCCTGTCTTCTAACATTTTACATATCTGCAGGCAGTCCCTTAATTCTAACAATATTCCTATCAAATATATGATGTTATTATCCCTGTTATTTCAAGAGAGGAAATTGAGTCACAGAAAGGCCACAGTCACCACTGACTGGCATAGTGTCATCACAATAATAAATGGCAGGACCAATCTTTGAGTCCATTGGCCCTAGAAGTGTTTATATGATCTTATTTGAGCTCCAAAGAAGCTCTTCTGATCACAAAGGGCAGAACTTTATATTCAAAGAGAAAAAGAAATCAGGGAAGTTTAATGTAAAGAGTTCACCACCTTAGGCAGGCTAAAGAGTTGAAGGGTAGCCAGAACAACAGATAAAGCCTGAAGCCATCAATAAGAGGAAAATGCATCTTCCTTCGGGGGATGCCAGTGATGGTCTGTAAGACTCATTGATAGCAGAGTAACTGTATTTTAGAGAGAGAAGATCCTTTACCTGAAATACCCCATGTGGTACTGAGTTTTATTATCTCCAATAATAATGGTCTGGAACTCAGGAGGGTCATAGTAAAACCTCCAGTGAAGATTCCAGTTCAAGCCTGTGGATTTTGTCTTCATTTTATGTTTCCCAGCAAGGATATCATAGGGACCCACTAACCGAAGTCCAAGGCTTGTAGCAAGTGCATCTATAAGGAAAATAAGTTTACTCAGGTGACACTTTCTAGAGGCAAATAGGAAATAATGCCTTTCATTACTGACTTTCTTTCTTGCTTGCTTGCTTTTTTATTTTGTTTGTTTTGAGACAGTTTCTCTAAAGCTCTAGCTGTTATGAAACTTACCATGTAGACCAGGCTAGCTTCAAACTCAGATGTCTACCTGCTTGCTGATTCTAAAGAATTCTTAACCAAGTTGTTTTTAAAGAATGCTTTTAAAGTCTGTAGAAATGTTTTTACCCAACAGAAGAATCAGCTTTAGCAGAAATGTGGCACTAAATTTAGGATTTCCCTTTAAGTTTACTACTGAATTACTTACTTAACACCGCTCACATTTCCTGTGCCTTTTGTAGCCCAAGCCAAGCTGCTCTGCATTCCTTCAGGCAGAAGAGCCGCACACTTACCTTGCCTCTCTGCCGTCTACTGTTAGCTACAAATACACAGATCAAGGAGGAGACAACATAGAGCAAGGATAGAAAAAAACGTTTTTCCTTTCCTTCTCTTCAGCTGTTACTCCAGGTTCTTTTAACTTTCAGATAATCTGAACCACAACACTCAATGATTCCACTGTTTTTTCACAGAACACAGGGGCAGAGTAAGAAAGAGAACCACAATGCCATGAAGTCTACAGAGCTACAGCTCTTCTAGGATGGGTACAATCAAGCACTGAGCCATCTCTCTCTGTGTAAATGTCCTTGAAGGAAACTTAAGTTTACCTAGTCCACGAGACAAGTTAGCAGAGGTAAAGTGACAATATATGCACCTGCTACTTTTCCTTTAGCTTCCTTGACGGAATGTCCTGAAACTGCTTGCCTTTGCCAATAGGTGACAGCAGCATGTTACAGCATTCTGGTTTGGATATGACATTAAACCAAAAAGGCCCATGTGCTGAAAGCATGGCCCAGCTAGTGACATCACTGAGCAGTAACAGGCCAGTAGGAGGTAAGGTCTAGCTGGAGAAAGCTGGTGGATGACCCGAAGCTCATCCTGTTCTGGGACTCCTGCTCTTTGCTTGCTGTCTGCCATGAGGTAAGAACTTGTCTGACACATCCTTCTGGCATAACCTATCACAGGCACCAAAACAATGGAAGCCAACTAACCAGGGCCAGAAACTTTTAAATCAGGATGCAAAATAACCTGTCCTCCTACAGGGCTGTTTCCTCAGGTCACAGGCATGAAAATCGACAAACATTGAGTATTAACTCATTTCTTTGAAGACAGTTCTCTCGTTAGAAACAACTTTGGGAATGGTCCTTTGTCTTCTCTTTTTTGATATGGTCTCAATGTGTAGCTGGCCTGAAACTGTGATACTCTCAGCCAGTGTCCTAACTGCAAGACTGTAACGGGCAACGTCGGCATAGCTGGCTGAAACACCCTTTCTCTACGATTGTGTCTGTCTTTCCTCCAGTTCCCTATCATCTTTTCCAGTCAGGGGCAGAAAGACGCTGGAGGAACTCACCAGCTGGCTTTTCAGGATCAAGTTCCTCACAGAACTTCCAGAAATGATAGAAATCTTCAGGCAGGGAAAGCTTGTAAAGATTTTCTACTTCTTTCCGAAGGTCACTGGAGACATCCGCTTCACAGGATTTACTTTTCTTCACTTCAACTGGCTTTTCACACTGAAAATTGACACATGGAGCTTCAGTTCTCCAAAAGGAACCTCAAAAACTCTCCTTGAAAAAAAAACAACTATTGCCTGTTCTGTGTATGTGGCTACCTGTACAGGCTGGAAGGGGGCATTGGATTCCCTGAAGCTGGAGTTATATGAGGTTGAGAGCTGCCCAACCTATCAGGAACTGAACCTGGGTCCTCTGCAAGACCACTGCACACTCTTAACTGCTGAGCCATCTTTCTAGCTCCATTTAATATATGTTTAAAAAACCAAAAGGAAAAAAAAATCAATGACAAAAGCATATGCTAACAATATTTATGAGTAAAATCCTAGGGATTCCTTTGTACAAAGTAGAAATAGTTTGCATGGTGGTCAAGGAATACAAACACACAGCATGTCTTTAAATACACTTCTCTGTGACAACAGAAACACAAGAAACTAAAGAAAATCTTTTTTTTTTTCAAAGGCATGAGAAATTCTTTTTATTTTAGGGAAGCTGAGATTAAGACACCACTGCATGGTAAAACAGAGGCCAATCTACTTTCTACTTGCAGGGTAAGTGTCACAGGCCTTCATAGAAAGCAATTACCCACCAAGCCATCTTGTTGGCCCACCCAAGATTTCTTACATGCCAGGGGAAGGTATCACACTTGTAGCCCTCCAGGCTGGGGACACACGCTTACTGTGTGTAAGGACCTGGGTTCCATCATGAGCACCAAAAATTGTCAAAAAGGCAGAATGTCATCACTCCATAATCAACACTCAAGAGGACTGCCTGAGTAAAGTCAACATAGGATACACAGTGAAATCATATTAAAAAAAAACAAGTAAAAAAACATACAATGGCACATGTGTATGAAGAAGCCAAGACGAAACCAATTACTTTGATATTCTAACCTAAAACATTAGTAAAAGGAAAATGAAACCTATTTCTTCAGGAAG
Source organism: Neodon shergylaensis (assembly GCA_025134845.1). Lineage (NCBI taxonomy): Eukaryota > Metazoa > Chordata > Mammalia > Rodentia > Cricetidae > Neodon > Neodon shergylaensis. Next base: position 1,072,250 of record JABTXL010004371.1, read on the forward strand.
TCCAACCAGTTATTCCTGGCCTATTTACCACAACCATTACTAACGTCCCATTTAAAACCAGAGGTCTTGCTTTTAACACTCCAAACAAAAGGAGAGGACAGGTATGGTAGAGTTAATGAGAATGAAAAAAAAAACACAAACAAAAAGAGAGGGCAGGCATGGTAGAGTTAATGAGAATAAACTGAGCTAAAACCACTTATTTCAGAAAAGGCTTTGTAATGCCAAGACCTGCTACTCCTTGTACCTTCCAGCACCATGCAATAGAAGTCTGCTAGGTTAAAGGATGCTATTAGAAAGTGACGTTCTACCAAGGTAGCACGCTCACTTCAGGTTACCTGTCTTGGTTCTCTAAGCACAGTCTGTTTCTTTCCAGGAACCTATATCCTTCAGAGTATATTATTTCCATCACATTCCTTTCAGCCCAGACTTGTGGTTCTGAACAAAGGGGTAAGTGCACATATAACCCCAGCTGGGCTAGTGGTATCTAGTGGCACAGAGCCTGGGGTGATGCGCAACATTGTACAATGCACATCAATGGTATTGAGTGCCGCAGGGGAGCTGCACTCAATGTCGATTATGCTAGAGTTGAAAATTTTCACCTAGGTGTTTCTGATAAGTCCATTTTCTCAGAGGTCCAGGTTTATTAATCAGTACCAAACTCTACATAATGTATTTCCAAATCAAATGGCATGTAAGACTTGTTCACGATGGCACTGTCCTTCGGGGTTGAAATGCCAACTGGCAGGACAATGGACAGTCATGGGGCTTTCAAATACAGAGGACACTAAATACATGAAAGGGAAGTATAGTGAAACACTGTGGCTCAATATGACTATCTGAAAGGATTAGATGTGACATTGGTGGAGGAAGTGTGTCACTGGGGGTGGGCTTTGAAGTTTTAAAAAGCCATTCAAAGCCTAGAAGAGAGTCTTCCTGCTGCCTGTGGATCCAGAACTCTCAGCTCCTTCTCCAGCACCGTATTTGTCTGCATGCCACCATGCTTCCAGCCATTGTGATAACGGACTAAACCTCTGAACCTGGAAGCAAGGCCCAATTAAATGTTTCCTTTTACAAGAGTTGTTATGGTCATGGTGTCTCTTTACAGCAGTAGAACACCGACAAAGACAAGATGTACCATAATAGCCTTTTTAGAAATCAACGAACTCTAAAAGAAGGCAAAGGTGACAGGGGCAGTGACTAGAAGCAGCGGGAAAAGTTTAGGCAGAAAGGATAAGGCATCTATGTTGGTAGATGCAGAGCTGTGGTAGCGTTTTATTTTTTTATATTAAAAGCTTTATTATTTAAATTTTTCATACAATATATTTTGGATTGGAGGAGAAATCCATTCCCTACTGAGCCATTGCATTAAACCTTGTTTAAGACAGGGTCTACTGTAGCCCAGGCTGGCCTTGAACTTGCAGTGTGGCTGAGGATGACACTGGACTTTTGATCCCACTGCCTCTGCCTGAGAAATGCGGGGATTACAAATGTGTGCCAATGCTCTGGCTTTTGGGTTGACCCCTGACTTAATTTCCAGCTGTCACCTGGGCAAGTTATTTAACCTCTGTGCTTTGTACTCTCATCTAAAGACACTGTAATACCGGTTATCGCTGTTTGTTCGTTTTTAAGATAAAGAATAGCTCTGTTTCAAAATAAAACAGATCGTCTCTACTTACAGTTAAGCCAATTATTCTGCCAAAGCAGCCCACTGTACCTTCAAAGAGATTTGTCAGCTCTGCTTTAAGAATCCTCGCATTCCTAGCAAGGAGAATTTGAAACAGCCGCTGTCCTCAGACTACATTTTCAACTTGGTGTGAGAAAACATGACCCAAGGTGAAAAATAAATACCTACAAGCACCGTCCCCTGACCCTTATGCCTGAACCATACCCAGCTTAAAAATCAGTTAGAAGAATTGTTAAACTTTAGTTTTCCTGCTTAATCCCTCCTGTTAGCTGCTGGATACTTAGGGAAGGCACGAAATCATGTCAAAGTCCAGACTGGCCATTCGCACTCCCGCATCACTTACGGTTCTATGTCAAGGGATCTCTTATGTTTTCTTCTCTGCCATCAAGACTTTCAAACCTGAGCTGCCTTAAGAGTCGTCTTGCCGGGCATGGGGCGCACTCTAATCCCAGCACTCGGGAGGCAGAGGCAGGTGGATCTCCGAGAGTTCCAGGTTAGCCTGGTCTACATAATGGGTTCCAGGGCTACAAAACAGATCCTGTCTCAAACAAAAGTCGTCTTTAACAACTCCAGGGCTTGTTAAATCCAGCCGGCACTTTTTCCCTACACACCAGCGTGAACCCCTAGCAAAAAGCCGAGGGTGAAATGTACGCTCGCATGTACCCCGCCGCCTTGGCAGCTCCTCCACAATCCGCGGGGCCCACCAGATCTCCCTTCCGTCAGCAGGAGATGGATGTGGAGTGAATGGGTGGGTGAATGGTCGGTCGCCCAGAAACGCCGGCTGGGGCTGGAGAGGAACGACCGCCCCGCGGTCTCCAGGAGAGCAGCCCTCGGGGCTCGTCAGGGGAACGCAAAACGCCGCCCCAGCTCCGCCACCGCCCACAGCGGCCCCGCACGTCCCGCCTTGCCTACCTGCGGCCCCGCCCCGCCCGGCCTGCGCTTCCCGCCGCCGCCGACCATCCTGCAGCCGCAGCGCGCCGAGGACCGCGTTCCCGCCACTTCCGAGCGCCAACGACTGCTTCCGGGTTCAAAAGCCGCCAGTCCGAGCCCCGGCTCCGCGGCGCCAATTTAGAGCTCAGACTCCGCCCCCCAAGGCGGAATGTGGGCGCGCAGGCCCCGCCCCCAGACAGGGTGGGCCACGCCCCCTGAGCGCAGGCAGACCAGAATCTGACCCCTGTGACGCCTCCGGGGCCCCGCCCACTGCTCCAGAGACCCCAGATATGAAATTTGGGTGCCTTGGCGAGGCACAAGCTCCGTCCTCAGGTGCACACTGCTGGCTGTGTGATGCCGCCTCACTCCAGCCTTTTTGTTTTCTTTATTTCTGTTCCTTTAGCGAATTTATCTTTTGCACTCCATCCTTTTCCCTTCTCTATTCCGCTCTTGTTATCTTCGAGAAGTAAATTAGTCTTTTTTTCTTTCTCTCTCTCCATTTCTTTCCCTGTATCTTCCCATCTTTTCTCTCTGTGTTCTCGTTTCTCTCTCCTTCTTAATGCAAGTTACTTCTTTACATCTTGGCTATGTTTAGTTGTAAGCCCTGAACCACCCACAGCCACAGTGGCATCCCCCCACTCCCACCAGACTCCCACCCCCGGAATGCTTAAAGGCACAATCTCGGGCTGTACCCAGAGTTTAAAAATCAGAATCTGACTATTAGGAATAATTTGGTTTGGAAGACACACTGCCCCACCACTGTCCTGGCAATGCCCTATTCCCCATTCTTGAGATGGAATCTGTGGTTCATTACTCCTAATGTGTATACTCTCATTTTGTGGAATATGTACTCAGTTTTAAAGTTATTTTATTTTAATTTGTGTGCCTGTGGATTTGCACGCGCGTGCAAGTGTCCGCAGAAGTCAAAATAGGCATCGAATTCCCCGAAGATGGAGTTACAAGCGGTTGTGAGACACCCGAAATGGGCGCCCTGCAAGGGCGGTGTGTTACTCTTAACTATTGAGCCATCTCTCTAGCCCTTATCCTCAGGTTTTGAGGAGCACTTCAAACCAAACGTTTGGCAGCTTTCATGTCCGTGTCCGTAACTGAGGCAGGATAGAAAAATAGGGCAAAGTAAACACCGTGAGAACGCTAACAGTCCCTCCGTGACCCTGCCCACTCCTCCCATCTGGTGCGTGCTTCTCATTAGCTTAAAGAATTTCTTTTTTTTTTTTAAATTTTTATTTATTTATTTATTTTTTAATTTTTATTTATTTACAGCTTAAAGAGTTTCAACACACCTAACAAAACTTGAAAAGATTGTTCAAGACTGTGATAATATAGTCTTTTCCCATGATTATACCTCCTATTTGAAACAGGAGTATGAAAACAGCTAAGAAACCATGCTTGTGACCAGAATGTTCGTTTGACCCATGAGACCTCTGATATTGACCTTAATCATTCAAAAACCTGAGCAGCGCACCTCTCACAATACCTTATAATATCATTTACAAAGTGAGGTTCTTTAAGATTAGAAAATTAACTAAATCAATTCTTTTAAAATTTAATTTTAAAAGTTTAATCTTTGAAATTGGTTATACATCCTTTGAACAATGCAATTTCAAAAACTATAAAATTTAGATTTTTAAAAAAGACATTAAAGTGTGTCTGTTATTGACATGGTTAATTTTTTTGTTGTTTTGACACAAGGTAGGTCATCTGGAAAGAGGAACCTCTGTTGGGACAACATACTTGTCAAATGGCCTGCAGGCAAGTCTGTGAGGTGTTTTCTTGGTTAGTGACTGATGTAGGATAGGAGTACCCAGCACACTGAAGTGCTATAAGAAAGATACTAGGTTCTGTAAGAAGGTAAACTGAGGCAGGCATGAGAAGAAGCCAATAAGCAGCAGTCCTCCATGGTCTCTGCATGAGTTCCTGCCCTGACTTCCCTTCATGCTGGACTGTGGGCTGTAAGATAACATAAACCCTTTCCTCTCCAGGCTTTGGATCATGGTGTTCATCACAACAATAGAAAGCAGACTGACATTCTTAGCAACTACCCTTTCAGTTTCTGTGTGTGTGTGTGTGTGTGTGTGTGTGTGTGTGTGTGTGTGTGTGTGCTCTTTTCCTTATGGGCTTCAGCTTTGCTTCATACTGACTTGTCCTGAAATTCTTTTATTGGTCAAGAGCCCAGCTACCCCTTGGTAAAGGTCTCTGGGAGGAAGTGCTGTGGAATATTATTTTAACTAGCCAAAGGTGTGTTGCATTGGTTTCTGCTGCCTTTGTTAATGATGTAAAGATGGGTTACATTTGTTTGTGCTGCGTTTGTTTAATTTTGGAAAGATTTGTTGCTCTTTCACATTGCCTGCCTGAGGCGCCTGATTAATTTAATAGAAAGCTGAACCAGCTTGCGGGCAGAGAGAACATGTAGAAGGAGAAATCTAGAGAGAGGAGAGAAGGAGAAGAGAGCAAGGGAGAAAGAGAGGGACACCCCTGAGGCCAGAAGCCAGGCAGCACTCACCAGACAGACATAAGAAGCAGGGAAGTAGGGAAAGAAAGAAAGAAAGAAAGAAAGAAAGAAAGAAAGAAAGAAAGAAAGAAAGAAAGGAAGGAA
>JABTXL010004371.1:1077487-1094781 GCA_025134845.1 Neodon shergylaensis
TGAGCCACTGGTCTGGTTCCAGGCCTCTGACACACCATCATCTCTGGACCCTCACTGAAACTCCTCTCGGATATCCTGCTGTTGTCCAGAATCCTGGAGATCCTGTCGTTATCATTCTGCAGGACCAGTCCCTTCACACACTCCAGCAGGCCACAGAAGGAGGGGATGGTAGGGTGGGCCAACCCAAGGCTCAGGATGTGGGACTTGGTGGTAGTTGAACTAGTCGGTCTGGGCCACTGGGACTGCCTCCTAGGCCTATGCCATTGGTTCCAGCTCTCCCTCACCCATGGGTGAGGGATGAGGCCCTTCTCTCTGGAATATGGGGGACCAGCTCTTCCATGGGGCCGGGTCAGCTCTCCTGCTGCGGTGTCTAGCAAGGGCCAGCTGTCCCAGGACCAGCAAGGGGTGGACTGGCTCAGCATGGCCCTTGAACCTCAATAAGCATGGTGCCCATACCTCCTATGCTTACACTAGCCATAGACATCAACACGGACCCCAGCTGCAGCAGGACCAAGGACCCAGACATGGCCCTCAGCTCTGGTCCAATGACACCATGTCCCTGGTGGCAGCACAGATCACCCACATCTGTATGACCTTGGCAACAGCAAGGCCTCAGACAACAACATGATCTCAGGTAGCTGTCCAGACCCTGGGCATCTGCACAACTCCTGGTGGCAACAGGAGACATGGACATCAACCCAGACCCTGATTGCTGCTGGGCCACAGACCCAGACATGGCTCATGTTAGCAGCCTGTGCCCTGATGATACCATGACCCTGTGCGGCAGGCAACACAGGCCACGCAGATCAGATCAGCATGGCCCTGTGGCTGCCTGGCCCTCAGACAGCAACATGGCCACAGGTTGCAGCTCAGACCCTGAGTATGTATGGAGACACCTCCTTTTGTGGTGCTGGTGGTGATGGTACTAGGAACCAAATCTAGAGCGCCAAGTCACTTTTTAATTGTACTTCTGGTTTGTTTGTTTGTTTGTTTGTTGAGACAGAATCTCGCTATGTTACCTTGGCTGTGTAGACCAGGCTGGTCTCAAATTTGGAGATTGTCTGCCTCTGCCACCTAAATGCTGAGATTAAAGGTGTTCCCTGCCACACTCAGCTATAATTCTATAATGTGTGCTTTTTAAAATATGTCCTTTTTTTTTTTCTTACTGAGACAGGGTTTCTTTGTATCTCTGTAGCTTTGGAGTCTGTCCTGGAACTCACTCTGTAGAACTGGTCTTGAACTAACAGAGATCTACCAGTCTCTGCCTCCCCAGTGCTGTAATTAAAGGCATGTGCCACCACTGCCCACAAAAAAAATGTCCTTTTTATGATATCATATGGGTTTTCTTTTTCAAACATGAAGCTTATTTTGCCTCTAAAGACATACATGATGAAGTTTTAAATGCTTCCTGCTGGGCGTGGAGAGATGACTCAGCGGGTAAAGTGCTTGTTGTATAATCATGAAAACCTGAATTCAAATCCCTACCACCGATGTAAGAAGCCAGAAGAGGGTGTTCGGAGGCAGATTCAGAGAAGACACTCCAGTGTCTTCTTCTGGCTTTGATATGTGCATGCATGGATGAGCACGCCTGCACACGTGTGTGCATACACAGGCATACACTCTCAAGCATGCATGTTCACATACCTTGCACATACACACAAAAAGAATGTAAAGAAAAAAATGCTTCTACCTTAACTCTGCCTTGAGTTGGAGTCTTTTGAGTCTTTTCTGGTTGGTTACTTGTTATGTTTAGCCTCTGTCTTTTTAGGCTAGAGGTCTTCCTCAGTGTGTGTGCTGAAAGAATAGATGGTCTTAAAAATGCTTTAAAGAGCAGGCAGTGCTTGTCCCCAACTGGAGAAGACATGATAGAGCAAGGCTCCTGCTGCTCCCTGCCTTTAAGAAAATACTCTCTTCATTACTTGCTTTGTATTTGTATTGAGTATATTTCTCGGAGACCAATGGGAGAGAGGCTGGGAATCTGAATCATCTCAGTGTGTCTTCCAGGTAACAGGTTCTCCAGAGAGACAACCCATAGATATATGCTTTCCAGGCAGCTTTGCTTGCAGATGTCCATCGCAATGAGTCACTGGTCTGGTTCACGGCCCTTGATTTCCCGTACACCATCATAACTAGATCCTCACTGAAACTCCTCTTAGATATCCCTTGGCCGCCCTGAGTCATGGAGGTCCTGTGCTTATTGTCCCATAGGACCAATCCCTTCACAAGCTCTAGCCGGTCCTCCTAGATGGGTTAGATGTTAGGATGGGTCAACCTAAAGACCCAGGCTGTCGGCCTGGGTTGTAGCTGAGCTGGTCAGTCCAGGACACTGGATCCAGCCCCCTTGGTGATGTACGGAGCCAGCTCCCCATGCCCATGCCATCAGGGCCAGTTCTCCCACACCCATGGTGAGAGATGGGGCCATCTCTCCCAAGTGTTGGTGGTGTAGGGGTGGGGTGGGCAGGGACAGCTCTCTTGCTGCAGTGTCCAGCGAGAAGCAGGACCAGCTTTCCCAGGACCAAAGAAAGGCGGGGCTGGCTCAGCATGGCCTTCTGATTCCATCATGCAGTGTTCCTATAACCTTTGGGGTGACATAAGACCCCATCTGCAGCAGGACCATGGACCCAGGGCAGCAATTCACAACCCATAAATATTTATCCTTTGTCTATCATCTGTTCATCCATTCAGTTCACAAAACAGTTAAGAAACCTCACAGTTTTCTCCAGGTTGGGAACCCAAGAAAGCTACTTCTGTAGTTGGAAGCCCCGAGAGCCAGAAGACTGGTGCTGAAGAGTGTAGTTCCAGGCTGTAGGAAGAAAAACTAGGGTCGCTGAGCACAGGAGATAGATGACAACACTCAGGAAGTCTGGCGGGGGCTCTGGGGGAGGGAATCGAGTAGGGAAAGGGGAGGAAGAGGAGCTAGGAGGACACTGAGGAGGGGGAGAGTGAATCCTCCCATCCTCTTCCTTTTCATTTTATTTAGTCCCTGAATGGACTTGATGGTACCCATTCACATCTCTGAGGACAGCAGACTTTATTCTGTATCTTACGTGCTTTAGAGTAGATATTGTCATTAGAGGTGATGCCGATGAACTTCTGTATTATATAAGTTTTCCATCATGATGACATCATCACCCAAGGGAAACAATCTAAGAGAGGGAAGAGGATTTCTCTCGGCTCATCTTTTCAGTTCCCGACCACATGGCTCTGTGTTTCTGGGTCTAGTGAAGCAGTCCATCATGTAGAAGATTGGAGTGAGAGAAAGGTCCTCACCTCATGGTAGCCTAGAAGAAGATGGAGCAGAGGAGGCGGCTCCGGAACATGATAGACTCTTCACAGGCGTGTCCCAGGGATGTACTTCCTAAAGCTTCCCCAGTTACCACCGGCTCCCAATACTGCCATTGAATTGAGTTCACCAAGGAGTTATTCCAATTAGGTCAGATTCTTCAGTATCCAATCATCTCCGACGATTACCCCCAGAGGTGTGCTTTATTAATCTTCCAGGCATCCTCAGTCCAACCAGCTGGCAGTCAAGATTAACCATCATAACTTCTGTTTTAAAAATTCACATATGAAAGTAAGACAATTAATCAGTGATTGCCAAGATCTCTGATTTACCCCAAGGGAACTACAATATAATGATTTAAAAGAAATGTATGCCAAGCCAGATTGAGTGGCTCAAGAGAACAATCTGAGTTTCTCAGGAGGCCAAAGCTAAGGTTTGCAAATTCAAAGTCTTCCTGGAATACGGAGTGAGTTCAAAATCAGCCTGTGCAACTTAAAACTAAAACGGTAAAACGTAAAAGGGGGTAGGGGATATAGCTCAGGCTACAGTCCTGACCGAGCCTGTGCAAAGTGTTGGATTCAGTCCTCAGTAAAATACATACATACACCCCCACACAAAATAAAAATGAAAGTTTTAAAATGAAAAATATATATCAAAGAACAGACATAGAGTTTGACTTTGTAGAGTTCCAGTGAATGAGAATTTTACCACTGTCTTTCAAAACTACGTTGTGCCCAATAAAATACAAAACATATTATAATGACATAATTCCAAATTTTCACACCAAAGAATATGCTAACAAAGAAAACCTAACTACAATACAAGTTTAAAAAAATACACGGGGTTGGAGAGATGGCTCAGAGGTTAAGAGCACTGGCTGCTCTTCCAGAGGTCCTGAGTTCAATTCCCAGCAACCAATCTGTAATGAGATCTGGTGGCCTCTTCTGGTTACAACATATGCATGCAGATAGAGCACTGTATACATAGTAAATAAATAAATCTTTTTTTAAAATACACGGTAACAAGAGTAGCTATGGAATGTATAGCTCCTGTGTGTGTGTGTGTGTGTGTGGTTTATGTCCACATGTATATGTGTTGTGCACATGTAAAGGACAGATAAGAATATTCTACCACTTTTTGTTTTATTTATTGAAGGCACAGTATCTATTAAACTTGGAGCTTGGATAGTAGACAGCAAACCCCAATCATCCTCCTGTCTACACTCCCTACCCACCCCCCAACACAGTGATGAGATTACAGGCATGCATGTGGTCACACTCAGTCCTGGGGATTTGAATTCAGGTCCTCACACGTGTAGAACAAGGGCTTCTATCCATAGAGCCATCTTCCTAACCACAACACACACACACACACACACACACACACACACACACACACATACACACACACACATTTCCATTCCTAAATGCTACTGGATTTACTATCTAGGTGGTTTTACTATCTATGGCATGGTCTTCAGTACTGTAAGTTCAGACAAAAAGCATGCACAGCCCCCTTTTTCTGCTGAATTTGGTTCCCAGTTCCCAGCACACACAGAGGACTGTGGATCGCTACCCTTACTGTGTGTTTTTCCCTAAATAAACAAACCTTTGTTATATTCCATTTTGGGGTATTGGGGAACTCTTTGCTATGACTACAATTTGGGGCCCAATGTGGGACTTGAACCCACAACCCTGGGATTAAGAGTCCCACAGGAGTGAAATGAATTCCTGTGACTGGAACTATTGCCCATCTGTAGATGATGACACTGGTATTCAGAAAGCCCGGAAGCCCTGGACATTCAGATTCCCAACCTGCCTCATAAAGCAGGACTCCTTTAAAGGTTTGTTGGTAATGAGGATCAAGGAAAGATTGTGCTGAGTCCAGAGGAAATTGAACTTTGAGGACAGTGACTTTTTGCTAAATTACCACATTAAAACTCAGCAAAAATGTCATGCAGGGTGGATCCCCGGTGGGTAGACTCTGAAGGGCTGCATTAACCTTTGACCCCACATTCTGACCTATTCTGTGACCACTTGACCCTGGAAAATTATTCAGCTGAACAGTGAGCAAAATGTTCTGCTCAGGTGTGCTTAAGCCAGATCAATAGCTCTGGGATCATGTAGCCTTACAATTCCACCAGCTAGATGGCCCAGACATCTTTAAAGGGTATCAACTCTCACTCAGTCTTGGTATTTAGAGTCAGTGAAAAGCATAACCAATTCACTGATTCACTATCTTAAACTACAATGTCGTGTGTGTGTGTGCATGTATGTGTGAAAGAGAGAGACATATGTGTGTGTTTGCGTGTGTGAGTGAGGGTGCTTGCACACCGTGATGCACGGGTGGAGGTCAGAGGTCAATGCCAGGTGTCAAGCCTCACCTTCCACCTTCTCCAGATGGGGTCTTGCTGTTTGCAGCTGTGTACACCTGGTATCTCCTGTCATCCAAAAGCACTGGGGTTTCAGCCATGATCTACATATTCGGCTTTGCCTTGGTTCTGGGGAATTCAAACTCAGGTCCTGATGCTTCCATAAGAAGTGGTTTACCCAGTTCCCCACAAATTCTTAAGTTTAGCTTTAATCATAAATTTGTATATTCTGATTGTTCAATAAATATTGACTGTTTTCCCTTGTGAATAACAATTAACAATTTTAGTTGCCATCCATCCTCCCATTTATTTAGTTGCCATCCATTTATTCTTTTGTCACTTATTCAAAGCATTCATTTAGGTCTTGTTATATTTGAGAACTACTTTAGATATTGAAAAGACTAAGAAGATATAGTTGCCATGATCCAGGATACAACAGTTCATACAATAGACATATGAATGTAACATATTCAGTGTTCCTGCTACTCACATTACAAAGGTATAAAAATGTGTTTTTATCACACTTTCACTATCCAGATATATTGCTCTAGGTCAGTTTTTAGTTTAGCTTACTTCCTATTGCTGTGATAAAGACCACGATCAAAATCAACTTGGGGAGGAAACAGTTTATTGAACATATATATTGTCGGTCTCAGTCCACTGAGGGAAACTAAGGTAGGGATCTAAAGGCAGAACTGAACAGAAGCCATGGAAGAATGCTATTTCCAGTTTTGTTCCTCGTGGCTTTCTCAGATTGAATTTTTGTACAACCCAGGACACCTGCCCAGTTAGCAGTACCACCCACTGTGGCCTGGGCCCTCCCAAATCAATCCTTAATAAAAAAATAATGTTCATAGAGTTGCCTACGGACAACCTGAGGAGGAATTTTTCTCAACTAGAATTCCTTTTCCCAGATGACTCTAACTTGTGTCAACTTGACAACACACAACCAGGACAATCTCTCTGAAAGAAGTGTTTTAATCACTTTACACTTTGAATATTATAAAGTCTAACGGACCTAACGTTCCAAGCAAGTAGTAGGGTCAGCAGGAAATGACAATCGACACAACCAAGGGTGAGGTTTCAGGGAACCAGCACAGTTAAGGCAGGACCTTGATGAGTTGATGGTACACGGAGCATCAAAAGCAGCAGCTGAGAAAATAGAGCTGGGAAAACCGCCAAGGAACAGAAGAGGGGACCGTGGGGAACAACTTCTACTACAAGGTCCCAACTTGGTGTGATCTGCTTAGTTACAGTTGCCTTGTCACAGTCGGGAACTTGGTCTCCAAGCTTTGGGGCTTCTTTTCTGAGCATGTTATATCTGGCAGTATCAATAGACGTGCTAACATACACCATCACTAAAGCTAGAAAATGTAAGGAAAACAGTGACATTTGGAGATATGTAAATAAAAAAGCACATGCTGTTTTCTCTACTCAAATGAGTTGAGTGCACTGCCATGAGACATATCCTAAAGTTAAAGATTACATCAGCACACACTGTAAAGATTTAATTGGCTTTGGACTTCTAGAATAAGGGAATGGTGAGCTGAACAGAAAATACTGGCTTGATAGAAAGTAGATATGAGATACTCCAAAGTGATTCATTTCTCTCAAAATTACTTTCCTTATAGGGCTAAAACAAAGGAGCCCTTTTAATGCCATGACTATAGTAGACTGGACTCTCTGGACTTGAAATTGTCCTGCTTTAATGTTCAGTTTAATTGTGCAGAATAGGAGTGACTTGATTCTAGTCTGTTTTGCTGGGGTTTAGAATAGGAGACTGGTCCCAATCCTCACTCCACCTAGTCTTTAACACTGCAGAGGGCAGTATAATAAAGCAGGCACTCACCTAGCTTATCTTTGTCATTTGTGTTCCCCTCTTTCAACTTGTAATTGAAAGATCAAGATTTAAACAAGTCCTGGAGAAGAGGTTGTCAAACTTGGGCTCTAGGCCTGTTCATCATTGCATACTCAAAAACCTTGCTGTAAAACAGACTTTCCTAGAAAAGGACCGCATCAACAAAGCAGAACAATAGCAGTGTCGACAGACAGACACACTAGCCACTTTTGGTGTCTCATTTCTACATTGACCTTTTCATTCAAGAAAGATGATGAATCCTCATTGATCTGTGAGGGCATTACTATAAATCACCAACATACAGCAATAAATAACAATGCCATTTTTCTTTAACTAAAAGGTCATCCTTGTGGCTACATGACAGTTTATAGCACACGTCCAAAGACACAACGGAAAATTGCAAGTGGTTCTCTTTCTCTAATCAGATAGTCTCTCTTTTATTTTGACAGATTGATCCTTCAGGTCGTCCCAAATTTTACTTCCTGTAATTGACTACTTTTTCTCATGTCTCACGTTTCTTGGTCTTCCTCTTCCACCACCACCAAAAGACTAAATAAGAGCAGTTTCTCTTCCAGGGACATTTTCTTTTCAACTTTGCATGTCTGTGTAAATACTTTCATGTATGTACTTGTGCATCATGTGTGTTCCCGGTGCCTTTGGAAGCCAGAAGAGGACATGAGAGCCCCTGGAACTGAGCTTACAGGTGATTAGAAGCCACACTTGGTTGCTGGGGAACCAAACCTGGGTCCTCTGTGAGAGTTAACCACTGAGCCGTCTCTCCATCCCCACTTCTAGAGATTTTTGAATGGCATTTTTGTTTATCTGATTCGTGAAAAAGGAGAGCTTCTCCAGGACCAAACCACAGGACTGTACAGTTGGAGATCCCCTTGTGTGCAAGTTGTCAGGTCAAATTCTGCGCCATAATGAAGAAATAAAGAAGGCTGGGGAGACGGCTCCATTGGTAAAGCATTTGGCATGCACACATGAGAACCTGAACACATTGGTTAAAGATGTGTTACACTCTGTTATGCTGTGGAATGTTCAATGATGCAAAGATGTGTTGTGTTCTTGTATATTGCATTTGCTTAACTCTGTGAAGCTGTGCTACTTTGCATGTCTAAAACATCTAACTGGTCTAATAAAGAGCTGAGCGGTCAATAACTAGACAGGAGGGAGAAATAGGTGGGGCTCTTAGACAGAATAAACAAGAAAGAGGGAGGAGTGAGGAGAGGAGAAGGGGGAGGACTCCAGGGGCCAGCCACCCAGCCACATGGCCAGCTATGGGCTAAGAAATATATAAATTAGAGAAAGGTAAAAGCCCAGAGGCAAAACGAAGATGGGATAATTTAAGTTAGGAAAGCTGGCTAGAAACAAGCCAAGCTACGGATATCCATAAGTAAGAATCAGTCTCTGTGTATTTATTTGGGAACTGGGTGGTGGCTACCCAAAGAGCAAAGAGTAAAGAATAAAAACAAACAAACAAAAGCCCAATTAGAGCTGAGTTCAATCCCGGAACACTCATAAAAACGCCAGGCATGGTGACATGTGCTTGTGATCCCAGTACTGAGGAAAGAGTCTAGAGGATCACTGGCGCCCACATTAATTCCTGTATTGGTCCACATCAGCGGGAGACACTGTTTCAAACAAACGCAAGACGACAAAACCCAGCAGCGACAAACGAACCCCCAATCAAAACAAGGTGAGCACACCTGAGGGATGACACCCAAGGTTGTCCTCTGTTCTCTGTATACATGTATGTATTTGTACCCACACATATACTAAGTACAAATACACACACCGAGAGAGGGAGAGAGAAAGACACACACACACACACACACAGAGGTACAAGTATAATGACAATATGCCAAGTTATTAGCACTTGAAAATGGGCAAATGCTGATGGAGAACTATCTGCATGGTGTGCCCTTGTCCTTCTGTGAACAGTTTCTTAGAGCTGGAGATAACTGTTCTCCTATTGCCTGATATAACTATGAGATTATGCTCTTTAGTGAAATAGTCCTCAGCGTGTTCCTCAATTGCCTGCCCTCGCTTCGATTTCTGGTTCATGTAGTTGTCCAAATGTCTCCAGTTATGGGACTTCTCCCCCAGGGTGGGAACCGGACTAGATAGTGGTGATTCTGAATCCCTGCTGTTTCTTTCCCCATCTGTGTGCACTTGGATAAGTTAGCTAATGTTGTTCTCTTTAAATTTGTCACTGCATACAGTAACCATACCTACCTCATAAGGTTGTGGGAGGGACTTATAGTGCACATCTCAAGTATTAGACTGAGATATTATTATGATGGAGTCTTTAAGTTCAAATTAAAATCCCACTTCCTCTTATAGTTGTTCCCAGCATTTCTTGTTGGAGGGAATAGTTTCCTTTGCTGATTTATGAAAGCACTTACTGCCCTCAGAAGCAGTATGGCCTTTAGTATATGTGGTCTTGTGATCTGGTTAATTGTATATCTATGCACACACACGTGTATGTATACATCTTACTATATATTATAATTATATATTACTATTATTATATTTTACAATATATATGTTATATATTATATACACACACACACACACACAAACATGTGTGTAGATGTATGTGTGTGTTTTGCTAGGAATTGAACCCAAGCACTCGTGCTAGGCAAGCAATCCACCACTGTGTTGCATCCTCAGACCTTATACACTATTCTTAATACAGTAGAGATCTAGTAAATAATCAAATTATCAAATCAAAGTGCAAAATGAGTATTTTAATGACTTGACTGAAGAGCTTCATTTTAGTTTTTTAACTTTTGTCTTTTTTTGTTCGTGGTCTTAGGGCTTCTACCCCGGGTCTCCTTGCAGGCTAAGCAAGTGCCCTTCCATTGTGCTGCACCCGAGTTTTCAGCTTCTTATCTACTATCAACATAGAAGGCCTGTAGATGCCTGGCATAGATTAGTAAAAGCACAGAAGCTTTATGGGGAATTTGTCTTAGGAGCCGGAGGCTTTCTAAGTCAACTGGTGCCAGGAGTGAGAGGAGGGGGTGTAAACAGGTGAGGCTCGCTAAGCGTACTTTCCCACGGCCTAACCAAGATTGAATTGTAGCCTGGCGATGGTGGCGCACGCCTTTAATCCCAGCACTCGGGAGGCAGAGGCAGGCGGATGTCTGTGAGTTCGAGACCAGCCTGGTCTACAGAGCTAGTTCCAGGACAGGCTCCAAAGCCACAGAGAAACCCGGTCTCGAAAAACCAAAAAAAAAAAAAAAAAAAATTGAATTGTGTGTGTGTGTGCGCGCGCGCGTGCGCGCGTGTAGTGGTGGTGATCCTGGGAGTGCTGGGAACAGGGCCCAGAGAGAGAGCCTCCTGCATGCTAAGCATACACTTTACCACTGAGCTGCTCACACTCTCAGACCCTGCAGGTCATTCCCATCTCTGGCAGAGAGCTGTGTGATCTATTTTAGTGTTCTGTGGAAACAATCCGTCCTAAAGAGAGGGCTGAAATAACCAAGAGTGGCAAGCAAAGCTGCTTTCTGCCATCAGCCGCCGAGTCCCACTGCTGATGTAATGACGTCATGAGGTCAATTTGGTGTCGGTGCTGGCCTGTTGGACAGCAGTGAGAGGCATAAAGCCACCAGAGGGAAGCAAGGGGTCACAAAAGTGCAACCTACTCCTCTCAGAAACAGGAAAAGACAGTGGGGGCACAGCCAGTGGCTGGCCCGTCCCGCACCCTAGCTGTCTTGATTGACACATGGATGCGAGTGGTGGAGCCAGTCATCTTTTCTCCTCCCCTTCTTCTACACCCCCTGCAAACCTGCCACCTGAGTCACTACAGCTCGGCTTGGGCTTCCTGTGTCCCACAGTACAAGCCAGGAGAAAGCACCTCTACTTCACAGGCTCTCAGGAGAATGTTTGATTCTTTCAACTCTTTAAAAAAAATTTTCTATTGGGATGCAGTTGTCAGTTGCCATGGTATTCTGTGCAAACAGAAGCCCTTTATTCCATGTTATGTTTTCAGAGCAGTCATCCTGCAGTGCCTGTCACAGAATGAATTGCTCTGATAGCTGGATCATTCACAGGTGGAAAGCCCTTGAGATTTTTACCGTTTATATTAGCAGTGCCCGTAAGCCACTTGAGACCAGCACTCACAAATCATTGTATATGAGATCGTGAGCTCTCAGGCTTTTATCTGGTTGGTCCTGGGGAAGAAAAGATGCGTTTTGAGGGTGGGTAGAGATAAGTAGATTTTTTTTCTTAAGCCCAGGGATCTTGGACTAAGAGAGAAAACGGGGTTGACTGTCATATCCCAAGAGAGGGGCAACTGGTCGACCAGAGGAACCGGTGTTTGCTTTGTCATATTGCCAGCATTCCCTTTCTATGGGCTTTTGTGCTGGCTGTCTGGTCTCTACAGCCTTCCTGCAGTCCTCACTAGAGAGCCCCACTAGGGTTTGTACTTTCTGTATAATACCCCTATTCCAAACATTTCCAACTTTCCTTTATAACTTCTCTCTCCTGTAAGAACAGCAGAACATACGCCATACAAATTGAGATGTTAATGAGGATCGATTTTCAAATGAATGTCATTCCAGGCTGGAAAGAACTGGGCTCAAAATTCTGTCTCTGTCTCTGTCTCTTTCTTTCTTTCTTTCTTTCTTTCTTTCTTTCTTTCTTTCTCTCTCTCTCTCTCTCTCTCTCTCTCTGTCTCTCTCTCTCACACACACACACACATGCAGGAGAGAGAGAGAGAGAGAGAGAGAGAGAGAGAGAGAGGAGAGACAGAGAGACAGAGAGAGGTGAGTATGGGTACAGATGCATATTACACTGTGCATGTGGAGGACAAAGGAAAACTTGGGAGAGTCGGTTCTCTTGCTCCCCGCTCTGAGTCACAGAGCTCAAACTCAGGTTATGAGGCTTGATGGGAGCATCTCTGACCTCGAGAGAACTATGCTTAAACTAATTGGGAAAACTAGACCTGGGAAGATGCTTTTGTACAATATGCCCCAGTTTGAACCAGTATCCCAAAGACTTTTATTATTTATTTATTAACACTTGCCTGGAGGAGAGTGGATAATTTCTGTGTGGGTGACTGAGAGACAGGGAGAATAGTAAGGAACAGAGGAGTGTTTTGAGTGTGCAAATTCTGTAGCCAAGGATCGTGGATCAAGCCTCAGTTCTTCTAGTTGCTGGTAGTAATCTTGGACAAGCTGCCACATCTCCATCATTAAGCTCTGTTTGGAAAATGGTGCTAATTATAGTTCGAAGCCTCTCAAAGGTATTCTGAGTTAATGTGTGTTGTCCACTTAGAATGGTCTGTCACACACACTATGTGCTATGTAAATGGCAGCTTTAAATATTATTCTGTTCCTCAGCACTTTCGATGGAATCCTTTCTGAACTGGGTGAAGAGATGGGAAGGGTTGTAGGAAGGACTCCATGTAGGAAACCCAGGGGCATGACCACTACCATGAGTATTCCTAATTGAAAAAGTGTAGGGGCTGGAGAGATGGCTCAGCGATTAAGAGCATTGTCTGCTCTTCCAAAGGTCCTGAGTTCAATTCCTGGCAACCACATGGTGGCTCACAACCATCTATAATGAGGTCTGGTGCCCTCTTCTGGCCTGCAGACATACAGACAGAATATTGTATACATAATAAATAAATATTTAAAAAAAAAAGAAAGTGTAATCCAGAGAAGGGCAGAGAACAGCCTGCCTCTTTCCTTGGGAGAGGAAGTGGATAGAGAGGTGCACAGGAAGGAGTAGGGAGGGACTTGGAGTTTTGTGTCCTTTGGATTTGGGACATCTGGAGAGATACAAGATTGCTGGGTATCTGGTCAAAAAGGAAGGTCAGCTGGTGGCTTCTCGGTCTCTCTGAGCTAGCAGGTTTTCACCCTAACACCTGACTCCTGAGTCTGTATTGGTAAATATAATGATAGAAACTTAATTAAAAACTACATTTGGTGGTAGCAGTAGAGCCAGTGCTGGTGGGACCAGAAATCTTGCCAGGCCACGGTCTGAGTGGTAGGGTGCTGACTTTGGGGCTGTTTGGGGAGACATAGTGGAGGGGGCATGTGGGAAAATGGGGGTTGGTGGAGGAGACAGTAGTTAAAGTATCAGTAGATTCAGTTGCTGGTTCTACCCCCGGTTCAAGGTTGACGTTATTAACACAGTCTTAGGTTTTATAGTGTGATCAAATATCCTGCACCAGCTGATGGTGTAACTTCCCCTCATAAGTGTCATCTTAATGTTAGGGAAGCATGGTGAGACCCAGACACACTGCCTTCATGGGTTCCTCCTTGAGTAAATGAACTGACTCTCAGTGTTTGAGCATGGGTCTCTCCGGTCGAGGCAGATCTGTGCTCAGTAACTTAAGACTTCAGAGCTTAGTGGCTCTCTAACCGATCAGATGTGCTAGCATTATCTTCCCTCATAGATGGCCATTTCTTAGGGTAAGGGCGGGCTTGCATTTCTTTGATATTTCTGTGATATTTGCAGAACTGAAAACGTAAAAAAAGCTTAATAAATGTTTAACTGCTTCTGTAAACAATAGAGCGATGTACAAACATCTTGTCAGTTCACGCAGCACACACTTCCTTCTTACTCCCGTGCTAGTTCAAAGGTAAGAGAGGATCGGTCTCTTTGCTTTGCTTGTTTCTACATACATTTACATTCATAGGTAGCTGGTATGCCTTTTCTGTATCCTAGGATAGACAAAGGCCCCCGTGGTCAGCATGCTTGGCATAAGGTGAAGAGTAATAGAAAAGGGAACTATGAGAAAGCAAGGATTTTGCTTCTAAACTTAGATCTTCTGTGCATGCATCAGCAGCGGTGGCAAAAAATATGCAGACTGCAATGATTCACCTGCTGCATCAAGGGAAAATCAGGCTAATGCATCAAAACATAACAGAAGAGAATGCATTGAAACACAGCCTTATAGACTGTTAATAATTTATACAATATACATACCTCATTTAGCCTCATTTTATCTGGAACAAACTTTTGCCCATCAAGCAAATACCAGACACATACTTGTATAAATCCTTTTTTTTTTTGAGACAGGGTTTCTCTGTGCAAAACTCCTCTTAACATATTTGACCTTACATATTTGTGCACACTCTATGTTTCAAGACTGCAACCAAGAATTACGTCTCCCCCACAACTGTTCCCTCTTACAGCCTTAACACAGAAATGACTGTAAACTGTGACCTCTCTATGAGGCTCGTGATTCTGTTTCCAGAAGTGTAAGGGGAAGGCGATGCAGTTCCTCAAACACAAAAGCTCTTTGGCCTCCTTAGTCCTCTCCCCCCAAGTTCTTTCTCAGTCCCGTTCCTTCTTAATTTTGACCCCATGAATTTCATTAGGGTTGCTTACAAGAGCATGGGCCACTTACCAGTGGTTATGTCCCTGAAGAACAGGGCACCCCTGTTTACCCAGCAAACATTAACTACCTACAGGTCCTTAGGGAGAGGTGGGGCTTTGTGAGCCCCTCCCCACTCTGTGCAAGGAATGTAAGGCCTGCGCAAGATTAGACCTGTCAAATTTCCCCATTTTTATAGTGTTTAATGTGCAGGTCATGTTTGTAGCCATACAAGGTTGATTTTGAATGTTTTCTAAGTGGAACTTCTTGTCCCCACATCTTCACATTCCCACAGAAAAGAAAGATCAAAGATAACTAGGCATCTACACTCAGACTCTTCCTCCCTCTGTATGGGAAAATAGACAAGAGATCACATGGTCTGGCGATTCTAATGGATCCCCTGGGAAGCAGCCTCTGAGACGGTTGTCAGCAAGAAAGTCTTCAGCGAACACCCAGGCTTCACACTCAGAGGAGGAAGAGGGGCAAAGCTGTTCAAAGGAGAAGGTGGGTCTCTAATGAAGTCCGTAAATTTTTAAATTACATTTAAAAATGTGTGCATGCATGTAGCACAAATAATAAAAACCCAGAGACAGATACTGGGGTTCAAACTGAAAGATCAAAGAAGCAAAGCAGCCAACCATTAGAGAACTCACGTCTACGGAATCTTCAGACTGAAAAGAGAGCAAGTTCTTTTCTCATCCCAACTCATATCTCTCTCTAGTGCTGGGATTAAAGGTGTTTACCACCACCACCACCCAGCCTCTGTGGTTAACTAGTGTAGCTGTTGGGATTAAAGGTGTGTGCCACCACTGTCTGGCCTCTATAGCTGACTAGTGGGGCTAGCTTTGCACTCTGATCTTCACGCAAGCTTTATTTGTTAGCTCATAAACAAAATATTACTATACATGTGTGCGTGCAAGCATGCGTGTGTGCTCCTGTGGAGGCCAAGTTCAATACTGTGTACCTTCTTTGATCTCACTTCATCTTGTTTTCTTGAGTCAGGGTCTCTTGCTGAACCTGGAACCCACTGACTTAGGTAGCCTGGTTTCCTGTGAGCTCTGGGGACCTGCCTCCATCTTCCCACCACTGGGTTGTCCACGCACACCGCTGTACCCGGGACTGTCCTCACACACCGCCGTACCCAGGACTGTCCACATACACACTACTGTACCCTGAACTGTCCATGCACACCGCTGTACCCGGGACTGTTCACGCACACACTACTGTATCCTGAACTGTCCACGCACACCGCCGTACCCGGGGACTGTCCACAAACACAGCTGTACCCGGACTGTCCTCACACACCGCCGTGCCCAGGACTGTCCACGCACACCGCAGTACCTGGCTTTCTACATGGGTTCTGGTGATCTGAACTCAGGTCCACATGTTCGTGCAGCAAGAACTCTACTGACTGAGCTATTTCCCCAGCCTCGGATTTACATTCTTGCTTATTTTTTTGCTAGAGACCAAAATGAAAGAATGAGACAAATGGACCAAAAACTGAGCATGGTAAACTCGATAGCACATCTAAAGCAGCCGGAAGAACATTTATTTTCTCTCTAATGAAAAGGATGCCTCCTCCTTGTGGGATTAAGGTGATAAGGAGTTATAGAACCCTCAGAAGAAATGAGATGGTTTCGTTAGACACTGTCTTCCCATCTGCTCTGAAATGAACTACTAAATGAAGCCACCGAAGGACACTCCCAACTCCCCACTCTCCTCCCTGTGTTTGTTTCCCATGGAAATGGAAATTAGGTTTGCTCCTTCCATCCTCCAACACTTCTACGCATCCTCAGCTGGCCTCCCGCATTCAATTATGATCCTCTCCGCTGAGAGATTGACGTGTCTCATTCCAACTAATTTTAACCCTCGGACAGTCTGAAAGACTGGCGTTTGTTCTACAGGCTAGATGATTCTTTCTGCTCTGAGGCCAGGAAGATCTATTTTTAGTTCATGCCAGTCACTGAAATGCGGGTGATACATAGGACATGGCGTAAGCAGGGAATCAAAGGCGCATTTCTCACGGCTTGTGTGTCTCCTAAGATATTTCAAAGTATATTCACACCCCTTCCGTCTTTACCGAAAAATGTGTGAATTCTCCTTTTTACTTTCTTAATCTGTTGAATATAATGTTGGAAATGTGTGCTCTATTTATGTTCTCCTCAGAGCCCAAGCCCTTCCTTGAATAGCCATGATGCTGAGCATAAACTCCTGCATTAGTTGCCTGTCTGTTGCTCCTCAAATACTGGGCTTCCGGTTTTTCTAGAAGATTCTCTTGGCCTGAATTTGGAAAGCCACTGGTGCAAAATAAGCCCGCTTTCAGGGCCCCAGGAGCTGCAGAGAGGGGAGGTCAGAGTGAAGGAAGCTACTGGGATGCAGGGTTTTGGGCTTAGGTTCTTCTTCTTCTTCTTCTTCTTCTTCTTCTTCTTCTTCTTCTTCTTCTTCTTCT
>JABTXL010004371.1:1094791-1111064 GCA_025134845.1 Neodon shergylaensis
CTTCTTCTTCTTCTTCTTCTTCTTCTTCTTCTTCTTCTTCTTCTTCTCCTTCTCCTCCTTCTCCTTCTCCTCCTCCTCCTCCTCCTCCTCCTCCTCCTCCTCCTCCTCCTCCTCCTCCTCCTCCTCCTCCTCTAATTCTGGCTCTTATGAATTCAGCATCATTTGTGAGATGCGTGTATTTGGAGAGTGTTTCTGTGCTGCACCGTGTTTAGTCACCCCTACCTTTTTAAATTTTGCTGTTTCATCTTCAAATATATCTAAAGTCCTGCTCCCTCCTGCCATTTCCTCAAGCATGGCCCCTCCCCCGATTCTAGCCAGCAGTGGTTCTTTCTAGAACACTACTGTTGCCATTTGATGTATCTGTTCTGTCCTAGCTGCTTTACTGCTTCTCTTCAATCGGTCTTTACATGCAATGTGATACACACACACACACACACACACACACACACACACACATACATATACATGAGTTAGCCATGAACTCATTTCCTGAGTTCCCATTGCCTTTAAGACAGTGCTCAAAGCCCACACCACATGTGGTCTACAGAGCCCTCTATGACTTGGCTTCTTCCTTCCTGCCCCCCCCCCCCGCCCCCGTGTGTGCGTGTGTGTGTGTGTGTGTGTTGGGTTCTGCCAATCGAGCTTAACAAGCACTTTTGCCTCTGAACCCCGGGCCCATGCTGACCTGGTTTACACCCCCAATCTGCCACCCTCACCAGCTCCACTGAGTTCTTTCAGCTCCCCAGAAGAGTCAAGTCCTTCTCTGGCCCCAACTCTGGTAGGGTTTGTTTTTCTTATTTGAAATAGTTTCCCACCCTGCTAAATTCCTTCTCGGGTCACCTCCCTAATGTACACAAACTCTTCCTGTCATTTTCATTTCCAGTGATGTCCGCATCCAGCATAATACGGCTCATTGCCTGCTTGTCTTCCTGCTGTTGACTCCACAGGGCAGTATCCTTTTTATTACTGTTGTATTTTCAGTGTTCGGCACAGGTCATGGCACAGGTCACTGCTCCAAAGTATTTCTGGAACCAAGAAAAGAAAAGCAGAGTTTCAAAGAGTGTAGTGCCATTTACCAGGAAATATGGGTTGAGTGTAGACAAAATAGGACTTTCATTCATTCTGAATCTCCACCCCTCTTAATGTGGGGTTTCTCTCTATAGCAGGTCTGCCTCGTCCTCCTGAGAGTTAGGTTTAAAGGTCTGCGCCACCACGCCTGGCTTCATTCTGGATTCTTTGGGATCTGAAGCTTTTCGGCTAAAGATAGGTAGATCGGATGTGATGATTTCTGAGCACTTTGTGGTTGAAATAATCAATTGCCGGCAGCCATTCTTTTAATGAGCTGTTCTGGGCCATGCTCTGCCTGGCCTGGTAGACAAACACACTCCCCAGATGAGAAGCGGCAGCCATAGCCCCACGTCAGTGATGCAGCGAAACTTCAAAGCGGGCTCCATCTGTACTCTCAAGCGACGGCGTTCATTGCAGGGCTCTGTAGTCTTCCCTTCCCCATCACTCCAGCAAATATAAAATACTGATGCCAAAACAAACCATGCAGTGAATAATAAGACCACAGATGAAGTTGACCAGCCTCCAGATTGTCAGTGACCCTTTAGGCCACAAGAGGGCACTGCTTAAACTCTTGTGAAACTTGGGGACAACAATTGAAGGCAGAAATTTGGCAAGCCTAGGCTTGGCCATATGGACACCTATTTATATATGATAGTGACTCCGGAATTCCATTTATTTTTATGCTATGAAAATTTCAGTTCTTCTCATCTGCAACAAAATTTGCATTTTAAATGGCACTATTAAAGGCAGAGGATTGTTTTTGTCTTAAAATCTGATTTTAAAGTCTAGTTTTGTGTGAATAAACGTAAGCACTCATTTAGGTGACAAAGAGATGATAATTCTTTCAAAATAAACCTATTTCTAATTAGTTATTAGTAAACAGGTTTATGAAGAAATAGCTTAAAGTGTTTTCTGTCAGCAATTAGTTTAGACAATTTTAAATATTTAAATATATGCGACTTTTAGTTTTTTTTAAGAGAAATGCACTAGAAGACTATTTTTTTTAAAGAAAATAGAGATTGATTATATACACATTTACATACCAACAAGTCAACTCTACAGTGGCTATTCCTGCCAGCCTTCCTGGTACCTGAGATGCAGTTACATTGTTTAAAGCGGGATGACTCAGCGTCAGAAATCTCAGGGCTACAGAGAGGTACATTGTATAGATTCAGTGACCAGAGTTCACAGCAGTAGTAATAGCTGCTGGCTGTTTGTCTAGGTCACGCACTGTGCTTCAAGCACTGTACATAGGCTACTTCACTAATTCCTTACAGCACTATGAGACAGCTACCAGTATCGTTTGCATTTCAAAGATGAGAGAGGAAAAGTTAAGTGACCTGTGCAAGATTAAAAGCTATTAAGTGAGGGAGCCAGGATTTGAACACCTCTTCTCCAAGGCACGTAGACGTAATTCTCAGTTGGCAAACTTGTCTGAATCAAATCATCCTGCCGCGGGGCTAAAACCCTTCTCTTCCTGTCATGTGCCAAGCCTGTAGGTAGTTATCCTTATTCTGAGCATCAGGATTTGCTCAAGCTAAGATCCTCTTCCTCTCATAAAATGCTTTGTGTAATGGAATGGGTGCCTGTGCTAAGATGATTGTCGGTAAATAGGAGGTGTGGGAAAGACAATGATTTTTGCTGACTCACTTTGGTGATGTCAGGCTTTATGGGAATACAGATGAACTTATCCTGATCATAAAAAAAAAACAGACATCATCTAATGTGAAAAAGAGAAGCTACCAAAATGTTCTAAGAGATTTCTTCCAAAATATTTTTCCTCAGTGGTCCTGGCCCCCTAGGGTGTTTTAAATAAGTGTTCAAATATGTCTTATGAGACAATGCTAAATATTGTCTTCTTGGCTGGGGGTTAGGCTGGGACTGAAGGCTACAGGGAAATTAGAGGCTCCAGTCTTTTTGGTGATGTTGGTGGCCTCTCTGTACCTTCTCCATTCCCCTACCCTCACCTCTACTCCTGACCTTAGAAAACATTGATACTATTTATTAGAGTATTGGTGGGGAAAAAGTCAATTCTAAATATAAAAACAAATGACCCAATTTCCAATCTTTCATTTTTTTGTCTCCTCAGGCCTCCAGTCAAGGTTCCCCAAAGAGCCAGGCTCAGAAAAGATAAGATTTTAAAGAAAGATTGGAAAGCACAGTGCCATCAGACCCCCGTATTTTTCCACTGGCTGTGGTTTGAATAGGTTTATAGCCCATAAAAAGTTCAGGCAGGTCTTGGCAGCTCGTTGTCCAGAGTGACAGCGTTGGTAGTTGGCCTGGACCTTTTTGAGACAGGGCAGTTGGAGCTTTGCTGTTTAATGAGGCTTTTGGACCCCTGCTGTATTTTCTGGTTCTTTGTTCTTTGTGGTATTTTCTCCACTGCATTCCCATTGGATATCCCCCATAAGCCTTGTCTCTAAGCAGGAGTCACTTCAAATGCAGGGAATGTACCTAAACTTAAATTTCAGTTAAACAATGCATGTGTTTTTTTCAGTTTAGGTATGATCCAAATGTTTTATGCTGACACTTGTATTAAATGTTATTCACTTTTTAGCTGAAGTTCAAAGACAGCAGGGTGAGCCAGGCTTGCATTTGCATGTAGTGCACCCTACATTCGCACTTCCTCGTCGACCACCACCTGAAACTTTCCAGTCAAGAACCAGACCCCTGGGAAGCCATATAGTTGTTTCTCTGTGCTTAGTTTCTCAGTTGTGAAATGGGGACTGCCAGGGAATCCATTCACAGCTTAGACCCATTGACATGATTGCATTAAATAAATGCACAGAAGTTCTCAGTAATCGTCTTAGCTGATTAAGGCAGCTACAACAATTTACCCAGCCTGGGTTGTTTTATAAGCAAGAGAAATGTATTTGTAGTAGTTCTGGAATGTGACACCTGCTCATTTGGATTGTTGAGGGTCTGTCCCATGGGTGGCACCTTTCAGCAAAATCTTCCCACGATTGAAAAGATTTAAGGTAAAAAAGGAATAGGTCCCTTCAGCTTCCTTTTTAAGAGCATTGACCCCTTTCTTGAAGGCAGAGAGCTCACAAAATAATACTTCCTCTAAGTCCTCTTACTACAGGCTCAGAACCTTTTACCAGAAATGTTTGGGGCCAGAAGACTTGATATTTTTGGACTCACTTTCTGGATTTCAGAATTTCTACATGTGTTATGGAAAGGGATCTGTGTCTTGAAATGAAACTTACGCATGTGTACAAAACATCATGGCCAGAATCTGACCACCCTACCTTCCCACCAGCACATACAGGCTGAAGGTGACTTTATACAATACTTTCTGTTTTCTGCGTTTGCACTGTGCATGCTCATATGAGACTAGATGTGGAATCTTCCATTTGTGACGTGATGTTGACACCCAAAATATCATTTGTGGGCACTTTTGGGGGTTCAGATTATGAATGTTAAACCTATGCTGTCATGCTGGGAGTTAACTTTTATCATGTGAATATTGGAGAGACACTCATCTTCAAATCATAGCAGTAACTGAGTTAATATTATTTATATTGTTGTCCTTCTTACTAATATTGGGCAGGATAGTGACTTGCAAGTCAGTCAGAACATTTTCTTTCATCTATTTTAAAAGAGTGCGGTGCTGTGAAGTGGTGGTACTTTGTCCTATAGCTGCCGAAAGGTTCTCAGACAGAGATAGAGAGGGAAAGATAGAGAGGAGGGGGGAAAGAGTGAGATTTAGGAAGCATGGATTTCCTCTTAACATTTGGATTGTGTGCATGTGTGGCTGAACTTATACATTTAATTAAAAGATGCTAAGTTCAGGAAGAACAAGTGAAGGTCAAACCACTCTGTTATATTAAGGATCAGACCCACTCCTGGGTTGGCTGGGCAGGAGGGCTTGTGAGGTATGGGCTAAAGAACCTTTGTTGTCTAGACTACAGGCCTGGGTTATATACCTGGGTCCCCGCCACTTACTTCCCAGAGGTGGTGGGAGGAAAAGCAGGGCACACACCTTCATGGGCTGTGCGCATAGCACTGGTGCTCCACCCCCAAGCACTCCTTTCTGAGTCAGTGAGTCTTCCCTCTGCCCCCAAGGAAGGGCAAGAGAAGGTAGCTATTCACTTCAAGGCCCTTAGATATATTAGAGGGTCAGGTGAAAAGAAATTCGAGGTCCCACCATTTTTATTTTCTATTAACAGCTGAGATATTGAAGGCCCACAGTCACTGAAATCTATCTTCTGAGGGCTGTGTGCCTGCAATATTGATGAGGCTTTTATCTGTCATCAATTTTCTCACTTGAAAAACCACTAAAAGCAGACTAAAAAGAAATGAAACTTTTATTGCCATCTTATTATTTACTTCAGAGATTGTTCTGTGGGGCTATCAGAATAGAGAATCCTAACTGATCTGTTCCAGTGAGGATCAGCGAAGGGACAAACAGGTCAGCCCTACTGTTTGGACTGCCCTTGGCTAGACAGTAAACCAGAGGAAGGTGAAAGACAGCCAGATTTGAATATCTCTGTGTCCTGGAAGGGAGTAAGATTCCTTCAAGGTTAGGACCAGAACATATTGGGACTGGAGTGGCACCCAATACATCCAATGCAAAGACCACTTTATAGACACTGGCACAAGGCAAGAGGAGGCTGTTGAATCCCATAAGGCTGCATGATACAACTAAAACTAGAACCCACTTCCCTTAACTATTAGTTTGGTGGGAAGACGCTGTCTTTGCTTTCACGGGTGGCAAGCTGAAAAGGAGAGAGAGGCTAGTAGAAGAATGATGGAGGTGGATCTTGTATCTTATCTGTTGCTTTCATTGGTTAACTAATAAAGAAAACTGCTTGGCCTGATAGGACAGAAAATTAGGTAGGCAGAGTAGACAGAACAGAATGCTGGGAGAAAGAAGCCGAGTCAGTCAGTCGCCATGATTCTCCCACTCCAGACAGACGCAGGTTAAGATCTTCCCTGGTAAGCCACCTCGTGGGCTACACAGATTATTAGAAATGGGTTAGATCAATATGTAAGAGCTAGCCAATAAGAGGCTGGAACTAATAGGCCAGGCAGTGTTTAAAAGAATACAGTTTCCATGTAATTATTTCGGGGCATAAGCTAGCCATGCGGGCGGCCAGGTGCTAGGGACGCAGCCCTGCTGCTACTATTACAACAAAAGAATGCAACCACTTTGCAGAGACGAAAGGAACATTAGAAAATGTGAATTTCTAAATGTGGTTGGGATTTTGCTCTTCAAATGCTGCAGTATCTATGGAGTCAGAATGGTTTTGAAATTTAGATTATCCCTTCCGTAAACTGCCTGGGTGGGTGGTGGTCATGGGGTGAAGTGTGACAGCAAGGAGGGTTTTTGTGTACCTCATTCAGGATAGAGATGCACACACGGTGCAATTCATCTTCACAGTGTTTATAAATCTGTTGGAAAGGTAGGACATTGACCCTCTCACGAGAGGGGAGTGACTCACTCCACTATTAGTGACCAATGCTGTGTGGCATTTTGGAAGATGAATACGGCTCATCTTTCACCTTCTCTCACGACCCAGCTTCTGTGAGTCATTCCAGCAAAGAAAACTACTATGAGTCATGAGGAGGGCATATGTGGCTCATGAGGAGATGTCTCAAATGTATCAAATTTAAGTGACAAAATACCAGTAGTCTTTGGATAATCTTTCCACAATTTTAGTTTTTTTTTATTCTAGAAATTGACACTATGTGGCTTTTTATATCAGATAGAAATTGTAACTGAGAAAAATGATCTCTGTTATATGAACTGGTCATGTCAAATTTTTCTCTTGTGGTGAGTTTTTATGTCTACTCTTTTCTCTCTCATCTTCTAGGCCTTAGACACTAGGACTAAATATGTATTTGTAATATAACCTCTTAGTGTTATTTTATTAATTAATGGATGTGTTCCGTTGTGTGTTCTCTGTGTTAACAAGGTGAGATATAACTGTCCCTCAAGATAGTTACTAAGATTTTCTACCCTTGGGTGTGATAGGAACCATACCACGGCATAGGCGTCTGTGATGGTTGGTTCTAAATTGCCAGTGGGACACAGCCAGAGGAAGGAAATCTCAGTGGAGGCACTGTCTGGATTAGTTTTGGCCTCCGGACATTTTGGTGGGGGATATCTTGACTGTTGGGGAGACCAAGCTATTGTAGATGGCATTGTTCCTTGAGAAGAAGATTCTAGATAGTTGAAGAGTGGAGAAGCAGGGGGTAGAGGGGTGGCCCAGTGGTAAGAGCTCGGGCTGCTCTTGTAGAGGACCAGGGCTCATTTTCTTTCACTACATGGTATCTCACAGTTGTCTGTAACTCCAGTTTCAGGGATCCAGCACCCTCTCTGGCCTCTGTGAGCACTGTGCATACATGTAAATACATCACTGCAAAACACACATACACATAAAGTAAAAATAAATAAATACTTTAAAAAAATTACTTGCTGCATGCAGAGGACTCAGCAGGTTCCTAGCCCTATATGGAGGCTTATGGCCACTTATAGCTCTGGGAATATAGCTCTGACAATATATAGTGTCAGGGAATCTAGAGCCCACTTTTGGTCTCCTCAGAGCGCAAGGCAGGCGCATGTTACACAGCATATATGCAATCATTGACATAAACATGTTGTGGAATCGATTATTTGTTTAACTATGCCAACATGTGTTGCTTTTGTTGATGCTGCATTTGTTTAACAATGTAAAGATTTGTTGCAGCTTCGTCTTTCCTGCCTAAGGCACCTGACTGGTCTAATAAAAAGCTGAATGGCCAATATCTAGGTAAAGGAGGGATAGGCAGGGCTGGTGGGCAGAGAGAAAAGAGGACCAGCCAGTCAGCCAGGGGCTAGCCAGCTAGATATGAAGGATGAAGGAAAGCAGGATCTACAGTACATAGATGGAGTAAACGAGCCTCAGGTCAGTACATAGATGAAAAGAAATGGGTTAAGTTAAAGAAAATAAAGTCTAGCTAGAAACAAACCTGAGCTAAGGCCAAGCATGCATAACTAATAATAAGTCTCCATGTCATGATTTGGGGACTGTCAGTCCAAGAAAACCCGCTACATATACACATAATAAAATAAAATAAAATAAATAAGTCTTTTTAAAGAGTGGAGCCAGTGAGCTGCACACTCTCATAGATGCCTTAAATCTTTGTTCTCTGTTCCCGAGTGCAGATGTAGTGTGGCCAGATCTTTCAAGTCCCAACCTCTGTGACTTCTATGCTGTGATGGACTATCACCAGCCATCATGAGCTCAAAGAAACCCTTTCTCCTTTAGGGTGCCTTGCCAAGATATTTCACTGCTGCAAAACTACATGCTGGGTATGGTTAGTTTGGTTTATAGTGATAGAGCTGGATAATTCAACAATGGTCATTTGCATGCTGGTGAGGCAGAGAGACAGGTAGAAACTCAGTTTGGGGGCTCCTGTAGGGTCACTGATTTCTGAATCCATGTATAGAATCTTGAGTGTGATGTCTGCACAGGCTGGAGAGAGACACTTGCTGAGAAAGAAGGCATGGTAGGTACTTTGTGTTTGCTTAAGAATGAAGTTTTACAGCCTGGTATTGACATGAAAACAGACAGGAGGACTAATGGAACCGAATCAAAGACCCGGATATTAATCCACACATCTTTGAACACCTGATTTTTGACAAAGAAGCAAAAAATATCAAATGGAAAAAAGCATATTTAACAAATGGTCCTGACATAACTGGATATCAACATGTAGAAAATAGATCCATATCTATCACCATGCACAAAACTCAAGTCCAAATGGATCAAAGACCTCAACATAAAGCCAGCCACACTGAACCTCATAGAAGAGAAAGTTGGAAGTACACTTGAATGCATTGGCACAGAAGACCACTTCCTAAATATAACCCCAGTAGCACAGACACTGAGAGACACAATTAACAAATGGGAACTCCTGAAACTGAAAAGCTTCTGTAAAGCAAAGGACATGGCCAACAAGACAAAACGACAGCCTACAGAATGGGAAAAGATCTTCACCAACCCTATATCAGACAGAGGTCTGATCTCCAAAATATACAAAGAACTCAAGAAATTGGTCATCAAAAGAACAAATAATCAAATAAAAAATGGAGTACATTAAACAGAGAACTCTCAACAGAGGAATCTAAAATGGCAGAAAGACACTTAAGGAAATGTTCAACATCCTTAGTCATCAGAGAAACATAAATCAAAATAATTCTGAGATTTCATCTTACACCTGTAAGGATGGCCAAGATCAAAAACACTGATGCTGGAGAGGTTGTGGGGAAAAGGGAACACTTCTGCATTGTTGGTGGAAATGCAATCTGATATATCCCCTTTGGATGTCAGTGTGGCGATTTCTCAGAAAATTAGTAAATGACCTTCCTCAAGACCCAGCAATACCACTTTTGGGTATATATCCAATGGATGCTCAATTGTGCCACAAGGACATGTGCTCAGCTATGTTCATAGCAGCATTGTTTGTCATAGCCAGAACATGGAAACATCCTAAATGCCCCTCTACTGAAGAATGGATAAGGAAAATGTGGTCCATTTACACAATGGAGTACTATACAGCAGAAAAAAATAACGACATCTTGATTTTTTTAGGAAAATGGATGGACCTAGAAAACATCACTTTGAGTGAGGCAACCCAGACACAGAAAGCCAATTATCACATGCACTCACTCATAAGTGGTTTTTTAACATAAAGCAAAGAAAACCAGCTCACCAATCACAATCCCAGAGAACCTAGACAACAATGAGGACCCTAAGAGAGACATACATAGATCTACTCTGCATGGCAGTAGAAAAAGACAAGATCTCCTGAGTAAATTGGGAACATGGGGACTTTGGGAGGAGGTTGAAGGGGAGGTGAGGGGAGAGGCAGGAAAGGCAGGAATGAAAGCAGAGAAAAATGTAGAGCTCAATGAAAATAAAAAAGAATGAAGTTTTACTAATATGTTAATAGAGCAAAATTATTACAATGACTTTAAAAGTTAGACAGACACTATTATGGGTTATTAAGTAAATGAGTTCTACAATTAAATTATTACACACACCTAGGGGCCTTACTGAATAACTACAGGGTCCAGAAAGCAAAATAAATATATAAGATTAATCTGGTATTAGCATCTATTACATCTTTGTTAATCTTCTAACAGCTTCAATCTTCACTAATATATTTCTTATCTTACTTCCAAATACTTTTAAATCTCCCCAAATGAAAATAATTAGAGATTCCAATACTAAGAGTGATAAAAGAACTAGCTCTCTGCATCTGTTCCCATATGCTGCAGGAGGAAGCTCCTCTGATGATGGCTGCATAATAATAATAATAATAAAATATACTGACCAATGAGTATAGCAGAATGTCAGTACGAGTCTTTTTATGTATATATCTAATGTATATAAAATACTATGATTCTAATGGATGTATATGTGGATATATATATCCATTAGAATAATAGTATTCATATATATGCTATATATATGTATGGATATATGTGTGTATCCATTAGAGTAGTATTGCATATATGTTATATATCCATTTGAATAGCAGTATTTGAGTTTACCCTAGGACCCTTGATGATCTAGTCTCTGGTTCTTTGTCACCCAAGCAGTGTCAGGTATGGATCCCATTTACGGAGTGGGTCTTAAAGTCAATCAGACATTGGTTGGTCAGTCACTCACACAAACTTTGTGCCACCATTTCTCTTGCATATTTTGCTGGCAGGACAGCATTAAAGGTCAAAGGATTTGTGGCTTGCTTGGTATTTATGCTACTCTTTGGTAACCTTCAGAGTACCTTCTCATACTGAAGACACGAGGACATAAAATGAAGTTCTGTGTAGGCACCAGCTCAGTCTCTATGTTCACTGAGTTGTGTATGTGCTGCCTTCAGCAATGGGTCCTTGCTGTCAGTTTGTGGAGAACAACCTATTTTCTTGGCAACAACCTGGATTGGTTGGGAATTTCCATGGAACCCCTTTGACCATCAAAGCAATAGGACATAATTCAGTCCCAGTACTGGGAACTTCATCTGATAAGTGATAACCAGTTCTGACTCTGTCTCCTCCATTATTTGGAGACTTTCATTGGGATCACCTTCATGTATTGTAGGAAGTTCTCACTGCACCAGGGTTTTCATACCACCCTTCAAGTGTTCCTCAATTCAAGCTGTCTCTTCCCACATCCCCTCCCTCAACCCCATCTCCCCTCCCCATGCCTACGTGATCCTCCTGTTCCCATGCCCAGTTCACCCTCAAAATCTATTCTATTTTCCCCTCCCAGGGAGATTCATGTGTATCCCCCACTCCCATCCCTTCTTCTCCACCTAACCTCTCCGGGTCTATGAATGAACAAGTGTGTTGTGGAATAATCCGTTTGTATACTGTTAAGATTTGTCACCTGAATTGGTTTAACAAAATGCTGATGAGCTGGTAGCCAGATGGGAAATATAGGCAGTACACCAAACTAAGGACTCTGGGAAGAAGAAGGGCAGAGTCAGAGGAGTTGCAAGAGATGCAATGGGCATGCCATGAGAGGAACCAAGCCATGTAGCAAAGTGTAGATAAAAATACGGATTAATTTAATATAAGAGTTGACTACTTACAAGCCTGAGCTATTGGCCAAGCATTTATAATTACTATTGAGTCACCATGTTAGTTATTTGGGAACTGGTGGATGGGAAAGAAAAGTCCACCTACAAGAAATAAACTACTCTGGGCTGACCAGTTGTATTTTTTTTAAATGGTTTTGAATTTAGAAAAGTGAAATGCTTTGTCGTGGATTTTTAAAAAAAAATCAGGTAATGATGGAGTACCAGACAATCTGGAGACACAGAACAGATTCAGAGTGATTAGGTGTTACCCAGGACTAACTTCATAGAGTTTGTCCTTGGAGCACATGGTGCTGTGGCTCTGGCAACAGATATATGGCATGATGCTTTAGAGAGGAGCTAGGGGCACCCTCCCATCATGGTGAGCTCAAGGTGAGGTCTTCAGTTCTATCTTCTATGACTCACACCTCTGTCTTCAGAGATGGTGATTCCAGTACCAGAAAACACCCTTTCAATGAGGCTGTCATGAGAGGCCTGGGGAGCATCTGCCTTTTCAGTCTGTTCTTGAACATCTTCTCATAACAAATTGCCATGCAGAAGATGCTGTTAAAAAAGTCAAAGAGCCTTCAATATATGTCCGCCCCTGAGCTTCTCTGTTCTTTGTGAAGGGTGTTTCACGAATACCTGTCTGGACTGTCTCTTCAAACTGCTGTCATCAATCTTGTTCTCCAGCCCTGCAGGGAAATTGGACTAGAACTATCTATCACATGTGCTACTGTGGGAGTCTCACTGAAGGCATTCCCCTTCTGGACACTGGTGCCTGTGAAGGACTCAGAGAGGACAGGCCTGGTGAACTGTTTCTTCTGCCCTCTGGCTGTCACACCACCTTTGTCAACACTTACATTCACTTGGACTTCTTTTTTATCCAGTGTGCCCATGACAAGATGGCCCTCGTATCCAGGGCAGGTCTTTCCTTGCCCCAGCCAGTGTTCCACATATTAGTTCTCTCTAAAAGTAGGACACAGACCCATGACTGCACTTTATCAGTCCCTAGTGTCTCTTATGCCATCAAGATCAACAACCATGGTCCTCTGGGGCCCTAGGCTGATTCCAAACTTGACTATTGGAAATAATAATACAATAAACACAAACATGCAGGCATCACGAGTCTATTGATTCCTCTGAATTTATACACAGGAGTGGGATAGTTGGGCCATATAATAGGTCTATTTTTTTTCATTTCTATAAGGAAACCACCTACTCATTTCTATAGTGACTAGTCGAAAAATATTTATTTTTTAAAAAAGCTATGTATGTCTGTATGTGTTATGTTTTTATGCATGTGGGTGCCCACAGAGACTGGAAGAGGGTGTCCAGTCCCCTGGAGCTGGAGTTACAAATGGTTGTGAGCTGCCTAATGCGAGTGCTGGGAACTGAACTTTGATCTGCAAGAGCAGCAAATGTTCTTAATCACTGTGTCATCTCCCCAGTCCTTAAAATGACAAGATTTAATTTTTTTTTACTGATTTTATTGAGCTACATATTTTTCTCTGCTTCCTTTCCTTACTCTCCCCTCCTTTTCAACCATAGTTGAGGGCTGTAGGTTCCAATTGAAGAAGGGTAAACTTGAAGGAAGTCTTTGGGATTTTGAGGTCATTAGAGATCCTGTTTATGGTTACAAGAATCTGTGTATGTTGTAGCTCAAAGAATTGAATGCCATTTTTTTACACTATGTAAATTTAAAACATAAACAAAAATAGAAGATACAATCATGTTTAGGTAAATTTTCTGCAACTGTATTTTGTTGCCTAGTTCTTTAAAAACTCGGGACTTCTTTGTAGTATTCATGGCAGGTATACACATGTATATAAGTGTACAAATGTATGTGTGTGCACGTACACATGTGTGTGCATGCATGGTCTGTCATCCCTCATCATTCACTAGGAGATTAATTACCAGACACTGTTCAAATATCAAAATTCATGATACTCAAGTCCTTTGTAGAGAGTAGCATAGTATCTGCACAAACCCTTTGCGCATTTATGTGTACTTTAAATCATGTCTAGTATTACACCCAGTACAATGTAAGTGCTGTGTAAATAGTTGAACTACATTGTTTGTGGAACAATTACGTATTTAATTTAGGTGACACTTTTTTTCCCAAATGTTCTTACTCTGTTGTTTATTGAATTTATGGAACCCATGGATATTGAGGGCCAATTGTATGTATATGTTTGTATATATTTGCATTTCTATTATGTATATATATATATATATATTTAAGCAGAACTATAAATTGCATGGCTATGACAACAGGAAGATGTACATGGCCTCAAATAGTCACGGCTCTTATTAGAGACTTCCTTGGCTCTGCTACTTCAAATAAATGAGACACTAGAGAAGAGCATGCTCATTGTTTCCATAGTGGCCACTTTTGAGCTCGTTCATAAGTTACATTTTCTTGTACATTCATTTTCCAATCTTGTTCATGTTATGGGTTTGCTTAATGAAGTTTTCTGTTATAAACCTCAGATCTAATTGGATCTCAGAGGTTTTGATTTAGTGGCATTCACGGAAATGAAGTTAGGTTTGAAAGTCTGTCTTTAGAAGTCCTCCTCTGTCATTAAAGCTTGTCGTTGCTAGTTGACAGTGTTTTTAGAGTACAGTGATTACAGCATAGAATCTGAGTTAAAGGTTCTAATTGTGTTTTCCACGTGCTGGGGGCAGAAAGCAAAGGTCTTTGTTGTTTATTATAGTCCAGGATAAAGACAAACTAGAGACTCACTTAGGTTCCAAAATAATTTTATGTCGTTTCCTTTGAAGCATCTTTCTATTTATTCTGCCTTACTGTGTAGTTTTGTTGAAGTGGTGGTTGACAGTTCTTTTAAAATGATACATTGACTTCTGAGCTAAACCTGTATTTAACTCTTCGGAATAACAGGCTCCAGGGTTAGAGAGGTGTGTCCCTCAACTCCACTGTGATTACAGATCACCCGCTAGTAGGAATGGCTGCTTCTGGCCTATGAGGGCCCTAACCAACTGCATCTCCTCCCTGAGAAGCAGAGACCTGAAGCTACAAACTGCACAAGTCCTATGAAACAGAATGGAACGGGTGATTTGAGTGTGCATTTCTGTCTTCAGTTGCGTTCATTTGAATGGCTGCAACTCACCATATAATTTCTTATAGTTAATTTTATTTATTTTTTATTTTGTTTTCTGTCTGACTTATTTTATTAGAGTGCTTAAATCACTTTACATAATGGGCGGTATGGCTGGGTTTAAATCTACATATCAACTTCTTTCTTTTTTACCTATTTTATTTTTTAAATTGATTTTATTGATCTATACATTTTTTCTCTGCTCCTCTCCCTTCTTCTCCACTCCCCTTCAACCCTCTCCCAAGTGGCTTTTAGACATAAAGCAAAGAAAACCAGCCTACAATTCACAATCCCAGAGAAGCTAGACAACACTGAGGACCCTAAGAGAGACATACATGGATCTAATCTACATGGGAAGTAGAAAAAGCCAAGAACTCCTTGTGGTTATTTTTAAATTGGCAAAACTAAGTGGCTGAGATTTTACAGTCCTTAGAATGCTCAAGGACACTGCTTCCACCATTTAGAATGGGGACATCCTTGTTTGGACCTGTATTTCTACTGCATAGTTCTTTTTTACCTGCCTTGTTGCTATAAGGCAAAGTTCTGCCTAGTCCACCTAGGTGTTCTGGCCGTGACTATTTCCCTTTCTTCCTTCTACAGCTGTAGAACTGACAGACCAGCAGATGCTTTTAAAACTCTCGAATAGATCATTGTGTTCTCAAGATAAATCCCAAATACCTTCCACAGAGTTCCAAAGACTCGGTTCATCTGTCCTCACCAACGCTGCACCATGCCGCCACTGATGTAGTTATCACTCTAGTTCTGGGACTTATATCCCCTCTATTCTCAGTCTTCTCATTCCTAGATGGCTCTCCTCTACCCATTCTGCAGATGCCCAGCTGGACACCCTGCCCTGCAGCAGGAGCCCAGAGCCTCTCAGATGACTTGATGTCCTTGCTATAAACACCTTTTATTTCTCCATAGTATAGCTTGTCAAAATTGCAATCGAGCAATTAGCTATGAAAATATTTGTTTGTTTTTGTCCATTGAAGAATTAAAGTTATGTTTCTACTGAAGGTTTTTAAAATTATTTTTATATTTCTAATGAAGACTTTTAAAATCTTTTCCACCGATGTTCCTCAGAAAGTTGAGCCAGGTGCCTTTATTATAGCACTTGTGAAATGAATATTTGGTGAATAGATTTAAAAAAAGCCAGGGAAGCCAGAGTTTTGAATATACTCTTACTTAATTCTATCACATAACATAAATAGTAAAATGAGTTGGGACGAGTCAATTTTCCTTGCTGATCAGTGGGTCTCACCCGGAAGCCACACAGTTGGCTTCTTGGATTTGATCCTCAGAAGCCCCGATACCTTACACACTCTCAGCTGTTTATCCTCAGGAGCACGGATACCTTACACACTCTCAGCTGTCCATGCTCAGATGCACTGATACCTTACACACTCTCAGCTGTCCATGCTCAGACACACTAATACCTTTCACACTCTCAGCTGTCCATGCTCAGAGACACTGATACCTTACACACTCACAGCTGTCCACCCTTAGATGCACTG
>JABTXL010004371.1:1111074-1131234 GCA_025134845.1 Neodon shergylaensis
ACACATTCACAGCTGCATCCTCAGACACACTGATACCTTACACACTCCCAGCTGTCTATCCTCAGATGCACTGATACCTTTACACACTCACAGCTGTGGCCAAGAGCCTGCACATGTAATGAGAATTGTAGGTGACTTATCTGGAGCTGTGTGAGGGCCACCCTGTGAGATGATAGTTTTTGCATAAAGCCAGTGCAAGATCATATTCCAGCTGTATTCCTGGAAACTGGGTGTGGTGATGGAATTCAGAACCCCAGAGAACATTTACATGCTTTTATAAGTATGCTATAAATAGTATGTGGAAATAGTTGCAAAGAATATGAGAACATTGGGTTCATGTCTTATGTAAGTAGCAAATACACTGAGGGTGCTGTCCCAACCAGTGATGAATGTTGAAAGCACATATAAGCTAGGTAGGAGTGGAAGACCACTTCCCCAGACGAATGTCACATAGAAAACCTAAGTCCTTTTCCTCCTTTGCCAACAGCATGTCAACAGAGGCACAGGGCATTCTTCTTGACAACTGCCAGTCCAGTGTCTCTGCTGTCACTTGTGAAACACATCCACAAGGGTTTCCAGGCAGAGTGAGAGTGGATTTGTAATGTTTTAATAGATACACTAGTTTCAGCCGGGCCGTGGTGGCGCACGCCTTTAATCCCAGCACTTGGGAGGTAGAGGCAAGTGGATCTCTGTGAGTTCAAGACCAGCCTGGTCTACATAAGCTAGTTCCAGGACAGGCTCCAAAGCTATCAAGAAACCTTGTCTTGAAAATCAAAACAAAAACAAAAACAAAAAAATAGATAAGCTAATTTCAATCTATTTATTAGGGCTAAAGTGTTTGAACATGTGCAATAGTCGAGATGTTTTGGAAGGTTGTGGGACATTTAGAACATGTAGGAAGCATCCTTTGGAAAGAGAGCTCCCAAGGGTGGGCCTTTACAGTTATAGCCTGGACCTACTTGTGGTATCAGATCTCTGGTTCCCAATCTTGGCCAGCTCTGCCAGGTTCCTTCTACCATGCCTTCCCCACCACGATGGACCGTGTTCCCTGAACCATTGATAAAAACAAACCTCTCTGCCTGTAAACTGTTTCTGTTGGGAATCCGGTCATCACAAAATAAAAATAAAGATGATACCTCACGAATCTGATCCAAAGTGAATATAGAAAGACATAAAATCCAGGAGCAAAATATTAAAGTTTTTATCCTTCATTTAATTTTCTTCTACTTAGGGTAAAACTGAAGGCGTATGGTCCTCTGGGCTTTGCTCATTAGAGATAACAGTAGGGGAAGAATCAGGCTGAGGAAATACGCTGCTTCTGGCTGGCCTGCTTCTTATTGCTTTTGTTTAGAAGTGTTATAAAAATACACGTTCTTGGCCCTTTTGAGAAGTTCTTATATTGTAACTATGTAGGCAAATTATCATCTCATGTAAATTAAACATCCCCAAAGAAATCAATTCACTGCCTTCAAGTTAAATTGCAAGTAGCAATTATTA
The DNA here is from genome assembly GCA_025134845.1 of Neodon shergylaensis. Classification (NCBI taxonomy): domain Eukaryota; kingdom Metazoa; phylum Chordata; class Mammalia; order Rodentia; family Cricetidae; genus Neodon; species Neodon shergylaensis. The sequence continues at coordinate 1,112,572 of JABTXL010004371.1, forward strand.
CTTCAGAGTTTTCATGAAACTACCAGCTCTATAGGCCCTTGGTAATAATAATCCAATTTGTCTCATGTTTGCTGATTGCAGGTTGAAGGAAACCTATTAGAAGAGCCAAATGACATAGCAGGTCACCTTTGGATTGTCATTGTGCATATCTTTGTTCTATAATATATTCCCGTTTGAGGTTCTGCATTCTGAGGTAATGCTTAATCATTACCACTTGAGGCCCCCACATTAAGGGCCTTTTAAAAATTGGATCTTCTTTGTTTTCCTTTGTGGGGATAGTGAAAATAGCTGTTACATTTTCTTCTGAGTTACTTCAACATCACGATTTCTTCCATTTAACTAGAGACCTGCCACTGCAAGGAAGGAACTATGGGTAATGGTCAATGATACTCTCCTGCTAAGTGTCCAGATGTCAGTTTATCTGTATTGATCCTTCAGTTAGCAGCTCCTTTGGATGTTTAGGGTCATGTTAAGAATCCCTAGAGGTATATGATCTGGTAAAATGTGACTTTTAGCTAGGGCAGGGAAGCATCTTATGCACTCTGCTCCATTATTGGCACCAAGACCACACAGATGGCATCTGTGGATCCTTTGAAATTGGTAGCTCAAAAGTTCCTGGGCTTTTGGTGGTGGAGAATCAGCAGCATTTGCTTCTTCTCGGGTCTGTCTGGCATATGTGTCAGCTCTTCAACCAAACAAAAATGATGGGGTGGAATTCATCATATAGACCCCTTGCTATTGTTCTTCTGTGTCACTGGGGTCATAACCCATGGAAAGCAAATGCTACTAAACTGCATCCTTAGCCACGCCTGGGTTTTTGGAACTAAGAAGCCCCAGGCATGATTGAATCAGTTTTGCTAGTGGGGAGCTCTCCAGGGTACTGGCCAGTTCCTTCTGCCCAGGCTGATTGTATAAGTTTGAGTCGGTTTAGTTAGTTATCTTGTTCTTCTTGCCCTGACAGCATTTTGTCCCACTTGAGTTTGTGTTGTCTATGCCTGTCCTAGTTGTGGATAGCCTCTGTGCTGTTTCCAGCATGTACTTCTTGGTTGTGAGGCTATTTTCTGTGACAGCTGTCCCAGTTAAATCCTAACTAATGCTCACAAACCTGTGAACATCAAAAATCACTGTGGAATTTATAAAATATAGCATCAATCAGGACATCTGAGAGTGGAGGTCTATGAGTGTAGGGCTCACTATCATGGACAATTATTTTTCTTGTCTTACTTTGCTTCCTTGGAGGGTGAGGTTTAGTCGTGTGTTTGTGGCTTCTCTTTTTGAATGGGAAGAAAGTTGTATTATGTGAAGTTTTCAGAAGAGATAAGCAGCGATCTAAGCATGTGATGAGGTGCTGCTGAGCAGCAGGTAAAGATGAAATATTGACACATCCTCTAACGTGGACAGATCTGAATGACTTGCCTAGAGGTAGCCTGGTGGAGGCAGTTCCTTAATTAAGGTTTCTTTCTTCTGGATGACTCCAGCTTGAGTCAAGATGACAAACAACCAACCAAACAAAAACCAATAAAATGGACCTTTGTCAACTTAACACACAAATAAACCACTATTAAATCATAACCTTTCATTTTTTATTTATCCCAGAAGAAATAAAAAGGACATAGTCACAAACAGATCGGAGTGAAACCAAAATCTAATAATATAATATCTCAGTGTCTCATGTCTAGGAGTCACTCTTGATCTCATGGGTCACAAAGGGCTCAGGCAGCTCCATGTACATTCACTAGTGACCTCTTCTGACCTCTTTGTGGACTCCAGTCTTGACACATGATGCCAAGTTTCAGTTTTTGTTTTTTGTTTTTAATGATGCCTGCAATTCTGCAACTTCCGTCTGCCCAAACCAGTACTGTGTGGGGCCCTCTCACACATTACCAAGTGGCTGCCAGATTGAGATGCAATCTAGTCCTTGCTATTTGCTGACCTCAAGCAAACACTTCCCAGATCTGCCTCAACGATGTTCGTCTCTTATCAATCATAGCTGAGTTTTCAGCTCCCACTAGCCAGTGTCATGGTCCCAGTAAAGCAAAGGTTTCACTGTAGTGGTGTTGGTCTTTTAACCACAACTGATTCTTTGGCTCCAACTGACCAGAAATCACAGACTCTCAGTTCAATATGTATCACATGATTGGCCCTGATAGGGTCTTTGCTCTCACCTGAAACTTCAGAAGCCAGACCTCCATAGTATCTATTCTCTCAATGTTCTTATCTCTCAAGCACCACGGAACAGCTCATTAAGCTTTGTGCACTCACGGCTTTTCCAGTCCAAGGTTCCAACAACTTCCATGACCCTCCCCAAAGCAACATGATCAGGTCTATCACATCATTATCCCATTCCTGGTACCAATTTCTGTCCTCGTTTGCTTTCTGTTGCTTTGAAAAACATCATGGTTGTCCTAGTTAGGGTCACTATTGCTGTGATGAAACACCATAACCAAAAGTAAATTGGGGAGAATAGGCTTTTATTTCAGCTTATACTTCCACATCTTTATAGAAAGTCAAGACAGGAGCTCACACAGGGCAGGAAACTGGAGGCAGGAGCTGATGCAGACGCCATGGAGAAGTTCTGCTTACTGGATTGTGCCACATGACTTGCTCAGCCTGCTTTCTCATAGGATCCAGGACCACCATCCCAGGGATGGCGCAAACCACAATGGGCTAATTAAGAAGTACCCGATAGGTTTGCCTAGAGTCTCATCTTATAGAGGTATTTTCTTAATTGAGATTCTCTCCTCTCAGATGGCTTTAGCTTGTATCAAGCTGATGTAAAACTAGCCAGTGCAATAACCAAGAGCAACTTAGGAAGGAGAAAGTTTCTTTTAACTTACAACTTCTGATTACATTTCATCAATGAGGGAAGCCAAAGCAGGAACTCAAGCAGGGCAGGAACCTGGAATCAGGAGCTAAGCAGAAACCATGGAGGAAAACTGCTCCCTGGATCCCTGACTCCCTGGCTCATTCTGCAGATTGTTTTGTGCAGCCCAGGACTACCTGCCCTGAAATCACCACCCACAGAAGGCTGAGCCTCCTACATCAATCATTAATTAAGAAAATGCTTCCCCCACACTTGCCTACCGGCCAACCTTGTGGAGACATCTTCTCAGTTGGGCTTTCATCTTCCCAGACTATTCTTGCTTGTTGCAAGTAGTTTAAAAACTAACCAGCACACTTAACTCATTGTCAACTTGACATGCAAATATGTCACTGCCAAACCATAACTCTTCCTTTCTTGTTTATCCCCAAGAAAATATGTTAATATCACGTTATAAACCATAATATAACTATTTTTGAGACAGAGTCACATTATGTAGCTCTGGCTGTCCTGGAGGTCACTATGTGGACCATGCTGACCTCAAGCTCACAGAGATCTACTTGCCTCTGCCTCCTGAGTGCTGGGATTAAAGGCGTTCACCACCTATAACTGGCTACACAATATAACATTAAAATTCCCCCAATCTTTAAACATTTCAACACTTTAAAACTCCAAGTTCTCTTTAAAAACCCAATGTCTTTAAAAAAAAAAGTCCAAAATCTTTCAGCTCTTGTAAAATCAAAGCAAGATAAAGCTTTCTTGATCCAAATGGAAGTTAAGCACAAAATATTTTGCCTACTGTTGTTGTATTTGTTTTTAATATGAGTAGATTGGGCATCATATGCTTCCTCCTGATTACAACAGAATTTCCAGGGAAACCATAGTTACCATAAGTTTAACATTCTATTGCACTAATATACTAAAAATACCATGCTTTTCCATGATTCCATGCAAATATGGAGAAAGAGGTAGCTTGCCTGCATTTGTTTTTATTTCGTTACAATCAAGAAAAGACGATTTAAAAGAAAAAAGGTGGAGAAAATAAAGACTTGTCTGTTTGTCTTATTTCTCACTGATAGACATTATTTTACAGAATTATTTAATGAAAGTGAAGGGCTGAAAACATCAAGTCATCAAAATTGTGATTAAATTTTTCATTTCACCTTACTGAATCCACATATAGAGAAAATGTCTTTACCATCAAATGGTGAATGGCGTCTTCTGTGGGTTTCTAACATAAGGTACGTCTTCCAGACCAGAAATAGAAATTTCCTTAAGGAAATGAATGAAGCTATAAAACTGGGAGATCATGATGCTGCTTCCCTTTCCTCTTTGTCCCACATGCTGCCTTCCAAGGATACTCATGTTTGCAAAACCTAATAATGTAGTCGTGACTCCCAAATTTCCTGCACTGACGTCTTAATTGAGTTTAGGCATGGATTAGTCACCCAGTTAACAGGCTCACTTGGACAGTCTGCTCACAGGCACTTCAAATGTATCGTGTTCTGTACACAGCCTCTAATTCTCCACTCTCCTTCATCTCAGGAGATGTTGCCACCATCTTTCCATTTACATCAGTTAAACCAAGGCAGGATCTCAGGTTCCCTTTTTGCTCATTCCCACAGCCGATCTTCCTTATTTTCTTCAACATACACCTTAAATCCGGGCACATTTTCTTCTGCGAAGGATCTTGCAACAGTTCAAAACTCTTATTTTGCCTTAACTGCCATCTCTCAATTCATTTTCTACCTAGCAGAATGGAAGTCAGATCATATCCCATTAAAATTCTCCATTGAAGCTCTCGGCCATGAAGTCTATTAGCTGACTTTTTTCCACTTTGGTGGCTTTGTCTTCCAGTCCTCATTTTTCTTGGTTGATTTATTTTACTTCATGGTTCATATCAGCCCTTCTTATGGCTCTGGAATTTCGGTTTCTTTTACCACGTACTTTAAAGTGTGTTTGACCTTTGTTATTTACAACTAATCTCAAATTTCACCTTTTCAGAGACTTCTTCCTAAACTACCTTTTACAAATTAAATAGACCCCTGCCCAAATAGTTTTAGTCATATTATTTATTTGTGTTTTATTTAAAATAATTAGCATTAAGGAATGGGGATGTAGTTCACATTTACCTGGCACATGTGAGACATTAAGGTTTAATCCCCACTACCAAACAAACAAACAAACAAAGCCCATAAAGGATTCTTACTGGTTAAGTAATTATGTTTATGTATTTGTTTCTTTTTCTCCCAAATATTTATTTATTTATTTATTATGTATACAATGTTCTATCTGTGTGTATGCCTTCAGGCCAGAAGAGGGCACCAGACCTCATTACAGATGGTTATGAGCCACCATGTGTTTGCTGGGAATTGAACTCAGGACCTTTGGAAAAGCAGGCAATGCTCTTAACCGCTGGGCCATCACTCCAGCCCTGTATTTGTTTCTTAGATCAGTGCCTAACATTCACCCCTGATTTTAATTAAGTTCCGAAGAAAAACTTTTTGTCTATTGTTTATACTGTACCATTTATAATGCCTGGCTTATGATTCATTTTCATGATAACTGTTGGATGGATGGATAGATGGATAAATAGATGGATGGGTGAATGGATGGATGGGTGAATGGATACATGGATAGATGGGTGAATGGATAGATAGATAGATGGGTGAATGGACAGGTGGGTAGGTAGATGGATGAGTAGATAGATGAACTGGCTGTTCCATGCATGTCTTTTGCACTATAACTTGAATTCATGAGAACTATAGGTTGATACAAAATGCCACTCCTTCACAGAAGGAGATGGGGGAGGTTGAAATTCAAGATTGTACCATCTTGAATTCTGAGACATAGCTCTTTAAGATGGTTGACCTTGTCTTTCTGGCCTCAGTTATATGAACTATAAAGTGGTTTAATTATCACTACTGGTAGATTTTTTTTATAGAGACCAAGTTACCTTAGTACAGTTGTGCCTGTAGCTTGCATGTGGCATATCATTACAGCAAAGAATAATAGCCTCTTTACTTAGAATGCATAAAGACATACATATACATCTCTCTCTCTCTATATATATGTAAATATATACACATATATGTACATTTATATGAGCATGTGTTACTCTGAGGAATGACTGACTTCTTAATTTTTTTAAGATACTTTCTGACACAAACTAGAATTTTAACATCAATTGGCATTAAGAGGGTAAGTTTAGGGCTGGAGAGATGGCTCAGCAGTTAAGTTTGCTGGCTGCTCTTCCAGTGGTCCTGAGTTCAATTCCTAGTGACCATATGGTGGCTCACAATCATCTATATTGGGGATCTGATACCCTCTTCTGGACCAAAGTTGTACATGCAAATAGAGCACTTATACATAAAATAAATATATCTTTTAAAAAGGAGGGCAAGTTTCTGTAACTTACATTTGAAAGTTCCTCCTCTTAGAGATCCTTGCCCACACAAAGTTGGGAACATGATAGGAAAATGCTCCACACTGAACCACATCTCCAGCCTCTTAAGAGTAAAGATAAGAATCATCGAGCTTGCTGTTTAGGAATCCTTGAAGCTTGTGATTAACAAGCATGTCAAGGAGAAAGGTGTTGAGAAATCCCAATTGCTCAGATGTCAATCAGTGAACAATGTCCTCCAAATGAAGGCTGTTTTCACATAGGAGCCTATCGGCTGTTACAAGAGCTCTCTTCTTTTTCCTACAGAAAGCCTAATGAAATGTATTTTCCAGCAGCAGCAGCTTTCAGGAAATAAGTATACACTATTTTATAGCACTTCCCGTTTCCCACGCTTACTCGTTTAATGTTACTGTTGATGATTCATGGCTTAATTCTAATGTTGGAATAAAAGCACCAGATTTCCCCAGATAATCTATGGAGCAGAAAGTTGATTTTATGACAGACAAGGGTTGACTGAAACGAGAAACCAAAGTGTAAATAATTGTTATCACAAACTTCATTTTCTAAAGAACCAGCTGTGAAAATACTGCTCTATCTCCATATTGTAGATTTCCATAGCCCTATTTAACCCTATCATATATTCAAATCATGTATGATGGAGTTCTATATTATCTTAAGGTACTGAAATTATCATATAGAGAGATTTAATGGCTCAAATAAAGCTATAGTTACCCTGATACCCAAACCACACAAAGACACACACTAAGAAAGAGAAATACAGACCAATCTCACTCATGAACATTGATGCAAAAATACTAAATAAAATATTGGCAATACTGAGAAATGGATGCAATCCAAGGACATTCTGTTGAGGTAAGTCAGACTCAGAGCTGAGAATCATATGTGGATCTACACGTATTAGGAACTCTAGGAACTCTAGTTGTCTACTTAGTTGATACAGCGTGTGGGTTTTTTTCATTTTCTATCAGCTGTCTCTTTTATCTTTTTCTCAACCACTTCAGGACTCAGCAGGGAAAAATTCCCTTAGACACCTTACAGTCCCAAACAGCCCTGGGCATTCTGGGATTTCAAAATAAGTGTTGCTTGTACAAGCACAGTACCATCTGAAGATTGAGGTCTCTGGCATGGCAGGAGGTTAGCCATGGTGAGTCTGTTCTGGGTGCTAAAATATTTGATTATTCTCCATGGTGTCATTGCTTTGTCTGGCTTGTCTATACGGATAGGCCTGTGTTTATAAATAGTGGCCATGCTTCTCCAGAGGCAGCAGTCCAGGGTTTAGGGTGGAAGCTGAGGTACAGACCTTGGCAGATCTGAATATGAGAGAGCAGATTGCTAAGGGGCCAGGCTTTTTTGGCAGGCAAAGCTGGAACAAGCACATGATCGCAGGAATAATCTTCCCCCATGGCTTTGGTTATTAGTCAGCAGAACAATGTGGCCCACTGAAAATGTATATGCTGCTTATTTTTACATGGATTAAAGACCCACTCAAGCAACACCTTCAACCAGCAGTGCCAGGTCTAAGTATGCAGTGGAAAATAAATGTCCAGTTTCTGTTCTTTTAGTTGTGTGTGTGTGTATGTGTGCAGGTACATGTGTGTGGCATGTGTGAACTTATTAATAACACCCCATTCTTTCGATGGAGTGTTCAGGTTAAAGAAGTGAGAATAATAATTACTAAATATTGCTCTATCAAAGGTTGCGTATGCACTTCCTTTCCCCGAGGTTTCAGAGTTTTACCAACAGGCAGTAAAGCATTCACTGTGTGCATGAAGACCTCATGCTGCTATCTTTCCATTAAAACAATGAAAAAGGCTTAAGAAGTACACATTTACTCTTTACTTATTACACGTAGTTATCTGATTGTCTTTACTCAGGTGATATTAATGCAATAGGAACTCATGGGATATGGCTTCTCCATCACACTGATGGTAGGGCTGCAGGAGGGCAGTCCACAGTTGCTCCTTTGGCTTCTGAGAGGCCCCTTCTTCTTGAGTGCATGAAATAGCAGAGAATAAAGAGAAAATGATGTCTTTGTTGGAGAAGTGGTCTATCTTTCTTGAAAAAAAAAATCATTTGAAGAAAAAAATGACTTACAGCTATAGTTACCCTCTTTTTAAAAGGAATGTAGGACTGTTTTCAAACTCTAAATGCACCTTAGTTTGGCCACCCTAATGACCTGAGGACCTCTGAAGGTAAGTAAAACACAAACGTGGGGTGGCTGGAGGGTGACAGAAGCTACTTTTCTTCTTATTTGGCTTCATTTGGATCTTTATCTGCAAGACACCAATATTTCTCACTCATGTATCTTTTTTAATTTTTACATTTATTTTATTTTTATTACTTTAAAAAATTCCCACTCCTTTTCTTCCTCCACTCCCTCCACACACCCTCCCATCCTACCCTCTCCATTCCTAAGAGAAGGCAAGGTACCCTGCCCTGTGGAAAGTCCAAGGCCCTCCCTACTATATCTAGATTGAGCAAGATATACATCCAAAGAGAATAGGATCCCAAAAAGCCAGTACTTGCAGTAGAGACAAATCCCAGTGCCACTATCAGTGGCCCCTCAGTCTGTCCCAGCTGTCAACTACATTCAGAGGGACTAGTTTGATCCCACGCTCGTTCACTCCCAGTCCAGTTGGAGTTGGTGAGCTTCCACCAACCCAGGCACACTGTCTCAATGGGTGAACCCCTCATGGTCTTGACCTCCCTGCTCATACTCTTTACTCCTTCTGCTCTTCAACTGGACTTTGGGAGCTCAGTCCAGTGCTCCAATGTGGGTCTCTGCCTCTGTTCCCATCTGTTGTTGGACGAAGGTTCTATGGTGATATTTAAGATAATCATCAGTCTGACTACACGACAAGGCCAGTTCAGGCACCCTCTCCTCTATCACTCATGTATCTTTAAGGCAACTTATCAGCATCAGGAATTTAGGTTCCAACATCCTTAAGCAACCAAGAATGATTCTGAACTTCTGATCCTCTTGCCCCCACCTCCTGAGTGCTGAAACTACAGGGAGATATTGTTAACTGTGGCCAGCCTGCCATGAACACACGCAATCTCATCTGATCTTGGAAGCGAAGCAGGCTGGTCAGCTTTGTACTTGGATGGAAGGATACAGTCCTTTTATGTTGTGGCCCTTTTCTACTTTAAAAAGTGTTTCATTTCTGCATGCATCCCAGACTTCAGCCATTCTGAATGGACTCTAGCTCTTTATGCCAAGCTATTTTGAATTTCAGTGCTTTTACAAATACTGTGCCCTTTCCTTAGGAAAGCCTTTTTATAACCTAATGGGTTCATTACATTAGCGCCCATTCCAGCTCCAACATTATCACCCCATTTGGTCAAAGCTATTTGACCTGATCAGCTAGACATTGGCATCTTCTCACCACTAAGCCAGAATGGCTGCAAAAGCATGCATCTTCCTGAGCATCAGTCTTTTCTCTTTTAACAGACTGTGCACTCCAACAGGTATGTTTGATTTTGTATTTTCAGTCCTGGCACCAAGCAGAATTGGCTAAATTTGGGTTAGAAGGAATGGATGACTATTTTGTAAGGAAGATTATTTTAGATCCAAATCTTCTGTTTTATAGTAGTCACATTACAAATAAGTTTAAGAGGGGAAAGACCATCTCATTCATCTTTGTGCTAACCTAGTGCCTGTAGAAACAATAGATATACTTTTGTTGAATGAATCGAGGAGTCAGTGAGTAATAGATGGTATGCTATAGTGATCCAGTGGATGAAGAGGGCTCAGCTCTATTTATCACTATATAAAGACAGAAGAAATGCAGGTGTTATAGGCAATGCCAGAACCTAGAGTTCTGTCTCTTCAGTTTGTTAATGAGATAACAAAGGGGTTCATAGTCACTCTTCAAATGACTAAGACCAGAGCTCTAAGTGGGTATTAACTGTAGTAAAGGATAACCATGCTTCAATCCACAGACCTAGAGAGAATAGATAACAAGGAGAGCCCAAGGGGGATACATGGATCTCCCAGGGAAGGGGTTGGACTGGGGGAAGGTAGGCATGGGAACTTGAGGGATCAGGTTGTGGGGTGGGTGGGCACAGGGGGACAGTGCTGAGAGAGGTGACTGGAAAGGGAGGGGGCTTTATGGAGTCAGGTAGAAGCCTGATGCAAGGGAAACTCCCATGAGTCTGCAAGGATAGCCCCAGGTAAGACTCCCAGTAGGACTGGATGCATAGCCTGAACTGGCCATCCCCAGGGATTGGATTAGTGACTGCCCAATTGTCATCAGAGAGCCTTTATCCAGTGACTTATTGATGGGGGCAGTTTCAGAGACCCATAGCCAAATATTGAGTCACACTAGGGTAGTCGTGCTGTGGAGAGGAGGGCTGGTAGGAAACAGAGGTAATGGTAGCCTGAGAGTCCAGCTTCAAGGTCATCTCCAATGTCATCTCTCCAGAGGAAGAGGCTACAATGAAGGGAAACTGAGCTTATGGTTTTTCTGAGGGGCAAAGACTCACAGATATAATCTGAGGGTCATTTTCTTCATCATTGTTCTGTAGCTCTAATTATATCTCTATAGCCATATATACCTCTATGGCTTCTAGGTCTCCTCAGTTTCAATTCCCTTTGGTTATTTCTTCACCTAGCTTAAATATCTATTTTATAGGAGGCTTAAGGTAATAAAAGAAGTTGCAGGTGTTACACCTCATTGGTCATAGCACATCCCTTGGGTAAACGATAAGGGAGGAGCCAGTTACTATGGCAACACAAAATTTCACGATTTGTGGTGTAAGACTGTGACCAGAGGCCAGGAACACTGTGCCACATGAGACAAGCTGGGAGACATAGCTCTTTATCAGCTAGACTTGGTGAGTGAAGAATTGGCATGATTTTTTAAATGTGCTTTGTGTTAATAACCCTGGTTGGACACCTGCAACTCTGAACTCGTGCATAACTGAAAAGTTTTTAACTTAATGATTCATTTACAGAGACCTTTAGTCTAGCTTGAACTTGCTTTGAGGTAAAAAAATGAGTTAATTATGTGTAGTTTGAGTAAAAGGAACAAAGCAGGCTTTTAAGTGTCTTATAGTCCTTGTGAGACAATAGATCTAGTTATGAAGAATATCCTAGTACATTTTCTATATATAAAAATTATACAGCTTAATGAGAAGTCATCTTCCTGACCATTCAAGGATATATGTGCCCATAAGATTGAGATGCAATCATAAGATTACACATACATATCACATGAGATTACACACAGATATTGGGGAGACACCAGAACTGCTTTTGTACATGTGAAATTACAGGCAGGAGCAACAGTTTCCAGAGTCGGTGGTCCCACAGGCCCTGCTTGAATGGGATTCTCCTCCATTGGAGAATCATTCCTCTGGTGGGTTGACATCTGAACACTAGTTATCACCTGCTGTATACTTCCATGATCCTCGACACAGAGGGGTTAGAAATATCACAGGAAAACCCACAGAAACCACTAAGGTGGCTCATGGGAACTCATGCAGTCTGAATCAACAACCAGGCAGGCGGAATGGGACCAACCTAGGTCCTCTGTATACATATGACAGTTGTGTAGCTTGGTCTACCTGTAGAACTCCTGGCAGTGGGATCATGGGCTGTCTCCCGTGTTTTGACAGGCTTTAAGGAACCTATTCCTCATGCTGGATCGTCTTGCCTAGCCTGAATATGGAAGCTTTGCCATATACGCCATGCTTTGCTGAAGCCCATGGGAGGCCTGCCCCTTTCTGAATGATTACAGAGGAGAATGGATTGGGGGAAAGCAGAAGGGAGAAAAAGGAGGGAGTGAAAGGAGAGGAGGGAGGGTAGACTGTAGTTTGGATGTAAAATAAATAAATTACTAAAACCAAAACAGTAACAACTAATAATAGCAATAAACAAAACAAAACACTGTAGCAAAAACCACAAACCAGAGTTGGCCTGAGGTTACCATCAGGTGTGTGTATCAGACATGAGTCTATTTGTCTGTTTCTTTAGTGAGCATCTACTGAACTCCTTGCTCCTAATCTGAAATTCTCGAGTCCAGATGCCATTTTGGATTTCAGAGTGGTAATATGTACTATTATGTCTATGTGAGTGGTCTGAGTGACAACATGGAAGAACTCATTAATGTTTCTGCTCAAAGTGCCTTTACCTTTGCACAGAGTTGCAGGATAAGTAAGAACTATAAATAGCTTTATGGCCATTCAGGTTAAGCTTTTGTCTTTAAACAAGTACAGCTAAGACTAACGGCGTTGTGCAAACTCACTTCAGAGCTTTTGGAATTTGAAATGAAACTTTAAATGTGTTTTCCCAGACAGAATTTCCTTTGGAAGACAAATTTAGAAAAGGGTCCAGTAAATATGGACTCTACCTGTGATTTCCAATATGTCTTTGTTGAATGGAAGCCATTTCAAAGGACATCAGCAGGAGCCAAGGACACATGAATTTAAATGTACTCTGTTGAAAAATGAACCTTCAGACTGCATTTTTCTTCTTAGCCAGCGACAGAGCAGATCTAATTAGTAGGAAAGGGGGCACCTAATTCCAAAGCAGCTGCTCCTGCAAATACTACTGTGGGGGGAAACGGTGAAGGGCAACCCAAGGGGGCAGCAATAAAAGAACAAAAGGAAGCAGCTAGCGTTAGAGGTTGAACAGTTGCAGGACCTGCTAATTAGGTTTGCACTGTACCTGAGGATGCTCAGAGACTGTCCTACTTCCTGTTATCCAACTCTGGGCATTCCTTCATCTATGCAGGATGTATTTCTTTAAATGTGTGTGTGTGTGTGTGTGTGTGTGTGTTATAAAATACAGGAGCAACTACCTTGTATACAAGATGGTGAACAATATTGTTTCAACAACACCAAAAAATTCAAAACCTCATTGTTTTTGTCCAGATGATATCTAGAGTTTTATCAGTAGCTAAACCCTACTTAAATGTTTAAAAATAAAAAGACATATTCACCCCGGTTGTTCCTATTTTGGAACTGTCTTTAAAATGTGCCCTGTAGTCTCCTGGCCTTTGTGGGATGTTAAGATTCTGTATTGAGCCTCTTGAGCCTCCTTCTGGGGAGCTTTATCGACACCCCCAGGGTGTCCTGGGATTACTGCACACAATAGGGCTGACAGTGCATGCCATCTATGTGCTTACATGGATTGAGAGTGAGCAAAGACTTGTGTGGTTCAGAGTTCAAGGTCCAACCCAGCTGTCTCCTCACTGTTACTTTTTCTGTTCTTGTTTGCTCCGCCAGGCAGTACATGTTCCATCATGTTCCCTTTGTCTTGTCAGCCTCGGGCTCTTTCTGCTTCTGTCAACACAGGTTCACTAACACAGGGGACTTGGTATTGACTTGGAGAATATCTTGGATCTTTTACTGAGTTAATACCCTTGTTACCACTCTAATAGAATTGCCTGACTTTCTTGTTTGTTATATGACAAGGCAAAGATGGAACACTTTCTACAAAATTCAGTAAGGATAATTGGGTTGCAGACGGCTTTTAGACTGCATTCGATAGATGGAGGCACTGGGGCCAGAGGCATTCAGGGGTTTTCCCAAAGTCAAAATCAGAACTCACATTCAGCCTTGCAGGATGTGTGTAGTGAAGAAGCCTGAACCACTGCCTTCTGTTTTCCATCACCTTTATTTGAGAAGCTTGGGGCTAGGAATGTTTTTTATTTTATCTTTAAAAGTTGAATATTTATATTATTATTAATTACTATTATTGTGTATACATATATGTATATATTTTAACATTCTAAATTTTATAATACACACACACATATAATCTTGGTTATAATCTGAATTGATACATGAAATTTATCTTGTTTTATACCTTATGCGCATAGCCAGAAGGTAAGTTTGCACCATGGTTTTTGTGTGTTTGCATTTTTACTGTTAGCCCCTGGTTCCTCAGGGCCATATTCCACACTTTCCTCTTGTGACTTTGTGTCTATGTTCAGGGAGTTTCAGATTTTGAAGCATGTCAGATCTGGACGTTTTAGTGACCTGTAACTGTGTACACACTGAAATGTCTATAACAGGGTAGGGGGTGGTGTCAGCTGTAGGACAAATGATTCTGGACTTTTGAAACATTGAGCATGCAAGAGTTTTGGTTCTTAATTTTCCTGAACAACTTCATTATAATAAAACATATGCAGGTTGGGACTAGCCAGATGGCTCAGTTGATAAAAGTAGTTTCTGTGAAGACTCATAACCTGAATTTGATTCGTGGAGCCCATTCAAATGTAGAAAGAGAGAGATGACTGCACAAATTTGCACTCTGACCTTCACAAGTAGACTATGACGTGGGCACAATAATAAATACACAAACAAACAGAAAATAAAACAAACAAATATATAAATATCTATTAAGACAGCAGATCTGCAATGACCAAGATTCAGAATGCCCTGAAGTGTGGGAAGAGATGCCAATGAGCTGGGGTACTGTTTCGATTCAGTCCATCACTGCAGGGTGAGTCGCTGGCTTCTGAGAAAAGCCAGGGTGAGGCTGGTGTGGCTGCCATGTGCACTCTGACCTGTTTTTTTCTCTGTATCACAGCAGTAGTTGAGCAAGAAAAACAAGTCAGGTCCTGGGCAGAGCAAATGCTGCTAGAGCTGAGCCCTCGAAAGAGTTTCTGGGTTCTCCTAGCCCTCTGGGGCAGAGACGGTGCTTTCTCTATCCAGCCGATGGGAAGTACCATAACACTGGCGAGTCAATTCCTACTGTAGACATGGCTGCTGCCTTAGTCACGGTCTGGTTTTCCAGAAGGGAAATTCTGTCTCAGGCTGAGGTTGCAGGAAAATACAAGACTGTAAAATCGGTCCTACAGAGATGGCTGGTTAGTTGAGTTGCAAAGTTGTGTGTGCAACTCAAAAGGAGGTGGAGAAAGGCCCTACTGTATAGAGAAGGAATGGGTCTACAGGTCTGGGAACTTAATTTAATCTTTGTCCCGAGTCTCCTTAACAGAAGAACTAGTTCCCTGGTTCCCACGCTCCCAAATTTTGTATTTTTCAAATACAGTCTGCTTGAGTGTTTTTCACAGAATTTATGGACATCTGAAATCCTAAGCACTTATTCCCAGCATAGTTCCTACTGACCAGTCAACACATACGAAGTATAATAAATGCATGTGTGAAAATGTCACAATGAAACTCATTATTATGAACAATTAATAATTGATAAGATTTTTAAAAAAGAATCTCCCCTGAAGCGGTTGAAACATCACACAAGATTTCTGATTAATAATGTAAATAACACTTGTGTTTTTATCTGGTTTTCAGACAGGGTCTCACCGAGCAGCTTTGGCTGGCCTGGAACATTATTTAGAATAAGCTGTCTTTAAATGCACAAAGATCTTCTTGCCTCGGCCTCCCAAATCCTGGACCAAATGGGGCTCAAAATTATATATATAAAGTCACCCTGTGACAAACACTAGTCATTGCCTTGGCTTGGGACATTTGAAGGTGTATAGGCTTTGGTGTTGACAACCTGGGGCTGGACCTGGTTGTAGCATTTATTATTTCTGTGTCTTTGGCCAGCTTTCCATATCTCTCCAATGCTCACTTTCCTTGTTTATTAAATGGACCTAGAATCTTCCTGGAGCAATTGAGATGAAGATGAAATGAGATAAATAGAAGGGCCGAGATATTCAATAAACAGTTGGCATTATTATCTGTGGGCAGATCTCTGACAGGAGCAATATTTATAGATGCATTGGAAGCTCTCTGACTCCAGCTAGCGCGCAGAAACTGCGGTATGTGTACTACAAGGATCATTTATATTTAATGTACAGTGCATAGTCTGACATTCCTCCACCCAATTTACTTTTCTAATTACCTGCCACTCTAGTTACTATAGGATTTAGCTCGTCTTCTTTGGCAGTCTCTGGCGGCCTGTTTGGTAAGCGTGGAAGTCAAAGCGTTCAATGTGTCTCCTGAGTTCGTGTGCCCAGGGAATTCAGCCCCAACAAGAGTGACACCTCTCCAGTTCTGAATCGATTATCTCTAATGACTTTCTCCGTTGGGAATCTGGATACTACAACCTAGACATCTATGGCTCATTCTTAGTTTTTATTTTTCATAAACTCTGCCGTCTTAACAGAACTGAAAATGTTTCCACCCCTGGGAGCTCCTAAATTGCAATGACCTCTGTGGCCCTTTAAGGCTGTAGACCATATTGTACTTTTTCCATTGGTGCCAGAAGACTGAATTTTCTCAGATTTCACTTTCTCTCTTTTGTGACCCAGGAGAAAAGCGAAGTGGCAGCAAAGTGCTCTTATCGACCCAGTATCCTTTTAAAGTCTTCCCTTTTGCTTCTTGACAGCGTGACCTTTCATCTGGACCCCGGAGGTTAGGCCGTTATTATTCCAAAGCAACTCACCCAGCGCCAGTGCTTTGGGCATGGAAAGGTGTCCTGTTGCCTTTCACTTTAGCGAAGGAGAAATACTAAGCTTTAATAGTTAGCGAGCATTTAAAAGAAGCCTGCAGCATTGCCTTGATAAGTCACTGCTTGCTTCCTGCCCTGTAAAACTGAGATAATAAATTGTAAAAATACACTTGAGACCCCCTGTAAAGCACAGTAATTATCATAGAGAAAATTCCTCCCATGATTGCCTTGTTAAGCAGCTGCATCCCGAAGAAACTGGCTTTAAGTTTGCATTTACCCCTCAAGCCCATGATGAATGAGTAGCTTACTTAAAAATGACGGGCTGCATCTATTTCATCGTCTTAGCTGTCAAGCAAATACCTTAGGTGGAACAGAATGGAATAGTTGCCACTACCGGTAACCCAGAGTAAGATGAATGGGGCTGAGGGGACCTTGGCCTGCTGTAGTCACTGGCTGGACATTGGCGTTGTTCTCAGACACCCCGCTTCCCGAAGGTTGGGGGAGAAAATCTGAGTCACTGGGTCAGTAACTTTGGATACTTCAAAATTTCATAAAAGTTCTTATTCTAATATTTTAATATGCTACATAATAATAGCTAATATGATAAATTATTTTAAATAAAAATGTTTCGTGGCTGGGGATGTTGCTCAGTGGACGAGCGCATGCTTAGAGTGTTTGATATCCAGTACCGAGTGAATAAGCAAAGAATTGTTTTTTATTTATGTGCTTATTGACCGTGCATGTATGAGTGTGAGTGTGTGTGTGTGTGTGTGTGTGTGTGTGTGTGTGTGTGTACAGGCACATGGGTGCACCAGTCGAGGTTACAGGATAACTCCTAGGAGTCAGTCCTCTCCTGCTCTCTTGTGGGATCTGGGATTGAACTCAGGTTATCAGCTCTGCATGCAAGCACCTACCATCTCACTAGGCCTTAAGAATAAGTATTACTTATGTGAAGTATATTTAGGATATTATGTGAATAAACATTCATACATTTTTTTTAAAAATAGTATATGAAATTTATTGTGACTATTGGGTTCTGAGGGAGCTGAATAGAGCATCCCTCTTCTTCACAGACCACATAGAGCATCCCTGTTCACAGAGCACACAGAGCACATAGAGCATCCCTCTTCACAGAGCACACAGAACATCTCTCTTCAAGAGCACACACACAGAACATCCCTCTTCACAGAGCACATAGAGCATCCCTTTTCATAGATCACATAGAGCATCCCTTTTCACAGAGCACACAGAGCATCCCTCTTCACAGAGCATACAGAGCATCCCTCTTCACAGAGCACACCCTGGAGCATTTATACTATGGTGCTCATTGTGGTTTGACTGTGCTTACTATGGCTCATCTAGTGAGAGGTGAGACCACTAGGAGAGTTGTAATAATAAAAGATGTTGCAAGGTTGTAGAAAGGGTGTCGAGGTGAATTTCTCTTTGGAAAAGCTTATTAAGAGAATGAGCCATCATGGGTACCATGATAGGGCTCCTGAGGAGGAAGAGCCTTTGGTTTCCTTCAGCAGCAAACAGATTTGAAAATAACTCTTTATGTTAAATATCATGTGCAGCTCCTATAGGGACACACGTGATAGCTAATCACCAGCACAGAAAAGATAAAGTCTTTCTAGAGATTAAAAAAAATTATTTTCTCTCATACAATACATCCTGACTGCTGCTTCCCCTCCCTCCACTCTTCCCAGTTCTCCCCCACTACCCTAAGGATTTTTATAGAGATAGTCTCATACAGGTCAAGCTGATCTTGAACTTGCAATGTAGCCAAAAAGGCCTTGAAGGCTTGATCCTCCTGCCTCAGCCCCACATGTGTTGGGATTACAGGCAAGCCCTATACCTGACTCAGAAATTGTGCTGGCTAATTTTATGTCAGCTTGAGTTACCAGAGAGGAGGGAACCTCAACTGAGAAAATGACTCCATAAGATCCTTCTGTGGGCAAGCCTTTAGGGCATTTTCTTCCTTTCTCCTTCCTTCCCTCCCTCCCTTCCTTCCTTCCTTCCTTCCTTCCTCCTTTCCTTCCTTCCTTCCTCCCT
>JABTXL010004371.1:1136611-1323090 GCA_025134845.1 Neodon shergylaensis
GAGAGAGAGAGAGAGAGAGAGAGAGAGAGAGAGAGAGAGAGAGAGAGAGGAGCAAGACCAATCAATGCTATCATAATTTCCTTCCATTAGTACCTGCTTCTTAATGGTTCTATCACTTCCAGGCTGTAGAAGGAGATTGGTTGGGTGACCCAGGGAAGGCGAAAACCATGGCATGTCACTGAAATCTCTACCTTGTGAGAGTTTATTGTGCCCTAGAACCCTGGCTAGGGTTCAGGAGGTAACCTGCTGTCTGCTCTCCTGATAAACATCTTCTACTGATAAACTCCTCTTTTCTGGAAGTTTCTACTCTACTCAGGGCACCTACCAGGGCCCAGCTTGACCTAGAAATCACCCAACAGAAAGCATCCAGGCAAATTCCCACAGGGCAGGCGCAGATGCAGTCACTTGGAGGCCTGTGGCTTCATCTGCGTGTGTTGCCCCGTGAAGAGTTTGGAAACAGTTGTCTGGAGTATCTGGGTATGTAGCTGGAGACTTGCCCTTTGAACGTATAGAGGTCACATCTCTTTCTTTGTAGGCTCAAGCTGGGCTTTGAGATTTTCCTTCTAAGACATGTCTGCCTTTCTTCATGCTTGAAAAAGAATCCGGATTCCTTCAGCTGGTCTCTGTGGAGTTCAACACTTTCTTAGTCCTCAGGAAAGTTCCTCAGAAGCTCAAGAGGCTCGCTCAGGTGATTCTCTGGAGAAGAGGATAGGGACTTTAGAGATTTCCAACGTTTATATGTGATTTATCTTGCTATATTGTTGTTGCTGTTGAGAGAGATTTCTGATACTATGGGTGGGTCAATTTGTTTTCAGAATTCTGCTGATTATTATTAATTTGAAAAATTGAAAATAATGTCTTAAATATACCTGTGCTCAGGACAGCTATCCTTTTCTTGTGATTTTTTTTTAGTATTATATGTTTTTACACTCTCCTAGTGTGTCCACCTTTCTCCTCTGAGGTTTAATTCACTTTATTTTGTCTAGTATAAAAAAAGTCATGGTTGTCACAGCAGGGTTGAATTCTCTGTAGAGATACCCTGGCCATTTGTTGATCTTTCTGATAGCCAAGGAGCTCCTGCTAAGGAAAGAATCTCTTTGCAGAGGCTAGAATGAGAAAGATATTCCTCAGAAAGAGGCTTTAGCCAAGCTACCCGAGGTGGTGGCAACTAGTCCTACCCATAGCAGCAGGCAAAGAGACCGCAGAAAGGTTACCAAGTGAGAGAAGAAACCAGGGCCCCGAGCACAGAGCCAGACACCTAGGCGGCACTGTGCAAGGAACGAGTCGGGCCTGCTTATTTATTTCTCCAGTAGTCTTGTCTCAGAAGATGAGGTCTCAGAGTGTGGTCACTTCCTTGATGTCTGGATAGATGAGTCTATATCATTTCTGGTTGTCATGACAGCTTGAACCTGGTATGCCGGTTACCTGGTTACTTCTCTGAAGGAATTCGTCTTCAAAAAATGAAGATTCTGAATATTTGGCCTTTCTTACAACACAAACAAAAATACCACATTCTTAGGGTTTAAAGAAAACTTCTTTTAAAATTTATCTTGACATGGTAATGAATTGGCCAAAGAGCCGTCTCTGAAAAGAATAAAGCCAAAGGGATTGCTATAGCTTCAGCCTAAGATAGTGGTTTCCCTGCATGGAGAATTTACCAAAGCCTCACGCTCACAAATAGAACAAGCAGAGTCAGATATTTGTAGTGCATGTATTTACCACTTTGGAACTATGAGACTGATCTAAAATTGTAGTCACGGTCTGGTGAATTGGCTCAGTGGTTAAGATCACTTGCTGCTCTTGCAGAGGACTTAGGTTTGCTTTCCAACACCCATATGTGGCTCACATTCATCTATAACTCCATATTCTGGGGATCCGACACCCTTTTTTGACGTACATGTGCAGGTAAAACACTCACATATATCAAACAGTAAAATTAAAAATTCTAATACTGTAGGTATGCTGAAAATATTCAACATCACAATTCATTTAGGGTTTTATTTCTATGAACAATTGTATGAATGTTCAACTTTCCTTAGGATTAGAAAAATATATCTACATGTAAATGTTTCCATATATTTCTGGGAGTTTACAGACCTCTCAAAGCCCACATAAAGGCATCCACTTAAGACCTTCTCAATTATGAAGTATTTGGACTCGAGTTAAGACCACCATATTGTAATATGTAAGAGTAGTTCTAATTAATGGCACCTTTACCCTCCCCACAGTTCACAACAATTAGATAAAATTTTAGAGAAACATATATTGTTTGGAAGCTGAGGTGGTGGTTAGGTGTGTAAAATGCCTCTATGCCTGGGTGTTTTCTAATGTGGGTTCTGAGGATTGAGCTTTGGGCTTGCAAGACAAGCAGTTTGTAAGGCCTGCGGACGTATTCTGGAAGGGCAAGCTCTCTCTGAGAGACAGAGCGAAGGAGTAAACACTACACTTTCCACGGTTTCCCACCAAAACAGTTAAGTGCCTCCAGCTGCCCATGGGCAGAGAGAGGAAGTGTGAACTGGGACTTGGGTGAGATCCCTCCCCACAGAAACCTAGAAAGCACGGGACATTTTCCTCCAGCACTAGAGGTCAGTCACATAAGTGTATGTAAAAGTGACTAGCCTGCTTTAAAGTGTGCCATAAAAAACTCTCAACTGGAGTAATTTATGCCCGGATTGCCTCTTCAGAGTTATTAATGCTGGCAGCACAGTCTCCTTGTCACAGGAGTCATTTATGCAGGCTGGTTATGAGGGGCTGTCCTTGATACCTCCCGGTCTCCTAGCAACGTGGCTCTATCTCCGCAGTTCAGAAGAGGCAAGTATCCCGAGCCTGTTATCCTTTCAATGAGAAATTCTCTGTCCATTCCCTTAGCCCATTCCCTTGGACAGATATGATATTCTGTAACCCCACAGGGTGATACCATTTAGGGCTTTGCAGAAGGATGGCTGGGGTGATATAGATCACAAATTGGTCAGATCTGTTCATCTGAGGCAATGCTTTTGAATGACTCTTGTTGAGGTGATTCCATTGTTTAGATTATTAAACATTTACAACCTACCGCTGCTATCTGGAAATCATCTTTCCCGCCCCCTCTTGATGTTCGGCTTGTACTGTTTCGCATCAAAAGCCCTTGACCCTTTTCTCCGTGCCTTAGGCTATTCATGAACATGGTAGTTTTTCTCTTAAATTCTTTCTCTCTCTCTCATGATTAATTTCATTGTGTTGCTAAAAGCCCAAGAGAATCTGTGGAGACCTGATGTTCTCATAGATAGACCCTGATGTAGATGCTGTAAATCTGAAGTCTTAAGTTCTTACTTCACTTCAATAGAGATGAGTCCTTCTGAGGTCAAACAGCTTATGTTCTCTGGCTTGTTAGACCCCAGGACCAGGGTGTGATTTTGAGTCCTCATGCCAGGACATCCTCTCATGAGTTGTTCATACTCATGCTTGTTTGGAAAGAAATTTGGCTTTTGTTGGGTTCCAAGCTCACATTTTGGCTTCATGTCTGATAATTTTGTCCACCCCCTCCTTAGATTTCTAGCTTGTTTCCAAAGGGGGTTATGCTAAGAGGAATAGATTAAATGTACGTGTTAGCAATACTTTAACCTTTATGCTCTTAGTTTGTCTTACAAAAGCACATTTTATTCGAGAGGGAACTGAGGCTTAAAAAAGAAACTTGGCATGATGAAGTTGAATTCAGAACTGCTCAATGTTGAAGGGAGCTGTTGCTTGTACTGTCTTCTAGTCCCGTACCCCCACAATCACTCTCTCTCTTTCTGGATTGGGCACTCATACTAGGGCTTTGATGATGCCAGGCAAGTACCCAAAAGTTTAAAAAAGTGAGACATTGTTTCACTGACTTGTCTAGGCTTTAAACTTGAATCACTCTGCCTCCTGGGGCTCCCAAGTAGCTAGACCCACTAGTGTCTACCATCATGACTGGCTAGAATTCTTCTTTAAATCTTTAATGATTTTTCTGAGATCCAGTCTTTGCCTTAACTCAAGCATTCTGAGGAAGAGGCTGTGTGGTATAGCCACACTACGTGGAGGAAGTGGATTCCACAGTCCCCAGAATAAAAGTGAGTGAAATGTTTTCTATCGTGAGTCAGTTCTGCTCAACTGTCTCACAAGCTTTCTTCACTGACCTTCAGGACTTCTATAAAGTTAGGTTTTACTAATGTATATTCATATTTATTTGATTTGTACTGTTACATTTGAGTATTTACCAAATAGAATATATATATATATATATTTGGTTTTATATATATAAAACCAAAGACTATAATATTGACTGGTTTCATGCTATAATCCTGTAGGAAATGTCAAAGTTGACAAGTAGGTGACACATACATACATCTCAGTGTATAAATTGAGACAAGGTGAGACAAGTAGAATGAGTCACAAAAGTCTCTGTTTGTCACCATTCCAGCAGATTTTATATTAATCTCCAGATGTTTCATGATGACATTAACATAGTTATCATTCTGGCTTGCACACACGTGAGTTTAGATACCTGCAAAGTCACCCACGTTTACCATGTTTGTCTACTCGTTTGTTTGAAAGAGTGAGAGTCTCAGTCTGTTCTGTGCTGCTCTAAGAACACTTGAAGCTGGGTGTTTTATAAAGAAGGAAAGAAAGAGGCTCAGTCTGTTCGCAGAGATTCAAGCACGCAGCTGGTATTGATTTCTGGCGAGAGCCTCGCGGTGGATAACATCCCGCGTGGAAATGTGTGAGAGAGGCAAGTCTGACGGAGCTCGGATGGGGCGAGAAGGAAGCAGGAAGGCCAAAGGGGCCAGGCTCTGTGCTCTTCTCTAATCACGTGATCTTGTGGAACTAACTGATCCCTGGGGGATGCGGCCCATCCTGAGGGGCCAGCGTCAATGCTCTCCCTATTGTGCTTACCGTGGATAAGCTTAAAATTTCCACGAGCTTCCAGCACTGCACCGGAGGCTAAGCTTCCAGCAAGTGTGCTTCTGGGTTTAGGGAGACACATCCAAGAATTATCCAAGCCATGCATCTGGGCTGTGTTTCTCGTTTTTGACTGAGGTGTTCCTCATAGAATGGAATAGTAAACTATATTGAAAAAAAAAGAGGGAAGAGCTTTGGAGTATTATGGTATAAATATCATTTCACTGGAACAGACTGAAAACTGGCTCCTTCCTCTCACCAGCTGAGGTACTTGTGATCACTGGCATTATCAAGAGAAAACAAA
The DNA here is from genome assembly GCA_025134845.1 of Neodon shergylaensis. NCBI lineage: Eukaryota > Metazoa > Chordata > Mammalia > Rodentia > Cricetidae > Neodon > Neodon shergylaensis. The sequence continues at coordinate 1,141,821 of JABTXL010004371.1, forward strand.
CCCGCTTTGAAGTAGCCCAATGCTTTAGGTGCCCAACACGGACTCAGTCAAGAAATGTGAGCTCACAATTAGGTAGTAAATGTCACTAAACACTAGGGGGAAATGAGGAACTTCAAAGCAAAGCCACGGAGCACATGCTACATTGCAAACATTGCTAAGTTCTCCACACCCTCTGAGCAAAGAAGAAATTCAAGTGCTAAGTAGGCAGAAAAAGGAACTTCTCCTTGAGGGCAAGTTTGGAGTGGTGGGGAAGGACAGGAAGATGTGAACAGCCAGATAAGGGCCTAGAAATCACCCCCAAGAAATAGGAACCCACAGAGGAAGGTGTCCTGTTTGGGATATGAGGCGTCCTTTCCAATAGCTTGATTTCTAGATGCTGAGTTTGAGGAAGGGGTTGGGTCCCCAGGGCTCTGACCTCAGTAATGTTACCCCACTGATGGCATTATTAGAAGGTGTAAAAATGAAGAGGGGAGACCTTATCAGTGGAACTGGGTCATATTGGTTTCTAGTCCCTTCCTCCCTGACACAATCTCTGCTTCTTGCCACTATGAGGTGAGCAGCCTTCCCGCCATGCCCTTCCTTCCCCACAGGTCTGAAAGCAGTGGGGCCATATGACCACAGACGGAAACATCTGAAACCTTGATCCGACATAAACCTGTAGACTTTGTGTTACCCCTGTTAGGTGTTTGTCACAGTGCAAAAACACAAACAAACAAACAACAACAAAAACTAACCAGAAGGGAAAGGAAATAAAAACAGCTAAAATAACCACAACATCCCACAACCTGTGTGGATACTGTCTCATTAAACACTCAAAACACTTGATGAAATAAATGGTATTTTGTCTGTTTTTTTTTTAGAAGAGGAAGCAGATGTAGACATACGTTTTTACAATCTGTTCTTTTTTCTAGCACATACTCGTGTGTGTGTGTGTGTGTGTGTGTGTGTGTGTAAGTCTTGTAGGTGAGAGAACTCCCTGAATATATCACATAAACTGAAAATGAACAATTCTCTCCTGTGATAGATGGTTCATATGCATCTTCAAAACAAAACAGCCCCCATCCTAATTATCAAGACACTTCATGATTGCTGCCTTCCTTATCTAGGTATCCTATCCTATTTAGGAATGTCCTTTAATTTAGACTTTTGTTAATCGGACTTATGAAGTTCTTATTTCTTTCATGACAATGGCTTCCAAATTCCTGAGTTAACTGTTTTGTTAAGGCTGGCCTTTGCCCAGGTAGTTAGATGCTCAGCTTCTTTTGAAACACCCCCACCATGTCACTTGGCACAATCTCTCTTCCCGAAAAGAGATAAAATATGATTTACCAGTATTCAAATGGTCTCTGCTGTTTTTTCAAAGAGGCAGATGACTTAAGTGATTTGGAGGGATTATACATTTTTGTTCAGCTCCTCTGCGTGACTCTGAAGTAGCAATACAATTCAGAGTTGATGGGAGTTTCAGGTTCAAAGATGCCACAGAGATTTATGGAATATAGAACCTATTTGTTTCTTTTCTGAATTATCTACTTTCATTTTTCTTCACTACTATATCCCTTTTGAATTTATTTTAGGCATCTTTTGAAATAGTATGGACTATAATCCATTGCCATTATATTGCAAATAATTCCTCCACATTGTTCTTAACTTTGTTATTGAACTATTGTCATTTTACTTTTAATTTTTAATTCTGGAATTTATTGTGTTGTAATACATATATCTAGCCTCCTTTTCTCCTCTAAGCAATTCAATTTTCACAGTATCATTTATTGAATAATTCATTGTGTTTGATTGGTTGTGGCAATGACCCCAATTTGCTTACCCTTTCTCGAATCTGTGCCCTTTGGGTGTATACTCCCTGACTATATTAGTTCATTTCTGTTGCTAATAACACAATGTCATGGTGTAAATCACAAAGCAAGGCGGTTTATTTTGGCTTGTGGCTCTTTAGGTACAAAGGTCAAAGAATTGTATCTGTTGATGACTTTCTTATTGGCAGGTCCCAAGATGTTTCAGAGCATCATGAGTAACAATTAGGGAGCATACAAATGTCTACGTATCTGCCTGGCTTCTCTCCCTGTCCGTCTAAAACCATTACTATTCATAGAGGCTTTACCTAATGATGTCACCAATTCCCAATCAATTCCCAAGGCCCAATATCTAAACACCATAGTTATAGCTTAAGTTTTCACTGTGCTTGCTGTTGAGTCAGTCTTGCTATAGAGTTGATCATCCAGATTCACCTCACCTCTCAACTACAGCATCTAATGACTCTGAGCTTTGGCATATGATATAATTGAGTTGATGGGAGAGTAGCAAACCCATTCCAAGAGACCCTTGTGTATTGGAGCTTGCCTTTGTATCTTTGTGCTTAAAACTCTGTTGCTAGATAAACAAACCCAGGTAGCTTGCTCAGTGATAAGAAACTGGAGCGCTAATGTCTTAGGGTTTCTATCTCTGTGAAGAAACACCAGGGTCACAGCAACTCTTATGAAGGCAGACCTTTAATTGAAGTAGCAGTTTACAGTTTCAGAGGTTTAGTCTGGAGGATGATCATTATAGCTGGGAGCATGGAGGATGATCATCATAGCCGGGAGCATGGAGGCATGCAGGCAGACATGATGCTGGCTACATCTTGATCAGAAGGCTAACAGTAAGTGAACTGAGTCACTGGGAGTAGCTTGAGCATAGGAAACCTTAAGTTTACCTTGAGGTCTACACTTCTTCCAGCGAGGCCACACCAACTCCATCAAATACACACCTCCTAATGGTAACACTCTCTTTGGGGACCCTTTTCTTTCAAATCACCACACCTGATATTCCACCTTCCTCATAAAAAATCAAGAGACACAAAAGTGAGACCATAAAAAAAATGAGGCAGCTGATCTCAGCTACCCACTGGAGATTTGGGCAGAGAGAAACACTCAGGCAAGATCATAAAGACCTGGTCTAGACCCCTAGTCTACCTAGTGTATCCCAGTATGATTGCCTTATTACAGAAGCATGAACTGAAACAAATGAGACTTCTTTCAATCTGTTGAATTTTGGTGGGATATGTTACTCAATAAGAAGCAGCAGATATGCCATCTAACCTTTGCTCACTGAATGCTCTATTATCATACACTAAATTTATCTGTCACTTTCTGAACTTTGTTTTGTTTCTTTGATATATTTATCTTTTCCTTTGCTAAATGCACACTTAAAATCACCATGGCTTTTACAGTATGTTTTCTTTCTGGCTACATTAGCTGTCCCCTACCTATGTCTAATTTCTGTTTTTCAGAAAACAATTGTGAAGTTCTTCTAAAAGTCTTCTTGGGATCTTGTTTGAATTACATTATTTGGGAATATTAAATCATTTCAGTGATATCTCACATTTTTCTTATAAAAGTCCTAAACTTAATTATTTTTTTTTAAATTTTAACAGTCATGATTCAAGAAGAAATGGAGAAGCAATAGAAGAACATATTAAAATATTTGCTGTTAAGAATAGTGTGGCAGCTGTGGACTTGGAGTGCTTGCTTGCTAGACCAGTCTAAATCTGAACGGCCACCAGGAAGGGCGAAAACTAATACTTTAGCCAGGGCTGAATGACTGTCCCCAGTTGAAATGATTTCTTCCTGAAAGTTTCAGTTCTGCTTTTAAGAACAAACAATACATTGAAGGAAGCCTATTGGTAAAATCAAGGGTAATCTTCCATACTTAAATTTGTTACAGACGAATTAAATTATTAATTAATTTTGGTACTGGAAGTTGACCCTAAGAATTTGTGGACGTTAGAATTTGTGCATCCACCACTGAGCTATATATCCTCATTATAATCATTTCTTGCTGTACTTCCTTCCTTTGTCAGAACTTCTAGGAAACCACCAAAGAATAGAGAATGGATTTTGTCTCTGGAAGCTTCAGATGCAGTCATTTGGACTTGTTCTACTTCTGGAAGCAAATAAATATATCTGTATAAAATACAAAACCCTCCTCTTAAAAATGTGGTTAAGAAGTTAAGAAGATGGGGAATAATTAGAGGAAGAGAGTGCAGAATCTGAGCCAAGAACATGGGAGCCACACTGCTCTGGACATCTCCTGATCAGAGAAACTCTGCAGCCATATCTTTTCTGTGCCAACACTTTTGTGTTTTGTTTTCTGAATATTCTTTCAATCTTTAGCTGATGAATGTTAAAAATCTAAGTATGATTTTGGATGCATCACATTATAGCCTTCTACCAACTTTCCAAATAAATGTCATATGACTTGGTGCAAAAAAGTTTACTTTAGTTACTTTACTTATAATCAATCCCCTTTAAATAAAAACAAGCATTTATAAATAATCATTTTGGGATTTTGGGTGTTGTTTTCTCCAAACTACTTCCTGCTGTTTGTTGAGCAAAGTATTTTTAGTTTCATGGAGACCTTTTGGGGGAGTCTTGTTCCATCAAATCACACTAGTCTGGAAGGAATTCATAGGTTCTCATCTTATGTGGAAACAAAAGCAGAACCTCTTTTCCAAAGGAACATATCCTTAGACTCAAATTTTGAAGTCAAGATACCTTTAAAATACATATATTGGTTTTGCTTAGCAGCTCCCAGAATCAAATGTTCCTCAGCAGTTAACTCATTAACAGTCAAAATGTCCAAATAAAGCATAATAATACGGATAATTTAGACTCTGTGCATTTTTCAAGGCCCATTGTAATTTTTTATTCTGTTTTCCTTTAAGAACCGTAGTTTAATATCCTTAAATTACTTTTTAGTATATGACTCTTTCTATATTTTATCCTCTCTGTCTTAAGCCCATGCACATTTATACAACACTGTGACCCATTCAGAGGTTTTTTTTTTTGCCTGAATTTGTCTTATTGTGTATCTGTAATCAATTTTTGACCAGGAGAGTTTTTTTTTAAATGCTAAAACTAAAAGGCATGGCTAGGACTAACACTGCAGTTTTGCCTGTTGGCTCTGCCCTGTACCACATGGCAGAAGTATGTTCACCACCTCCGTGAACCATGCTCACTTCCCCAGCTCCAGGGACACAGAGGATCTATGTCACTATTAATAAAGTAGTAGTATGCTGCTCACAAACCCCATTTAAATGCTCCATTGAGGGACCTCCTGATAAGATCAGAGCTGTTTGTGCAGCCAGCACAAACCAGAAAGCCATCTCTTAAAGAAGTCATGCCTCTGCTTGCTGCCAGCAAACAGAGCCTATCTGAAAAAAAATGTAGCTACCAAGAAGCTGCAATTGATTTCTGTTTTGTTTTTGTGGATCTAGAAGCAAACACTTTTTAAAAAAGCGTTCTTCAGTGTTAAGTGCACGTATGTTGCCAAATTTTGGGCACCATTATGTTAAAGGAGACTGCACTTTTGTTTTCTGGCTACTCAGGCCTGAATAATCACAAAACTATATTAATTACAATACTGTTTGACCAAGAGCTCAGGTATATTTCTAGCTAGCTCTTATCTTAAATTAACCCATTTCTATTAATCTGTATATCACCACAAGGCTGTGTCTTACCAGTAATATTCTGGCATGTTTCTCCTTCAGCAGCTACATGGCATCTGCCTGACTTTGCCTTCTTTATCCCTGCATTCAGTTTAGTTTCCCCACCTAGCTATATTCTGCTTTGCCATAGGCCAAAGCAGTTTCTTTATTAACCAATGGTAATAAAACATATTCACAGCATATAGAGGGAAATCCCACATCATATATGAGTGCCACTATTACACTCTTAGGGTTATCATGACATGCTGGTTGTTTTTGTGGTTCACAGGTGTCATAGGTGGTAGAAGCACATGTTCTTCCCTCCTTTAGATGCTTGCATGACACCTTCTGGAACTACGAATGCTGGTCCTCAGGAAGGAGGCCTTCACGTCAGATATAGCTTAGATCCTTTGGGTCCTGGGTCTGACGTTCATGGTGCCTTTAGCAATAAAAACATAACCTTCATCCTCTGAGAGGCAACCAAGAGCAGCAACAATAACCCATAATGTTTTGGGGGAACTTGTAAGGAGGATTCTCATGCCTGGTATTAGGGTTTTTGTGAAATAGTTCATGGGTCTTAAGGAAGGGTATTGACAACTAGGGTGGAAATTATTATTTAAGTTCTCTCTCTCTCTCTCTCTCTCTCTCTCTCTCTCTCTCTCTTAAATGTGCATATATTTAGATATTTTATATGTATTTTAGATATATAGATAACAACAATATGATAGGGAAATAGTATGATTTTCATAACTTTTCCAGGCATTTATTTTGCCCCTCCTTTCCCTCTTTCTCTGTTGCTATACTTTTTCTCTCTCACTAATATCTTCCCTGTTTTTCTCATTTACCCTTTCAAAGTACTTTGGCCCAACTATTTCTCTCTTTCATGTGCTCCTCCCCATCCCTTGGTCTTTTTTTTTACTGCCCTGGTTTTTATGGTTTCTAAGTTATATACTAATATCTTAGAATTTGGATTTAAAAGCCAAAGATAGAGGGAACATACTGAATGGAGCTTGGGTTGCCCATACACTCCTGAGTGCAGGGCCACCCACTAGAGCCTGTGTACTAAAGGCACACCCTTAAAGAAACCTGACTCCCCCTCCTGCAGAGGCTATCAGCTGTCAGTAGCTCCTCAGGGGTTGAGTCATGTGTGAGTCCCTCCTTTCTTGGAAATTTAAAATGCGAACAGACTAATATAACCACTTCTGCTTTATTTCCCTGCACTAATTTGTATACTTTATCTATTCCCATGTATTCAATTATCCCATTTAGAGTCTTCCTGTAAGCACAGTGGGATTTTATTGTATCTTCTACCACAAGCTTAAATGACTCATACTTAATCTGGCTACTGCTGGCCTTGTGCTCATTTTTGGTACCTGTACCTTTTGTTTTTTTTTTTTTGTTTATAATTCTTAATTATCTTTTTAGTTTTTCCCAGACTTAAGTTTTATTTTATCTTAATTTTATTCATTTATTTAGGGGAGTACACACATACCACAGTGCACAAGTGGGTGTCAGGGGACAAATCAGTGGAAGTTTGGTTTTCTCCTTCCACCATGTGGATCCCAGAAAATGAACTTGGGTAACTGGGCATGGTGACAAGTGCCTTTACCCAGTGAGCCATCTCCCTACACCGTGACTGCTGTTTATTGAAGGTCTGTGGTGGTCACAGTACTGTAATTCTGTCTTTGACAGGACAGACATGGTCTCTGAGGCAGGGATGAGAGCCTCTCTGCCTGCAGCATGGAATCTCTGGAAGGCTGCAGTCAGTTACCTTAAAGATTCTACTTATCCAGTTTCCTGGAACTTGGCAGAGCAGACAGTTGCATGGCTTCTGAAAATATCATTTTATCGGAGTAGTGAATGCGCACACTGGATAAAAGGCCATTTGGGTTGCGTGGGTCTGGATGCAGCCAGGAGTGAGGAGTCCCAGTCATCCTGCCTGAGGAAAATGCTTTTCATTCTCTGTGTGACAATTCTGCAGTCCACTGTTCTGTCTGGGGCGAGAATGTGTGATTGTGAACACATTTCTCAAGTTTTCCAAAGAGGACTTGACAAGTCTCAATGCCCTTGGTGGTGTTGGCACTGGTCAGCTGGAGATTGTGGGACACCACAATGTGGTGAGGGCCTTCGAGGGTGGGGACATTTTCTATGACACTTAGTGTTCAGTGTCAGGGGCCTGCTCACCACAGACAGCTGAGCTGGCCGCATGCTATGTTGCAGTCTGAAATCTCTGTGGATGAAATGTGTGGTTGGGGACTATTTGTACACAGTTGAAGCTTCCAGAAACATTTTACTTACTTATTTATTTTACTACTGCATTTGCCTCTTAAAGTACATTTATATCTACAAGAAAAAAAAGGGGGGGGGAGGGACAAGAAGCACCTCTCGATGCTCTTGAACACTCAACCATCTCCAGCTTCTTGCAGGTCTAACATCTTGTGTCCCTGCATTGTTTACATTATTACCCATGAATAAATATTGACCCATCATTCGTAGCTGAGGGCCAGGGTTTACTAAGCATTCATTCTGTGCTGCACAGTTCTCTGAGTTCTGGCAAAGACACTGTCCTGAATTTCCCCCACAACAATGTTGTGCAGAATGGTTCCACTGACTTAGAACTCCCAGTGCCCACATGCTCAGCCTCCCTCTGCATCACCCCACTGCATCCCCACCTCACCCCACTGCCCAGCCTTTAGAAATAATGGAGATGTCTTTCCAAAAAAAAATATTTTTTAGTATAGTTGTTTTAGCTTTACCTGTCTCAGAAGGTCATATATGTTGAGTCATATTCTATATTTCCTTATTGATTTTTCTTCCTCTCCAGGTGCTTTGAAATTACTTATTATAATAAGCTAAATTTCTTATAATAGTGTACAAATGCGTGCATAGTCAGCTCAGCACACATTTTTTATTAGTTAAATTTTTTCATTTATTTACATCCCAACCGCAGTTTCTCCTCTCTCCTCTCTTACCGTTCCCTTCCCTCTGCTGCCCCCATCCATTCCTCCCCCGTTTCTGCTCTGAAAGGGGCAGGCCACCCATGGGTGTCAACAAAGCGTACCAGCACACAATTTTTGAGCAAAGAATAAGTTAAGTTCTGTCTGAGTTCTCTCCCCCACCCCCCAGCACCACAAAGATGAGAGGTTAGAACTTCTGTCTTCATTTTCTGTTTCCTCAATATCCAGGTTTAACTGTATTGATCTGAATACCCACTTCTGGTGTGAAGAAAAGTTGTTTAGCCATTTTCTCTTCCAGTCAAGGTATCTCTTTAACAATAGTTGAAACATGGCAAGAGTGTCTTCACTTGCCCTGAATCATCTGCTTTCCCAGACCCGTGCTCTTTATTTTACCACATCTTCCTCTTTTCCTGAGGCCTTTATTCTGATTAATTTGTTATTTCCTCAGACACTTCCTGGAATAGTTTTATTAATTAATAAGAGGTGTAGAGGTGACAGACTTTCTGGATTCTTCAATGCTGAAATGAACCCTTTTTTTTCAATATAGTATTTCTATTATTTCTTTGAGAATTTTATATAATGCATGGTGGTCACATCTACCTTTACAGATCTAACCTCCTCCCTGCCCCTCCTAACTATGTGTCTTCTCTCTCTCTCTCTCTCTCTCTCTCTCTCTCTCTCTCTCTCTCTGTCTCTCTCTCTTTTCCACCAAGTCCGAATTTTGCTGCCCATTCTCACATAAGTGTGAGGGCATCCACAGAAATATTCACCTACCAAGGGTCACAACCCTGGCTGGTGGAAGAGGTTCAGGGGAGCAGCCTTCCAAGGTCACAGTCACTTCCAGCTGCTGTGGACACTCTTAGCTCTGTTTTCCAATCCATGGCAGTGAGAAAAAGGCCTCTGTCTTGAAGTCTTACCCACAAAACTTGAGCTGTTCCAGTCATCATGGCTTTCCTACCATAGTGGACTGAGACCCTCTGAAACCTGAGCTAACTTGGTTGTTCCTTGCGTTGTTTCTGGTGGCACTCTGATAAGTGGTGAGAAAGAAACAAATGCAGAAACCTTAAAAACACTTATTTATCCTTTGACTTAACCCTTTTTGTGAGGATATGACAGGGCACACACCTTCTTTCCATTGATGTTGCCTTCAATATACCAGGCTTGTTTTTGTCTCAGTGTCTTTATATGAGCTTTTTCCTTTCCTTTGCATGTGATAGCCTCTCTCCCTCCCATGATTAAGTCCCGATTCCCATTCACCAAACCCTTTTCTAACACATACATAAAACACCATGACTCCTTGCTATTACCCACCTCATTTCTAGTCTGTTTTGGTTTCTTAAGCAGTCATCTAGATCTGTACACGTGAACTATCTTCCTCTTCTTCCCAGGACACATACTCCAGGAGGGCAGCTGCCTTTATTATTTGACTAACGTATCTTTGGCTTTTCTAATAATAACAAGCACATAAGAGGAGCTGAATGAATGATGGCAAAATATAAAAAGCCAATTTACTCTTTCTAGAATTTTCTAAGAGATTTCCATATGATCAATTCTTTTTTTATTTGATTTTATAAACTTTCCTGCACTGTCATTGATAGTTCTAGTGAACCTCAAGACTCTTATGTGAAGAACACACACACACACACACACACACACACACATATGTGCTCACGCTCGCACACTCACACATGCATGCTCCCGTGCACACACTGTAAGATGATTATATTTACAGAATGTTGGTGTATAGGAGTGTTGGTATGCAGAAATTATTTGTAGTATTCTTAATTTTTTTCTGGAAACATAAATTACGTAAAAATGTAGAATTATTTTTCACACTTTCTGACTAATGTGGGTCGTACTTCTAATGAGACAGAATCCCCAGGAGTAGTAATTTCCATATGATGATGAAATGAAAGAAAATCCATTTAAAATAACATTTTCTGCTAAGACAGACATCCAAACAACCTTTTTTTTCTGTTTTAAAAGAAAGCATGTAAAATTAATACGGCAAATTTGGAAGTAATAGGGACTATGGTAAAAAAAAGGAAACGTTACTCATAACTTGAAAAACATTAGTTTGTTTGTTTGTTCATAGGTGCGCATGTGTGTCCCATGATCCGCCTGGTCAGAAGACAGCCTGCTGATTCAGTTCTCATGCTACCATGTGAGTCTGGGGATCTAACTCAGTCATGGAAGTCAATGCTGCTTCTAAAAGTTCCTACACTCGCCTTAGGAACCTGGGAACTTAGTCTGATGACGTCAGGACATTGTCACAAATGTACCCCAAATCTTCTGAGATTAGGATTGGAGTCTTGCAGTGTATTGTTCTTATCAATAAATTCAAAGATGCGGCAAGACAATTTTGCTAGCCAACAGAACACCCGTTTAATTTATTCTTGCATTTCTGTTGTTCAGATTGCATAACCAAACCAGATACGGCAGTCAAAATTGTGATTTTGATATCCAACCATGGCTTAACAGAATAATTATTATTTTTATGATACAACCCAAGTACCTATGAAGGAACTTTAGAGGCTTAAGCTTTCTAACCTGTTATGAATGTGCCCTCCCTTCAGTCCTCAGTAACAACCAAGCCATATACTTAGTGAATATCCTAAAGTACCCCTTCCTTAAGTATAGTTCTTGGAGGACGTCCTATACTGGGGGCTGGTGAGATGTGTTGAAGATAAAAATTCTGGAAACTCAGCCTGAGGACTGAGTTAGATTCCTCAGAGCCACATGGTGGAAAGAAAAAGAAAATTGACTTCCACAAGTTGTCCTCTGACTGCCACACAATCCCTGTGGCACACAAGCACTTTTGTAAAACAAATAAAGTTAAAATGTAATAAAAATGAAACCCTATGTTGATAAAAATCTACACATGCTAGATCATATTTATACAATCCTTAATTTTTCTGGAAAAGAGAAATTGTGGCCTGTGAAACAGTTTATTTGATCAAGTTTCCAGTGGTGCCTGGTACACACTAGGCTCTTAATACTTGTTCATTGAATTTGAGATATATTGAAATTCTGATGCCGCGAAGAATAGCAATTAAGCTAATGAGAAGTAAGTAGGCCTCTTAATCTAATAAAATGATACTTGGATATCAAACTTTCTCCCTCAAGATTATGTTGTGATGACATCATAGAGTAGTTTTTTTTTCCCCTGAGAGTCCTGTGGAAATGCTTAGGTTAAAGTAGATAGCATGCTGAAACACATGGATGCTTCCCTGCCTCTAAATTCCTCGAACAAAAGCGAGGCCTACCCAATAGATATACTACCCTCGGTCTCACCAGAAGGTTCCTAGAGCTACTTTTACATCCCAGCTTTGCTCAGAGTCCTAGCAGGTTTACGCGCATCTTCCTTGCCTGAGAACAATTGCAGTTATTGGTTTTCTTTCTGACTCCCAGAAAGGCATGTGTGCACAATATATGAAATCATCGTCTTCTCAAACAACTGCTTGGGGGATAGGATGAAGTAGTGGGGAAACAAACGGTTCTCACCCCAGAGAGCAAATGTTATATTAGCAGCTCTATTTTGGAGGTGGAAATAATCCCATTGCAAGGCTGGCATAAATATTATGTTCATCATTCACCCACTTCCTTACACAAGAGGCAGAAAATTCCAGTTTCACGCCGAGCCCTCCAACAATGACATAGCAGGACCTTTTCCTTCACCCAATTTCTTTCTGTTTTAATCTAATAATTTAGTTTCGAATAAGAAAAAAAAAGCAGCTAGTAATGTTCAGGAAAATTATCAAGAGAGGAGCAGAATTCTCTCTATAATGACAAGAGTCACTGGGTGCCTAGAATTGTCTAAGAAGGTTTGATAAGACCCCATGGAGACAGCTGTGGGCGCGGGGGGGGGGGATAGACATTCTTTTTATGCAAATGAGCACTTCCTGGAGCAGCATCCTCAGTCTTGGGTTGGCTTTTCCTCCCCTAAAATGTAATAATGTAATCTTCACGCTTACAGTCTCTCTCTCTCTCTCTCTCTCTCTCTCTCTCTCTCTCTCTCTCTCTCTTTCTCTCCCTCCTTTCCTCTCTCTCTTATACACACACCCTCCCCTTTCACACAAACACATAAAAATACTTTTTAAAAGGTTCCTTTATTTCTACTTTATATGTATGAGTGTTTGCCTTGCATGCATATCTATCACATACACAAAGTGCCCACAGAGGTCAGAAGAGGGCATCTGACCCCATGGAACTGGAGTCACTGATGACTGCCAGTCACCATGTAGGTGTTGGGAACTGAACCCTGGCATCTCTGGAAGAACAGCCAGTGATCTTAGGTTTTGAGACATCTCTCCATCCCCAACCTACTTTTTTTTTTAACCTGAGGAAAGTAATGTGTACACACTGACCCTTTGTTACAAATTTTTTCCCAGTGCTCGTCCACCATGAAAAAGATGTTCGGTATTCTCTTCCCTCTCATGCCACAATGCTCAAGGTGAGAGCACCACAGTTTTCTAATCTATAGATTCTATTAAAATTTGTCAATTATATAATACTTTTTTGGCATCTAATTCCAAACCAAGGGTAGCATGTTGAACTTAGTTTTTAGGCCTCCTTTAACCGTCTTTGAATATGGAGATGTTGTTCTCTCAGTCTTTCTCCTATGACTGTGAGAGTGCTGAAGGGTCCTCTTTAGGCTGTACCTCAGTCTTGGTTTGCCTGACATAATAGGATTTGTTTTCTGCTAGGGGTGTACAGAAGAAAGAGCCTTCTTTGTGTGACAGGTCAGGAAGCTCATTACAATGGCTTGTTCTAATAATGGCAATGTTCACTTTGACCAGTCTTTTGGAACTCCTATCTTCTACTCTGTGCTTTGAGGCAACATGAATGTTCTGAGTCACACAGAGGAAGGTTGCTCTGCATTAGTGATTCTTCATTTGTTCCCACCCAAGATCTGTCCTCTTCCCTTCCTTCTTTGCTCCATGATTTCATCCCTAGGAGCACCAGAGATTCTGAATAGATTTTGGTGACTAAGTAACACCAACAGGAGATCAAAGTATCAGAGGAGAATAAGTTCAGGCACTTTGGTTCTTTGAAACACTTTCTACTTTTCTTTAGCCCTGTGTCTTTGGCACCAGATGGATCTTCACGGCTGCTGTTCCCACTTTTACTCAGCCCCTTGTTTTCTAGCTCATGGCTATAAGGGCTTCTTCTGTTCCTAGCCTCTAGGTGCCTCTCCATGCTTTTCTGGTTCTCTGATCTCTGCCTACACATCTAAAAGTAGACCTTTGTTGGAGATGCATAGTTGGCTGGAGTTGAATTCTATTTGAGGCTGGCTGTGATTCTTACCAGTCCAGTTCTCACTCCCTGTGGTATTCGTGGGAAACATACGTGAAGAAAGACAAGCTTAAGAAAATGGTTGACAGACAGCTAGTGATGTGACCTACCACACTGAGAAGAATAAAAGCCAACAGTTCATCATTTATTGCAAGGAAAGACACGGTCTTAGTTTGGGTTTTTATGGCTTTTATCATGACCATGGCAACGCTTCTAAAGAAAACAGTTAGTTAGGGTATCTCGTTTACAGATTCAGAGGTTCAGTTTATTGTCATCATGGTGGGGAGCATGGCTCCCTGCAGGCAGATGTGGTCCTGGTAGCTGAGAGGATTACATCTTGCAGGCAACAGGAAGTGGACTGACTGTAGCACTGAGGGAAGCTTGAACAAAAGAGATCTCAAAGCCCTCTCCCATAGTGATGCACTTCCTCCAACAAGGCCACATCTCCCAATACTGCCACTCTGTTAGGGGTCCTCTTTCTTTCAGATCACCATATTTTACTCCCTGGCCCCCAAAAGTGTATAGCCATATCATAATGCACAAATGCTTTCAGTCCAACTTCAAAATTCCCCATAGTCTATAACAGTCTCAAACTTATTTCAAAGTCTCTTCTGAGATGCATGGCAATCTCTTAATTGTAATCCCCCTGCAAAAATCAAAACAGAAAAGCAGATCAGATACTTCCAAAATATGACACAGGATATACATTGCCATTCCCAAATGAAGGGAAGAGAGCACAGTGAGGAAATATTGGACCAAAGCAAGTCCAAAAATTAGCTGGAGAAACTCCAAACTTTGCACCTCCATGGTTGATGTCATTGGGATGGCTTGCTTCTAGTTTCAGAGGTTCAGTCTATTATCATCATTATGGGGAACATGGCAGTGTGCAGGCAGATGTGGTGCTGGTAGCTGAGAGGCCTACATCTTGCAGGCAACAGGAAGTCAACTGACTGTCATACAAAGTGAAGCTTAAGCAAAGAGACCTTAAAGCCCTCCCCAACAAAGACACACTTCTTCCAACAAGGCCACACACATCTCCTAATAGTGCCACTCCCTTTGCGGGGTCATTTTCTTCCAAACTACCATAGACACAAAAATAGACAAGTAAAATTCAGAATAACTGCAAGGCATTGCATTTTGGTTCTTGAAGTACTTAGAATACAGTCCAGGTAAGATACGTCATGGAGAAGTCATAAGGGGAGAATGGCAGAAGACAGCGGTAAGGGAATGTTTGGCTACTGCAGAGGGACGCCAGGAGACTAAAGCACATGGACTGTTCACTTTGGTACCCAGCTCTGCATCATTCTTCTTGTCTCCCTGTCTCACAGTTGCTTCACTGTACAGGTAGGTGGAAGGGAAGTCCCTGCTGATGAAGGCATCATGTACTTTAGCAGCCAGGCCCAGAGGTCCCTGACCTGGAACCAACCTGGAAGCCTCCCACTTAAGGGCTAGTTTTCATGCCACACAAACGTCCAAGGAATCAAACAGCAGTGCTACTCAGCTATGACACACATGAACAACCACAACAACCAGCATGGCACAATAACACTAAGCGTGCAGTAGCAACATGTATCTCTCGGTGGTAACCAACTGTAGTCTTTGTAATACCAGCTCCCAAATAATGACACAGAGACTCTTATTAATTGTGAATGCTGGACCTTAGCTTAGGCTTGTTCCAAACTAGCTCTTAAAACTTAAATTAACTCACTTATATTTATCTATGTTCTGCATGTGACTGGTTATCTCGCCTCCATATTGTTCGTCTGACTCCCTCTGAGGTGAAATCTGTGTGCCTCAGATTATTCCCTGAGTTCTTACCTGTGCCTGGAGGTCTCATCTATTCTCTGCTGCCTAGTTATTGGCCATACAGCTCTTTATTAAACCATCAGAAGGTACCTTGGCAGAGATGCATCTTCATAGTGTACAAAAAGATTATCCTACAACATTTCCCCCTTTTATTCTCCTGGAAAGACAAAAACAAAACTCTGCCCCACCTTTAACTTTGAGGTGAGCCTGTCATCGACAGGTTATAATATATGACACTCCTAAACTGTGTTAATAAAGTTAACTTTGAATGGGAGGGTGGGGGGAGGATGGAGCTAGCGACTAGTTGACTGGAGTTAGCCATAGAGAAGTCGGGCATATGTATAGGGAAGATGGGCAGGAAGGAGAAGGGAGGGATTTGGAATGTACATGCTCTTCAATGAGGGATGTGTGGACAGAAGAGGTGCTGAGGAGTCTCTGGTAAGAATGAGAAGGTCAGCTGGTTGTTGCTCCTTTGCTTCTTTGAATTATAATGTTTTCACCCCAATATCTGACCCTTGTGTTTTTATTGGTAATAGAACCATTTAAGCAAAACACAACAACTAACAGCTCTCTAATTGGGCTTAAGAGCCGCTCAACAAGAGATGAACCCGAGACAAGCTGCTCAACAAGAGGCAGTACCTTGCCTCATACTGGAAACCCAAGGCCAGTGAAGTCACGGCTATTGGAGGAGAACATACAACCACCCCTTTCTTAAGCCAGCATAATCCCTGACTGCACTCTAAATATTTCTCCTTGTACCTTAGATAAGTGTAATCCTTACCCCTCATTAAATAGATGGAGATCATTCCATAAAACCACAACTAATAAAAAAGTGAGTTGTGGAGGTCAACCTCAATGAATACTTCTACAAAACACTCCTGTACCTAAAGGCCAGGGAACAATGTGGAAGAGGAGGAAGAAAGATTGTCTGAGCCAGAGAAGCAGAGAGTTTTCTGTAAGACTATTTCTGAGGAATGCCAGAAGGTATACACACAGATGCTTACCAACATGACTGCCTAAACACGAGCTCAATAAAGATGGCACCAATAGATATGCCATAATGGATGGGAGAAAGCCCACAAAACCGCAGCCCCACACAAAGAACCACACACTACTAAGGAATGCTGAACATGGGGGAGAGAGTCTTACCCCAGGAAGGGCACACCAATTGGTTATCCAATACCAACTGTCCAGTCTTGGAAAGATCCATATGAGTAAATTTATACAGACTGTGCCGAAAGTACTTATGTAGTAGGAACATATATATACATGTGTGCATGTATATAAAAAAACAGTTCATGAGAAAAGGATTTGAAAGAGAGAGAAAGGAGGGCATATGGCAGAGTTTAAAGAAAGTGAAGAAAAGGAAGAAAGGATGTAATTATAATCTCAAAAATAAAGTAAATGGCTATATTAAAAATTAAAAATCTGGACAATGGAGTAAAGACTGGTCTCAGGATTGAACACAATGCAAAATTTAAATATGAACATTGCAGTTCAAAATGCTTAAAACACATAGTATGCCATCATTTCTTCAAATTCTGTAAACCAGTGGTGATAATATTGACAACGTTTTGCAGCTGCCCAGCTCTGACAACACCCAGCCTGAGTGGGGTGAGTCTCATGTGCCTTGTGCTGGGTCTGCCACCTCCCTCTGCCCTCCTCAGCACACTTCCTTCACTCCCTGCTTGGCTCCTTGCCACAGTTCACGGTTTTCAGCAGATTCCTGACCTGCTGATGCATGTGTTAGCTGATATGCAAGGTAATCACCGGTGGTGTGGTTTAAAATATCATCTTTCCTCTAGACTTCTGAGCTGTAACAGAGACCTGAAATGAGGAGGTCTTTTCACAGTCAAAGAAGTGCGCTTTAATGGCTCAATCACATGTACTTTTGGCATCATATTCTAGGACAAGGAAATCTCACAGTATGGCACTGTAAAAAAAGTCAGGTCTTCACCCCCCAGGAGTGCAGGAATGTAAGACAATGCCAGCCTTCCAGGGGGCAGAGAAGGGACAGTGAGCACTTTTGGGTTTTCCTCTTGCATTTCATAATCTCATTACTTGTCTGTGGGGTGCTCAAGGCTCTGGAGAGCTCCTGAGGTTCTGCCTGTGACAGTGACACAGCCTGGCGTTCACTCCCCAAACTCCTCTATTCTCTCTTCTTTGGAAAGAAATGGCACAAAAGGTGGCGGACAGATGTCGTCCAGCATCAGAACAGAAAAAGGACAATGTCATTCTTCTTCTTGGTCCTAAGACGTTATATAAAAACGAGCACTGGGAAGCCAGCTCCCACAGTTCTGATGAATTGATTTTTTCGGTTTGTTGTAAATATGCAGTTATTCTCTTGGTTACAATAGTGATTTGCCTTCGCTTAGGGGCAGCATGTTCAGTTATTGGGTTTGGCACAAAATTCTTGGAATGAACATAAAGTAAATGACTTGTTTTGCTGCACCTTCTCTATGTTCTAGGAAATTGTGATCAAGGGAACTTTAGAATAATGGATACTGATTCTTCCCTCTGGTCTTAGCCAGCCCAAGCAAGGGGAAGGCATTTTAGGGCTAATACCTGTCATTAGCCACCAAGAGATCCAAACTGGGTCTCTCCTAGACTTTACTTGGAATAGAAAGCTATTTTTTTTTTGGTGGCTAATAGTAGGCTGTAGCAAAAGAAACCATTAGGTCGCTCATAGTTAGAGTGTGAAGACTAGTTACCAATGCTCATGCTTACCACATAATCCTTCCTGGTACCAATCTTAGCATTTGAAATTGATATCTATCTAGAGGATCAGAGCCATGAGTTCCCTGCACTTAAATCTGAGCCACATTGATTCCCCCAAGTGAATCAGCCTTGTGAGAAGTAACTGTCTATACTGCATTAGTCTGTTTTCTGTCACCTGTAACAGAATGCCAGAAAATGGGTAGTTAATTGAAAAGAAGCTTATTTGAGCTCATGGTTCTGGAGGTGCAAGGCTGAAGGACTGCGTCTGGCGTCAAGGTACAGTATAGCATCATAAGGTACAAGACATGTGATTCATGACGAATGTACGGATATGTATTTTATAGTCTCTCTCATCAAGTCCCCATGCTTCAATCATAGGGATCTACCTTAATAATCTTATTTATTCAAATCACTTCCTAAAGGGTTTCTTCTATACACTTTGGTTAGATTAAATTTCTACTCCTAAAACCTCACAATGGGGATCGATTTCTAACACATGAAACCTTGAGGGGCATTTGAACCATATCCAAATCATAACACATAAATCGGAGAGTGAGGTTCTTTTCCTCCATGATAACAGTATTCAATCATAAAATAATCACCAAAGGGCATTGTGGATCAGTAGTTTCTCCCTTCCTTGAGCCTGAAGGTGAATTCCTAAACCTGACTGAATTCCCGTGTGTGTGCACTTGCCTGCGTAGGGCAGCAGAGGGTGTGTGTTCACATTCTTTATCACCGACCATGTCATTGCTGTAAGGCAGGGTCTCTCCCTCAAAATCTGGAGTTCATGTTTTTAAACTAAGCTGGCAGTCAACAGACTCTATCGCTTCTCTCGTCTCTGTCCCCAAGTCCCTCACAGTGCTGAGGCCACAGGGGTGGGAGACAAGGCCTTGTTAGGTGGGTGCTTGACTTGCTGCACAGAAAGAACTTTTAGCCCCTGAACCATCTCTCTAGCTCTCATTTCTGACTAATTCCTTCATTATCCAACATAGTGAATAACCTTAAAGTATCAGGAACAACGGTGTAAACTTTCCTTTCTCAACCTTGCCCGTTTAAACAAGGGAATGGCGGTTCAGAACTGATGTCATTGGTCAGTGTTATCTCAACTCTAGCCAGGAAATTCTGCGCCTCCAGCCAATCAGTGTTTCTGTATCTTAGGCTTAGCAGTTGTGTTCCTAACTCAAGCCCTATAGCATTTTCATCACTTCTTCTCACATGAAAAGTTAAAGCTTATAGAACAGTAAAAGGCATAGAGGGCTTAATTCACTAGGAGACTCCGGCCCTGGTGACGATAAGCACGGTTTAGCCAGCTGGGGTTTTGGTAAATTAGATTATCTTTTACAAACTGGTTCACTTTCAAAGAGGCCAAACGCGATTTCCTGTCGGCTTTCTTGATTACCTGTCAAGCACAGTTCCCCTCCCCCAGAACTGGTTTCAGCAAGGGTGGGAAAGCTGAAGCTGGTCCAGTCATTCTTTCTCAGCAGAACGAGGTGGCTGAAATCCGCATGGAGTTGTCAGCAACTCAGTCTTGGGAAAACATCTTGGAGGCCCTACCTCTTTTCTGTAGTCAATTGTACAGCTTTAGCAATTGCTTATTGTCTGGGCTTTCCAGACTGCCGACACCTAAACATCCCTAATAAATGCACAAGCTTCTTCTCTCTGTGGGATGTGCAGAGGCTGGTGAGTCATGGGGCCTTGAGAAGCACAATAGTCCATTCCAGGCTGAGAGGAGGTGGGTGTGACAATCACAGAAGAAACCTGGGCCCTGCCTGCAGCTCAGCCTACGTATCCTGGCTGTGAACCGCCGTCTACAGTCCGGTTTCTGGCATAGTTCTCATTTTAGCCCTATGAGTCAGGGATTAGACAAGTCTACTGGGATGCTATAAGAACAGGTGCATACAAAAACAGAAAGTAGGAACAGGTGCAGAGGGAAAGCAAACATTTTTGTCCCCAGTGAAGGTGGGAGAGAGGAGACGTAGGAAGGATGAACATCTTTGGAATTTCCTCTGGTTGTTTGGTGGGCGAGGGACATCCACAAACACAGCCATTAATGAGGTAATGAACCAGTGGGCTTATAAATCAGTTAAACGTGCTTCCAACTCCATTAATTTTCCATACTGATAAGTTTCTGTGCTTTTCTCAGGGAGAGTGTTATTGCCAGATGGGGATCTCTCTCTGTTAAATTATTTGCGCTCCTCTTCATGATGCCAATCATTCTCCATTGTGCTTTTCTGTTCCTCTGTTTAGAGAAGAGAAAAACAATCAGAAACACACACAGAGACACAGGTACACATTTTATTATGTAGCTTCCCACATATCTTGCTTAAGATCAATTCTTGCTTCTCGAAACTACCACCTAAGCAGCCTGGTCACACCTACATACAAACATCTCAAGTTCAGCCTAAGGCTCTGGCTCCCACACAGCCTTTCAATGAACATGTCACTATTGTGTAGATTCTATATATAAATAGATTGTATCTATTTTTGTTTTCTACCTAGGATGTGAGCAATTCCACTTCACCAGTACCTTTGGCAAAGGTCTTGTATGTCAGTGAACAGCCCACACACAGAGGCCCCTCAACATATATTGTCTGGAGCTGTGAGGCACAGAAATCCAGTAGGGTTCAGAATTTACTAAAAAGGAGGAGAAATGAATGGAGAGACTGAGCCTCAGGCTTATGTAATCATCCATCTGCTCATGGGGTATCTTCACCTGTTTGGGAGAAGGCCCATGTCCAATAGCTGAAGGGTAAAATATCTCAAAGAAATATTGGTAGCTGGAGACTGAGGTTGGGGAAACAGGTGAGGGCAGCCTGGTTTCTACAACAGGTTTCAAAGAAGTTGGCGCTGGGCAAGGCAGGGAAAAGACTATCTACTCTGTGGATGGAATGAAGCAAGGGACAGTGGCTTGCCTGAAACACATGGTTACTCCTGCCTTTGCCTCCTCACCTGCTTCTCACCCCCTTACATCAGGACCCAACATTCTCCCTACGGCTTTGCCCCCATCTTCATCTCCTATGAGTTCCATCTGCTCTGCCTGAAGCCAGGCTCTGTGTGGCGGCTCTAACACGCCAAGTCACTACCACCTCATGAACTTGGCTTCTCTGGCTCTGTGTACTCTTTCTCCAGTCACCTGAATGACTTTTGACTGATTTGTTTCTAGTCTTGCTTAAATGACAGCTTTTCAGGGGCAGTCTTTCCAAAACACCCCAGTTAAAACCACTCTCTCCCTTTTCTGGCACTCTTCCAAATACTTATTTTATTAGTGACAGTTCTCATTTTCCGACTGCGCACCTATTTATCTATCTACTGACATGTATGCATCGCTTAATGATAGGAATGAAGTCTGAGAACTCTGTCATCAGCCAGGTGGTGGCAGTACACACCTTTGATCCCAGCACTTGGGAGGCAGAGGCTGGTGGATCTTTGTGAGTTCGAGGCCAGCCTGGTCTACAAAGTGAGGACCAGGACTGTTACACAGAGAAACCCTGTCTTGGAAACAAAGACAAACCAGAAAGAGAAAGAGAGGGTGGCTTATCACATCACAGCCCACTCCCACAAGCCCAGGTGGTACAGATTGTTCACACTAAGGCTGTGCTACCAGCTTATCTATCATGTGACCATGTTAAGCTCTGTGTATAAATGTAACACACCATTACTGTGTCTTTAAAATATTTAAACATAAAAAGATAAATCATTGTTTCATAGGAGTCTTTCATTCATTATAATCCTCCTGGATCATCATATATGTAGTCTATCCCTATGTAGCACAAGATACATAGACACACACACATATATCAGTCTATATTTCTCCTTTTTCTAAATGTGAACTCCCTCCTATCTTACTAGGCCCTAGCTCATAGAAAGCTTGTATTGCATACCTATGAGACAAATGATCAAAGAAGATTGTGTGTGTTGGGGGGGGGAGTGCGCGTGCATGTGCCTGCTAATGGAAAGCAAATTCAGGGCCTTGGGTATGCTAGGCAAGTACTGAGCCACTGAGCTACATCCTCCATTCCAGATAATGATTTTTTTAAAACAAGCCTTTTGAAAAATAGATTATGCCCTCTTGGGAAAATAACTTAATTCATATATCCTGACTTTTGCTGTCTGTGAACCGAGTTGATCGCACAGCATAGTAGATTGTGGTGAAGGATATTCCACACACGACACTAGGACAGTCCCTGACACAAATTTCCCTTGGAATTTTCAAACATCTGTTCTTTGCTATGTACATCTGTTAAAAGACCTGTTTCATCCATGCCCTTGAATGAGCTGGCTGTGCAGAATGCTGGTGACTTCCCATTCACAGGTGACAGGAATGCTGCACAGTGGTATATTCCAAGGTGGAAAACCACCAGCCTTTGATGTTCCTTAAAAATACCACAGCATCTTTTCTTTTGGGGGAGAGCAGATGTTTTGATCTTGTTTGGTCTGGTTCAGTTAAGGGAAAAGCATAGGAGGGTTTGTTTATAGATGTGTCTTGTCCATCTCGGAATCAGCGTCTGGGGATGTTGGTCTTTGCCACATTTTGGCCTTCTAAGAAGAAAGCCCTGAGTAAACACCCTTGAAGCTTGCCCCTATTTCTCTTTTGCTTGATTCTTGGTTGTGTCGAAGGCTAGTGACAGTGGGAAGCATAAGAGAAAGTCATCTAAGTCTAGAAACAGTGAAATGAGTGCGAGTCAGTGCACGTTTTCTGGAGAGCCAGCCAGTGCCCGAAACTGTCATTGTGAGGTCCTAGTTGTTATTGTGAGACCATCATTTACCTGCCTCAAGAGGCCAATGGAGAAAAGCTTAATGGTTAAATAGAACATAAAGCCCTCAATTTACCAGGATGTGTCATGTAAGACGGCCTCTTTTCCTGGAAGAAAACCTATAGCATTTGGTGATCCAGAGTTTGTACTTGTTTGTGTGAGAGGACACGGGGCCATTAGTCATGAGTTACTTTATTTGGAGCATGAAAGGTGAAAACAAAATCTTTTGAGGGAGTTGTGGGAAACATAAAGACAAACATGAAGCTGGGGAAGGCTTGCCTCAGTGAACATTACTACACAACAGTCTAGCTACAGCCCTCTCAAATCTAGAGAGATGCTACACAGGAGATTTTCTTTCAAAAATCAGTGAGCAGTTATTTGAAATCTTTCGTTGAGCAACTAAAGACTCTCTGACCTCGGTGACTAGAATATTTACTCATCGCAATTTTCTTCTCAGGTGATTTAATTTTAACAGATTTTTCTGCTTCTTGTCTAAGATCTGCTTATCCTTTGTTTATGAGAACAATGTCTAGACAGAGACCTGCGTTGAAATCCAGTTATTCGCTGAGCATCTAGCAGTACACTAAGTGTGATGTTGGCCATGTGGGCATCTTGGGTGCTGATGAACCATTCTGCTTTGGGTAAGCCACTGTTCTTTTCTGGGCTTCTATTATTAGTTTTATGGGAATAAGATTATTGATGATGAAATTACACATTACAGTTATAAACGGAATGATGCCAAAGCGGAATGTTACCGAAAACGTAGTTCTTGTTTTACATATGTTTGAGAGAAAGGTTAAGAGAAAGAATTGCAAATTGGATTCTGTTCTGCAATAAAAGGGCAGCTGTCAGCTCATGCCCCGAGCCCTCAGAAAATGGAAATAAATACCAGGAACTCAGCACAATGGTTCTATATGAAGAGGCCTCTGGCTTTTGAAGCTCCTCACCCTACTGTGCCTGAATCTCAGGCATATGTTTACCTCCTTCTAGCTTCCTGCCTAGCTCCTGAGAAGTTCTAGAAAGGAAGATAACTTGGTCAAAGTCTAGTAACTTTCTGTGCTAAATGTTACATTTTATTCTTGGATCGTCATCAATTTGGAAGTCAAAGATCTTCCTGAACTTGAAGCATCAGATGGCATTTGCTCAAGTCTCACCATGGAGACCCAAGTCTTAATACTCTCAGGAATAATAGACATCCTTCTCATCTTCTGATCTCGGAATCAGATGGACTCTTGTCCTAAGCATAAAGGGAATTGGGAGTTTATAACTAGAGCAACATTGGGAAACCATGTTGCCTTCAACCCTTCAAGTCACCTTGCAGGGGCAATGCAGGGAACAGGGCTTTGATGACTCATGAGTGTTTGACTGAGATGTCGTAATGAATCCTGGGAACACTTGTGTTTGCATCCATCTGTTTCTCTCTAGAGAGTAAATGATGGACTTTTATTTGTAGGTGTTTAGTCTGTCTCCTGGTAATCATTTTGGGGAAGATAACCCCAAAATAAACATTTGAGTTGGAAGGAAAACTGCATTTTGGGGGATACTGGCAGGGAGATTTGGGATGTATCCCTTTTGTGGAGGCTGACCTGGCTGGCTGAAGGCCGGGTAGATGCAAGATTGGGTTAGGCTACTGGACTCTCTTTCTATCAACAGTTATAATGAAACACGTATGTAAACATTCTTGTTCCTTCTTCCCCTTGAGCTGCAAGTCGAGATTTGTAAAGGACATTATTAGGTATGGTAACTCTTCTCAACTGTAGTGACCAGGTGGTGGCTTCTTGGTCCTCTACCTACTACAATACATCTTTTCACAGATTTGGAAGCCAACCCCAGAGTCTCAACTGAGTTTTTTTTAATTGTATGCTACTGCCTCACAGATTTCTAAAAATTTTTCTTCATGACCAAGTTTATTACAATGGATACTACCTATTGTAGGAGAGTCTGTTGTTGAATAGTCTCTTCGCAGAAATAATGTGTGGAGATGCATAGCTAATGAGTGATTTCAGAAGAATATTTAGCTTTTACTGTTGGTTGCTAATTCCAGGGGTTTTAGCAATAAGAAACTTTTGGGTTTTTGGTCATTTTCAGGTAACATCCCTTGAGTGAGTACAGATTATGTACTAAGTGTGGCTTAGGTACTGAGGGTTCAATAGTGAGTAAGACATTAAAATTCCTGCACTCAAATAATAAGTAATATAAATCAACAAAATATAATATGTTAAGAAGCCAGACAGGTTTACATAACTGTGTAGGTTGTACACTGCACAGGGTGCCACAATTTAAAGAAGGCCTGGCATTTAAAACCCCGTAGTTGTGTGTACTTAGTCTTACAGTTTTCTTGGGAGGAAAGGATGTCTTTTCTAATTTTCTCAAAGGCTTTAGTTCACGTTTGGGGTGACAGGCAATGGTTATTAAGCCAGTTTGGACTCTCTGGTGGATATTTAGCTACAAGGTAACAGTAGCTTGATTAAGAAGGTGGCATCGGAAGTAGCATAAAGTTTGTTTTTAAAGTCTGTATATTCTTTGAAAGAGTTGCTGAAGGGATGGAAATGAGATGTGATAGAAAAAAATAGAATTTAAAAGTAGCTACCAAAGGCTTTGTTTTGGGAACATGGGCAAATGAAGTAGTCCTTACGCAAGGTAGGAAGACTTTAGGTGGAGCTCATCTGAGGGTGGAGATCAGCAGACTTGCCTTGCACTTTGAGGGCCAGATGCCTACCAAGTTAAAATGTCTTCTTTAGAAGACTACCCAAGACATAAGTAGCACATGGAGCTGTCACACAGGCCGACGGGTAAATAGGGCTGAAGTGCCGAAATGAGTCCAGACTAAAGACATGAATTTTTAATCATATTCTTTTCTGAGAGCTACTGTGAACCACCACTTGCCTTTTAATGGATGCTGCTGCCAGTAAGTCTAGAATTTTTATCTAATATTTTTAACAAGGTCACCTCTATTATACACCTTTCTAGTTTGTAAACTGAGCAAGTAAATATGTTTTAGCTTGCAAACCTGCTTCAGGAAATATTTTAAGATACTTTCTATGTTTCATTGTTGAAAACACACAGTTCTACAAAACTAAGAAATTAAGATCTTAGAATAGTGGTTTTCAACCTTCTTAAGCGTCAACCATTTAATACAGTTCCTCATGTTGTGGAGACCCCCAACCATAAAACTATTTTCATTGCAACTTCTTAACTGTAATTTTGCTACTGTTATGAGTCATAATGTAAATATTTTTTGGAGATATAGATGCATAAGGGTCATGACCCATAGGTTGAGAACCAATGCCGTAGAGCAACCCTTTCTGCCCAAGGCTCAGGAGACATTTCAGAGAAGGAGGCAGGCAGAGAGAACATAAGAACTGGAGACAGACTTGGCAGTGGTGGCTCACTACTTTAATCCCAGCACTTGGGAGGCAGAGGCAGGCAGATCTCTGTGGGTTTAGACTAAGCTGGTCTACAAAGCTAGTTCCAGGACAGTCAGGGCTACGCAGAGAAACCCTGTCTCGAAAACAAACCAACAAACAGAATTGGCAGATAGCGAAAGGGCTATGAAAACTGCCTTCTGATGTAACATGGGTGTCACGCCCATTTGCCATACAAGCTCTGGCCATGTGATGAAGATGAAGCCAGACAGAATTCCAAGACAGAGCAGACCATCTCCAGACCCTGCCTCTTACTGAGGAGCTACCGGATGGTTGCGGGGGAAGAACCATTCTTTTGGAAACTTTGGCCACCAGGATCCCCATTCCTCAGTGGATGGCCCCACAAGCGTGCACACGGGGTAGTACCAGCTGAATTTAGTAGATTATAAAAATAGCATGAAATCATGAGGGGGATGTTTGGGTAAATGGGATGTAGATATGATTGTATTCCCTTTTATACATTTACAAAAGTCTAAGGATAAAGACACTTTTTTAAAAATTTAGATTTTGGAAGTATAACATGTAGGGAATTTAATGTGACCATAAACGATAAACTATTGAAATAATTTTATATGGTAAGTATAGTATTTACCGTGAGCAATATACACTGTCATTAGTTCCTATAGAAGTCTAATATATTTAGTTTCAGGGATTTTAAAACTGGCAAAACAAAATTGATAAAGTAAGGAATCAGGGTTTTCTTAGAAAGGACTTGTTATTGCTCATTCCCTGCTCTCAGTGAAGCACTCCAGGAGGATGGAGTGGCTTACGGGACTCAGCCAGGAGTTCTCTCGGCGCCAACACAGTCAGTCATAACCAACGACCCATTTTCAGGTCATATCCAGTTTCACCATCCATGTTCCTTCATAGGGAAGGGGCACGCACTGTGGTGCACCACAGAGGCCGGGTATCTGTGGGATGGATGTTTCCAGAAGTCTCCTCTCATCGCTTGCAGGG
This sequence comes from Neodon shergylaensis, assembly GCA_025134845.1. Lineage (NCBI taxonomy): Eukaryota > Metazoa > Chordata > Mammalia > Rodentia > Cricetidae > Neodon > Neodon shergylaensis. Next base: position 1,169,212 of record JABTXL010004371.1, read on the forward strand.
TGGTGGTAGCTCTGCGATATTTCTCTTCAGTCTGTTCCTGTATACCCTCAAGGGTGATCAAGAGAGAACGTTGCCGCGGGTAACCTGAAGTGCTTCAGAATAGCTAACTTCATGGCCATCTTATTTTCTGCCCACGGAGGAAACAAATGGGCATTTTGTAACAAAAAAAAAATATTGTTGGTCTTTATTTTCGTAAACCCAAGGGCTCATATAGTGACTGACAGGTATTGTTATTTTAAGTGGCAGTTTGCGTCTATTGTAAATTACAGTGGGCTAGTTGTCTTTTGTCAGTGGACTTGAAAAAAAAAAAAGAAGTCAGCTTTTTGAAATGCCACACAATGTACCTGTTTAAATCTGGAGGCACATAGTGTCTTACAGGGCTCTGTTAGCATCTCCGCAATCTAATCTTAGATCTCGTTTATCCTCTAAACGAGATCCACTATCGGTCCGCTATCACTCTCTGCCTCACTGCCCCAAGAAGCCCTACCCCATTAGTAATTTAAGCTTTGGTTCTTGGAAACGCTCCTCTTCTGGATATTTCATAAAACAGAATCATAGGATATGTGCCTTTCGTCATTCACTTTTTTCACTTAGCTTAATTCATGACTCATCTACGTTGTAGAATTCTAAGTACTTTATTTTATTTCCATTACACAAATATACTACTTTTTATTACTGTATTCATCAGTGGATGAATAACTGGATGGTTTAAAGTATTGGTTTAAAGTATTTTTTTCCCTAGGCCTTTATGAGGAAGCCAATTCCCTAGGTCATATGCTAATCCTCCTTTCAGAGGGCCTCATAAACGGTTTTCCAATGCATAATCTGATTTTTATTTTTGTTGTTTATTCTTAAGCTTAATTGTGTGTATGTGAGGTATGTGTATATGTGTGGGTATGCACATGTGTATGATGAAGCTGCATATGTGTGTAGGTAAGCGCACATGTATGTGCAGTGCCTGCGAAGACTCCTGGCTCACATGAATCTTCTGCCATTGCTCTCTACATTAAATATTGAGGCAAAGTCTCTTGTTAAGTCGGGGACTGGCCCACTTTGGCTAATCTAATTGGCCACCTTGACCTGGAGATGTCCGGCTTTGTCTCTCCATGTTGGGATTAGGTGGCTGGCACACCTGCCTGCCTTTGACGTGGGTTCTGGAGAGCCAAACTGTGGTCCTCGTTTGTGGCAAGCACTTTACCCCTGGAGCCACCTCTCCACCACCTCATCTGATTTTAAACACGTTGCCTCCACTGCTCCCATGCTTTCTCAGACAGTTTTTCATTAATTTACACATTTCCAATACTACTTTTGTTTCATGTATGTATACACTTTGCAAAACAGTCATATTTTGAAAATATTGGGACAGAAACAATTGCTTGTTTATACCACTCAAATATCTTTAGAGAAATGTTTCACCATCTCTCCGCCCCAGAGGCTGGACAAAATTAATGTTTAATTTTAAGCACTTTAATTTAAATTTTATTGCACTTATTAATCTTTTGAATAGGTAAGATCGTATGTTGCAAAATTCTGGGTAGTCTTCCAAAGAAGACATTTTAGTTTGAATAATGTAAACAACAACAACAACAACAACAAAAACCCCAAGTAAATGCAAATATAAGGCTTGTTCTAAACTTGCTTGGTTGACCTGAAAGTTAGAGTTAGAACAGCAGGTGCCCCAGTGATGACTTTGTCTAAAGGTTGAATGGTGATGAAGGACTTAGAGTTTAATCATTGTCCTAAGTAGCCTGAGGCTATCACAGAAGCAGCTGACTTCTCTAAGAGCCAGTCCTTGACCTGGCACGTTCCGGTGATGATTTCACTCGGCCCACATTTCTCGGCCCACATTTCTCGGCCCACATTTCTGGGACACACAATCTGCTGATTTTTATCTTCCTTAACTGCATTCTGCTTCCCGTACTTCTGGAAATTGTCTCCAAAGCTTTCCGTGTGTCTCTTGCCTCACTTCCAAGTCTCATCTTGCACGTTGCTCCTTTGCCCTCTCCCAGAACTCCGGGAGACAAGAACACGCTGTGAATATTTAACAAGCAAGTTTCCACATCAGGACTCTGAACTTCTGTGCTTTCCCGTAGCAGGTTTCTTTGGCTCGCCAGGAACTGGCTCACGCCCACTCTGAGGTAGCAACTGAAGGGAGACGTCACCCATCATCTTTGCTAAAGCTGGCCTCCTCTCTCTCTCCTCTTCACTGCTTTTGATAGTTGATTTAATTCAGAAATTAATTGGATTAATTTGTTGCCTGGGATAATTGACTCTAGGATGGTCTATAATCTAAAATGAGGAGCAAACTATAGCCCCTGTTTTATTTTGTGTGACCTCAGAAGTAAATATCAGTGTACATTATTAAAAATATTGTTTGAAGTAAAAAGAGTGCAAAGGCTACATGCTGAGATTTACTATATGGCTCTTTCCTGAACAATTTGTTGATTCCTGTCTAAAAACAAGGATCTGTAAAGTAGAGTGTATATATGTCACAAGAACGCATAAATCTATTTCATAAGTTGTTATTTATTCTTTTGCAGTTATCATGTATGTTTTATAGAGTATATGAATTTTTATGTAGAACTATGTGCATATGGTTTATAATTTATTCATTTTTAAATATTTATTTTTATTTATTCATATATGTGTCTATGTATGTGTAGGTACTTACAGGAACCAGAAGGAGGCATCAGCTCTCCTGGAAGTGGAGTTACAGGTGATTGTGAGCCATCTGTTGTGGGTACTGGAATTTGTACTCCAGTCCTTCACAATGATTTGCAATTCATACAGACATTGTGTTCGTTTCATTTTTGAGATTGAAAGGTGAAACTGAAGGGAGGACAGATTTTTTTGGTTCATGGTTTGAGATGGCACAGTCCACAGCAGTGAGCAGTGTGGAGGTGGTGGCATAATCCCCAGCAGCCAGGAGGTGGTGGCACAATCCCCAGCAGCGCGGAGGTGGTGGCACACATGGTGGGGTGCACAGTGGCTCACAGCTGTGGCAGTGAGAGTGTGAGGTTGCTTGCATGCAATTCAGGGAATCAGAAATCCAAGAGGTTGGGTGGGAACCAGGATAGGGCTATGACTAAGTATTCCCACATCACAGTGATTCACTTCCTAGATATAGCCCCACTTCCTGAAGATTCATAATCTCCCCAAATAGCACCACCAAAGTGTTCAAACACAGGAGTCTGTGGGAAGCATTGCACATTCAAACCTACCATGTACGTGTGTGGATTACAGATGAAAAACCTAGTGTGTGTGTGTGTGTGTGTGCATATGCAGGCGTGTGTGTGTGTGTGCATGCATGCATCTGTGTGTGTGCTCATGGAGGTCACAGGAGGATGGGTCACCTGCTCTACTCTCCTTCCTCATATTTCCTTGAGATTGGGTCTTCACTGAACCTGGAGTCAGACTGCTGTCGCGAAGCCTCAGGACACTCCGGTCTCCACCCCCTGTGGCACTGGCCTTACAAGTATGTGTGCCCATCCTCGGCTCTTGATGCGCTGCTGAGGTGCACACTCGGGTCCTCGTGCCCATGCAGCAAGCACTTTCATCTAATGAGCCAATGCCAGCCCCAGCTGTTTTCAAAAACGAGTGAGCTTCACGATAAAATGTGCAAAGGAATTTGGTTTAAAATAAAATATTGACGGAGGAAGTACTATATTCTTTTCTCTTATATATTTGTATCATCTAATAAACACCCAGTATATGTTTTTATAAATAATAGAAACAGACTCTGTCTATTGAGCATATATTAGCTGCAGGAAGCAGCTAAGCTCCTGGTATATACTATCTATTTGTTTTTAAAGATAGAATCTCACTATTTTGCTCAGGCTGGCCAAGTGCTCTGGTCACTTTAGCTTCCCAAGCCAGCGAGGCTATAGGGATATGCCAGTGTCCAGTTAGATAGCATCTGTAATGACCACAAGTATCCTGTGAGCTGTCTTATTACCCTACCTTATTACCTTAAATGAGGTAACTGAGGCCCGCAGAGGTCAAATAACTCTCTGAAGAGTTGCTACTTAGATGTTGGTTTGACTCCAAAGCCAATGATTTGTCTCTAAATCCATTCCCTTTGATTCTGACTATATCTAGATCTAGTCACAGTTTGAATTTCTGTATGGTTAGAAATGTTACCCCAGTCTCCCACAGCTGTAAATCTGGTTCCCCTGCAGCTTGCTGGTCAGTTTTTCAGCTCCAGGTATAATGAGAGAACCTGTCTCAAAAAATAAGGCAGGCAGCGAATGAAGAAGACATTCAGTGTTCACCTTTGACCTCTACACACATGAACACACACAGACACACACACACACGTGCGCGCACGCTTTTTATAGTGAAAGTCAACTTCAAGACTTTGTTGAAAGCTTTTTTTTTTAAAGATTTATTTATCTATTGTGTATACAACATTCTGCCTCCATGTATGCTCACACGCTAGGAGAGGGTGCCAGATCTCAGTACAGATGGTTGTGAGCCACCATGTGGTTGCTGGGAATTGAACTCATGACCTCTGGAAGAGTAGCCGGTGCTCTTAACCACTGAGCCATTTCTCCAGCCCCCATTGAGAGCTTTCTGAGTTAAAATAAATATACTCGCATTTCAATATGCCTCCACAGCCTACCTGGAAATCATTTAACTTCAATGGGCCTAACTTCTCATCTAAGCTTGAGCTAATATTTATACAGCGGCAGTTCACAAGATTGCATGTACATTAAAGTTTGTAACATATGGACTTTTCTCCTTTAGTCCTGTGTAGCCAGGCAGGGCATACCTTTTCTGTTTTTATAGTTTTGGTTATTATTGTGGCACATCTTACCAGAAAAATCATCTGATCATTTAAAACCAGCACCACTATGTTTACATAGGAATTTAAACCCAGATCGGAATTTGACCTGCTGTGCCAAGGGTACTTGTAAGCCCTAGTTCAGTTGGTTCTAGTCAAAAGTGCACAACTGCTGTGCACTGCAGAGTTAAAAGGAGTGTGTTCTGTGCTCAGCATCTGCTGCCTTTATCGATAGGACCAGGAAGAACACTGTCTGCCTGACACATCCACCGACACTGGAATTAAAGTGGCAGTCACTATTTAGATGTTGCCAGCATAGCCCTGACTTCTTACATAAAAAAATAACCTTCCAAATTCCTTTTAAAAAATTATAGCTTTCCATGGTGATTTTATATTAAATCATAGAACAAAACCCAAAGCATAATTCAGGTTTCCATCTCATCTGGGATCATTTGTGCATCTAAAATTCTGAGCTCAAATGCTTTAGCTACTTCTGAAACCCACACTTCCTAAAAGAAAACAAATCACATGAAGTCATGTGATAGAGTTCCGACAAGCTCGCCATAGATTCTCTCTCTTGCTCCATACTGCAAGCGTCTGCTCACTTCTCTTCTACAAGGGCGCCTTGGAGGAGAAAGAGGGTAATACTTCTTTTAACAACAGCCTTTGGGCAGGTCTAGTTTTGAGACTTTAAGAAAGAAATTCCAAATCCATAGACTGTGTTTACCAAAGCTTGTAAACATTCATAGATCTTCCTTTCTCCCAATGGATGTACCAGTTGTTGCCTGATGGTCCATTTAGCAATTAATCATGCTCTGTGTGTAACAATTTTTCTCTTTTGATTTGAGCCACTATCGCAACATTTCATTGCTATTCGGTTTTACATGAATCTGTCTCATTTTCTCCAATTGCTTTTCAGGGTCTTTAAACACCAGGCCTCTTGCTCATCTTTAATACCACATAGGGAGCAGAGTTCCTGTTAAAAGCAAACCCTTTGGTTTTTGACCTGAGTTTCCAGTCCAGTTCTATTCTTTACTGTTCACGCAATCCTGATCAATGTAGTCATTTTCAGATCCTTTTCGATATCTATAAATGAGATTTAAGATACCACCACATTTGAGTTTGTATTATAAGGAAGCCTATGGCCTTTCACAGCTGGCCCTGCGATCCACATAGCCTCTGGTGTGTCTGTTAGCAGGGTTGGTATATAGGAAGCACTCACCAGTAGCAATTATTATTTCCCCACACCGCTTTCATTCCCTTTATGGACTATAACGAAGGCAGGTCTACCACAGGCAAAGTTGAGCAGTGTATGAGTTGCTGACAGGAAAAGAGTTCTCTTTGCTCGAAATTTCAAGGTTCCCCTGTTTGCTCTTTGTGCTGATGAGGGAGGGGAACTTGATTGGGGGAGGGGGAGGGAAAGGGGAGGCGGCGGTGGGGAAGAGACAGAAGTCTTTAATAAATAAATAAATAATAAAAAAAAAAAAGAAATTTCAAGGTTCCTTGTAGATTCTTGTTTTCTCGAGGGACAAGTCAGCTTTTGTAAATTTCCTTTTGGCAATTCTAATTTCTCTTTTATGCGATGGAGAAACTGAGAGGTAAAAGTGAAAGGATGTACAAAATACATTGGTTCTCTGTCCTTAGGAATTATCCAGCCTGGTCTTTAGCATCCAGTGGTTTCAGTTTGAGCTACTGGTGTGAGATAGACAGAGGCTTGCGGGGAGTCTGGGAAGTTAAGCTTAATGCATTTTCAAGTGAAGGATCCTTAACCTAGTTCCTGCAGTGAGAAGCATACTAGACTGTAACAACAAGAAAGAATATAACGTGGATGAGATAAAAGAAGTCAACAGAGGGTTTGAAAGCTTGGTGAAGGTGGTGCCTAAAACTCATTTAAAGTTTAGATTGTAAGACAGATACTGGTTTAAAGCCCTTAGAGTGTTTTTTTGTTCAGCTGACAAAAATGTATGAAGGGATCTTTGGATCAGTTGTCAAAGTTGCAGAGCAAATGTCATTGGAATAGGCAAAGTGGGTATGTGGCATCAGGCTAATGTCGTATCATTATGTGGTATGGAAAGATTGTAGTCGTTAGGCATTTTTCGGAGAGTAAATTACAGGGAGAGTGTGAAGTGGTTAATAGAGTGTAAGGGAGGAAAGCTGAAGGCACCTTCAGATGTAGTCTAGCCCCATGCTTTTCAGGACATCTACAGCACCCAGGACCATGTCAATCATAGCCGAGTCCTTCTGTTAGCTGGAAGGAAGAAAGAAAGGGAAGAAGAAAGAAAAGAAAGAAGGAAGGGAGGGAGGTTGGGAGGCAGGCAGGCAGGCAGACAGACCAAGAAGCTCACTGGGTAAGTTCAATGTAAAACTCACACAATTAAATTTAGATTCCTGTTTTTCTTTTCTTTTTTTAAATTATAACTTTTAAAAAAAATATTTATTTATTTATTTATTTATTTATTATGTATACAATATTCTGTCTGTGTGTATGCCTGCAGGCCAGAAGAGGGCACCAGACCTCATTACAGATGGTTGTGAGCCACCATGTGGTTGCTGGGAATTGAACTCAGGACCTTTGGAAGAGCAGGCAATGCTCTTAACTGCTGAGCCATCTCTCCAGCCCCTAGATTCCTGTTTTTCTTACATGACCAACCAGGACTGGTCTGTGAAGTAGTGCTGCAATGTAGCCAGCTAACAAAGAACAAGGGCCACTTGTCTGCTCTTCCTTCCTATGTCCTTGTCGAGGAGAACAGGGAAAGCTCCTGTATTCAATAAAAGCACATAGAACATTGACCTCTGTGATGGGACCTGAGGATGAAGTATGAGAAAAGAGTAGTAATGCTGTCATCTGCTATTCCATTCTTCTTTATTATTTTTTATTTATTTTACACACCAACCACAGTTCTCCTTCACTCCCTCCTCCTGCTTTTTCTCCACCTCCCCCCAATACTTATGCACCCCTCAGAAAGGGTAAGGACTCCCATGGTGGGTCAACAAAGTCTGGCACATTAAGTTGAGGCAGGACCAACTCCCCCCCCCCCCCCCCCCCCCCCCCCGCATCAAGACAGAGCACCATATGGAATAGGCTCCAAATCGTCAGCTCATACAATAGGGATAGATCCTAGTCCCATTGCCAGGGGCTCCACGAACAGACCAAGTCACACAACTGTCACACGCAGAGGGCCTAGTTTGATTCCATGCAGGCTCCCCAGCTGTTGGTCTAGAGCCTGTGAGCTCCAATGAGCTCTGGTCGGCTGCCGTAATCTTGAGCTTCCTTGTTCATGTAATCCCCCCTCCCCCCTTTCTTTGAGTGGAGTCCAGGAGCTTGGCCCAGTGCTTGGCTGTGGATCTCTGCATCTGCTTCCATCGGTTACTGGATGAAGGTTTTATGATGACAATTAGGGTAGTCATCAATCTGATTACAGGAGAAGGCCAGTTCAGGCTCCCTCTCCACTATTGCTAGGAAACTTAGCTGGTGTCATCCTTGTGAATTCCTGAGAATTTTCGTAGTACCAGGTTTCTCCCTAACCCCACAATGGCTCCCTCTATCAAGATATCTCTGTCATTGCTCTCCCTCACTCAGTCCCTCCTCCAATTCGACCATCCTATTCCCTCATGTTCTCATCCCCTATCCCCTCCCTCTACTGCTCACCTCTTCCTGGTCCCCAGTTTACCAAGGAGATTTCATCTATTTCCCTTTCCCAGGGAGATCCACGTATCCTTTCTAGGGTCCTCCTTGTTACCTAGCTTCTTTGGGGCTGTGGACTGTAGCCTGGTTCTCCTTTGCTTTATATCTAGTGTCCACTTATGAGTGAGTACATACTGTGTTTATCTTTCTGGGTCCGGGTTAAGCACTCAGGATAATTTTTTCTAGTTCCATCTATTTGCCTGAAAATTTCATGATGTCATTGTTTCCTACAGCTATACTTCTCCATTCTTAAAATAGATGATGCTGTCTCCAAGCAATGACCCTGCAGAAAACACAACTATTAGAATCCATATACCTGTCCAGCTAACGGTGTGCACAAAGACTGTAGATTCTTGGCTAGCATGAAAGGTGGATATTTTAGATCACATAACTTCTTTTCTTTCCAGAAAGATCTCAAACTTGAAAATAAACTTTAAGAAAGCATAATGCACCAGTTCTGAAATACTGTATTTCTTTGCCAATAAAACCTTATTTCTTAATGATCAAATTCCAAAACGCCTGTAAAAATATGAAACTCAGCCAAAGGAATCCAAAAGAACTTACAGTTTGACATGAAGATTATTGTGTGTCTTTTTGTAAAAATAATACAGGCATACTAGTTGGTAAAAATCCTGTCTCTTCCAAGACCAAGAAGCTTTGTAGCCATGATCTGCTCATGTAGACCATTCTCCACTGCTGCTTGTTTAGCGACAATATCACCCCTGAATTCTACAGTTGTGTTCCATGTCTGTAACCACAAATGATTAATTCAAGCGAGGACTCTATCTTAGTTCATGTTTCTATTGCTGCAATAGAACTCCATGACCCAAAAGCAAGTTGGGGAGGAAAGGGTTTATTAGGCTCACACTTCAGCACTGCTGTCTATCATGAACGGAAGTCAGGACAGGAATTCAAACAGGGCAGAATCCCAGGGACAGGAGCATGGATGCAGAGGCCATGGAGGGTAGATGCTCACTAGCTTACTTCCCATGCCTTGCTCAACCCACCTTCCTATAGAACCCAGGACCAACAACCCAGGGATGACACCACCCACCATGGGCTGGACTCTCCCCCATTGATCACTAATTGAGAAAATGCCTTACAGCTGGATCTCATGGAGGCAATTCCTCAACTGAGGCTCCTTCCTGATGACTCTAGCTTGTGTCAAGTTGACACACAAAACCGTCAGTATAGATTCCAATTTCTCTCCAAAGAGTTCTTTCGCTTATTACAACTGCTTAGGACCAACATCCTTGGACGGAGGCGTCATCTCCAAGTTCCTTTATTCTAAGACATGTGGATTTTTTTTTACTGTTTGAAAAGTAATTACTTTCTTTTTTTAAGACATGTGTTTTTTAAAAACATATAAACACATAAAAAATTATCAACTTGTATCAGCTTTACTTGAGTCAAAATTATATATACATATGTATGTATATATATGTGCACACAAATACACATATACATACATGTGTCTGTGTGTGCTTATAAATGACAAAAATCAGTGATTCATCCACATTATCAAATCCTCATAGAAACAAGGGCAAACATTGTTTCTGGCCATGCAAAGAAATGGATAAACAAATGTATCTGCATAGATGGAATTTGTTTTTTTCCTCCTACTTTGTGTCAAATGTGATATACATGTCAGGGAGCTTTATCATTATATGTTTTTTAAAAATAAATCATGCCAGGAGGTGATGGTGCACACCTTTAATCTCAGCACTTGGGAGGCAGAGGCAGACAGATGTCTGTGAGTTCGAGACCATCCTGGTCTATAAGAGTCCCAGGACAAGCGCCAAAGCTACAGAGAAACCCTGTCTCAAAAAAAAAAAAAAAAAAACCAAAACAAAAAAACAAAAAAACAAAAAAAACCCAACCAACCAATCAAACAAACAAATAAGTAAAGCAGAACAAAGGCAATACTTGTCTATGGATGGTTTGGAATGAGGGGAGCAGGGAAAGAGAAGTGTGACTAATAGTCCTCAGATACTGTGGGCAGTGTGATCATGGCCACTGCACACACAAGAGTGGGTCTACCACACCGGGGAGCATGCTAAACGCTTCAGGCATGTTATTTAACTAATTCTCACAGCACTATTTCAATCTAATCTTTTTCTAAAGATTTATTTATTAATTATATATTGAGTGCTCTATCTACAGGTATTACTTTATGGCAGAAGAGGGCATCAGATCCCACTAGGGATGGTCATGAGCCACCATGTGGTTGTTGGGAATTGAACTCGGGACCTCTGGAAGTGCAGCCAGTTCTCTTAAGCACTGAGTCATCTCTCCAGCCTCCTCCATTCTAATCTTATAATTGTGCAACAGTAGCTTCAACACAAACTGTTCTTTATCTGGTTAGAGCCTTATAGTACAACCCAAATTAATCCTGTCAGTGGTTTAGAGTGGATTTATAGCAGCCCTGCTGGTTTTGTTGGTGAGATGTGTAAAATAGGCACATTCTAATATGGAGTCAGAGAAGCACAACTATTGCACACTGCAGCTGCTGCCTACAACCATTGTCCCCTCTACCACCTGACTGCAGGCGTGAGGCTTGAGCAGACACTCAAACCACGCCCGGAGACTGAGAAGCACAGCAGCAGTCCCCAGACTCTTGTCTTACTTACATGTTTACTAAGAGCATATATTCTTTTTCCTTCTAGTGGTCACATAACTCTGTTCTTTCTTAACATAGAAGCTCTCACATTCCCTTCTTCTCTTAGAACACAGGTACAGACAGAAGAGAATCCATGCCTCCTGACTTCCATGTCTTAAGATCCTCAATTCTTTTTTGTAATCAGTGAGCTTGTATTATTGACTGACAGATACAAAGCAAGTATTTGAAGCCTTAGACATCCCTCTTCTGTCTCAAACACTTGGGTTTTCAAGACTATTATGTTTCTGTGGGATCCAAAATTCCTATTCCAGAAACCCAAAGCTTTCTTTCTCTTTGTCTTTCTGCAGAAATTTTAGTCCTCCCCAAGGCCAATGTGGTCCATTGGTTGATAAGGGAGATTCTCTATGCAGGAAAGAAGGGAAGGAAGAAATGACTGAGAAGAAACTTCACTCTGTCACCGTTCTTTTGCACAATAAGCTGGATGCACATAGACATTTGCACACTCACTGCCTCCCAAGAATCAAAGTACACACTTACCCAAAGACACCATGGTTTAACTGTTGATGACCTTAATTGGTGTTGTGTCTCTTCAAGTGTTTCCAACATTTGTTCCCATTCATCTAGAAGGGAAGAAAATCCTACCAAAGATGGTTGAGTTTGGTGACTTCTTCCAAAGAGGGTGAAAGACTATGTTTTCACGTTGGCCCTCTAACATCCTCTAAGCTCAGGAGAAGAAAGCATTCATGGCTTCAATAGCACCCACAGAAAATGCCACTTAAGGTCATGGACTCACATCCCAAATATAGTTTAACTCCTGACCTCATTATTTTAGAAAGTTTTTCTCTCTCTTCCAACTTACCTGCTTTGCAGAGACCACTGATCTAGCAATGCCTTACATAAAATCATCCCTTTCAGTAACATGATTGATTTTCAACATTGATTAAAATTCTTACCAGATACTAGCAGAGAGCCCTTGCTTTCTACATGTCTCTATTCATGTCTCTTAATATGTACAGCATACATATGTATGAACATTGTCCTTTGTGGCAGTAATTACACACTCTGCTGCGGGAGCACCTTCCTCTCCTTCAGCCAATAGCCGCTGAAATACCAGCCCACTCGGGCGTGGTCTATTTCTCTTTAAAAAAGAGAGCCAAGCCTCGGCTCACTCTCTTGGTTCTGGCGCTTGGTTCCGGCTCCTGCTCCAGCGACTAGACTCCTTTCCTGATGGTTGGTGTTTTGTAAGTTTTACCCCTAAAATAAATACCCCTTTAAATCCTAACTGGTGTGGGATTGTTTCGCGCATTAGATACCTGTTGTGGAATAATCTTTTTGTACACTGTAGAGATGTGTCTCTGCCTAGGGTGCCTTGTGATTAGTTTAATAAAGAGCTGAATAGCCAATAGCTAGACAGGAGAGAACAGGCAGAGCTTCTGGGGAAAGAGAGGAACTTGGGGTTAGAATCTGGGTGCCCAGGAGATGTCCAAAGGACGCTGAAGAGGTTGGACATATGGAGCAGAGGAGAAGTAACCAGGCCACATGGCAGAGCATAGATTAATAAACACAGGTTTATTAGTAAGTTATAAGGGCTAGCAGGACAAGCCTATGCTAATGGCCCAGCTTTCATAACTAATAAGAAGTCTCTGTGTCATTATTTCAGGCTGGCGGCTGACAAGAAAGACCAACTACAGACACATGCTTTGAATGACAAAGAAGAGGCTGTAGGGTTAAGTTCTACAGACTGTTGCCCGGATGGAATAGAAATTCACCACGGAGGAAAAAAAAATGCCTCCTCATTACTTAGATGTTGTTATAGCCTGATCACTTACTGGTCTTAACACAGTATTAATTGTGAAAACGAGTTTAGTTCTTGAAACTTATATTCATTGTGAAGGCAAGTGCAATGCTAGAGGCTGAGGCCACCAAATGGCTTTCTGCTGAGATACCAAGTGTTGGATGGCCCGCCCTTACCTGCAATGTTAGAGCCTGAGAGTCAGCCAGATGGCTTTCTGCAGGGACATCATGTGTGTGTGTGTGTATGTGTGTGTGTGTGTGTGTGTGTGTGTTGTATGGGCTGCCCTAACCTCCCACAGTGACCTTCAATGGGACTTGCTTTGCTGGCTGTTGACACCTCTATCCTATCTCCATCCCTAGCTTGGACAGAATGTATTAGGAGGAACAAGACAGAAAGGGATTCATGGTTTGCGAAAGCACTGGTAGAGAGTGTTCCATCTTTGGTGGGATTTTTCTTTTCCCTGTTCTGGAAGAAGAAGAAAAAACTTGGAACCACTTGATGTGACATAATGCAGGGTCCGTGGCAGGTATATGTATGTCTGGACACTTTGGATGTTAAGGAGACCATGGCTAAGTAGTATCTTCTCTCAGGAATGCAGAGTGTTTATTTGTATGCACACAGTTCTCTCTGCCTCCCTTCTTAGTGCACGGTGTTTTTATTCTTCTTGTTTTATTCCTTCTCTCCTCCCCTCTTTCTTAGTTACGTTTCTGTTGCTATGAAGAGACACCATGACCATGGCAACTTGGAAAGGGAAGCATTTAATTGGGGTGGCTCACTTACAATTCACAGTTTAGTATATTATCGTCATGGCAGGGAGCAAGACACCCAGCAGGCAGACATGGTGCTAGAGCAGGTGCTGAGACTTCTTACATCTTGACTCACAGGCAAGAGGAAGTTGTCTGTCTCACTGGGTTTGAGCATATATTGAGACCTCAAAGCCTGCCTCCACAGTCACACACACACTTCCTCCAACAAGACCTACGCCAACAAGGTCACACTTCCTAATAGTGTCACTTTTTATTACTGCCTCCCAATAGTGCCATTTTCTTTCAAAGCACCACACCCTCCCTAACACCCGGTAACTCGAAGACCTCCACTGTAGGATGGAGCAAACACGTTCGCAATCAGGGTAGAAGGAGAAACAGCGGCAATGCTGCAGAGTGCGGGAGGAGAGGGAGCGCCCACTTCTCTGCACAGTGTGGAAATGTGTTACCACCATCGTTATTTATAATAATATGCCTTAATGATGCACACTGCTTCTTCATTGACCTGGAGGCTTAATTTCTGTGAGAATGGCAGGAAATCTTAGTCCCAAAATATCAATCACTTAAGAACATGATTTAAAGATTTTATTCACTTCCCCGGGGAAACAAGCAAAGCCAAACCCCCATTGATTTGCCATCGGCACGTTCCTGAACTCGCTCCTCTCTTTTTCCTTAGGGATGATATTGTTGCTATGCACAATGAGATCCCTAAACAGGGTGTCTAAATTATTCTAGCTATTTCTTGAGATCCTGGGAATCCAAGGAGTCTATAGTCTTGGCATGAATTGTATTAGGAAAAGATAAAAAAGAGATAAAGGAGATGAAAATTACCGAGTGTCTATCATCTATCTGTCTATCTATCTATCAATCTATTATCTATCTATCTATCTATCTATCTATCTATCTATCTATCTATCATCTGTCTGTCTACCTATCTTCCTATGTGTTTATATATCATTTATCACTTACCTATTTATATCTGTGACCTATCCATATACTACTATGTACTATCTATCTATCTATCTATCTATCTATCTATCTATCTATCTATCTATCTATCATCTATTGTCTACCCATCAAGCATCTATATGTTGTTATCAATCTATGTATGTCTCTACAGCTATTGAGGCCAAAAGCAATACAGGAATCTGGGAAGGGAAGTGCCAAAGGGATTGAAATCACCACTGTCTGGGATCAGAAAGTACCGCTTTCACTGTCTTCAATATAATTTCGTTTTGGCCAGGTAATCATGATGAGACGGGGCTGTAATTTCTCTTCTAAAGCACAAAAGAAAATGGCACTTGAGCAATACGGTAAAGCTGTGAGTTAGATAATAGGAAGAGAGACGGGCCCGCTGCTGTTGGAGCCTGGTCATTCCCGCAATGCAATTGGGATGTCCCCAGAGAACACAGCATGCAGCACAATAGCCTGGTCTGGGTGCCAGGATTTCAGCTGGCACGGCTCCCATCTCTGCCTCAGACTCTTTGTTCTGCCACTCAGGCTCCAGACAGTGGCAACAAAACAGCACGCTGCATGCTCATTTCTCTGAAAACCAGCTTCAGAATGCTACCAGCTATAGGTTCAGCAATAGGGATATTTAAGCAAAAATCAAACTTATCCTTTAAGGGGAAAATCCAACTTCATTAAAATAAAATATTTCAAACTAGCCTCACACACCATGTGGGAAACAATAAATTTAGCCATAGAACAGGCAAAACTGCTATTAAATATTTTATTCTAGGCCAGTTTTAACCTTCTCATTCATCAGAAGTTTTAAAATTTCCTTTTGTTTGGTTAAATATGAAGTGAGGTGACCAGTCTTTGTTACAGGTTTTTTCCCTTGATTTAAATTATTATACACAGAGACGGTTACTGGCTCCAGTGTTGCCCACAGTTGGACTCAGAGAAAGCATTGTTTTGTTACTCTTTGATGGAAAATTGACTTCTTGTGGGGCAGAGGAAGGAGCCACCCTTCACTGAAGGCAGGAGAGGAAGAAACAGGGAGGGATGATGGGAAGGGTGTGCCCGCGGTCCAGACTGACTCACCCCCAAGACAGGGCTAGGCGGGGCAGGAAGGCAGAATGAGCCAGACGTGTGGTCTGCAGTGACTTTGCTCAACGATTTTATTTTGCCCCAGGGAGGCATGAACTTCCAGGAGAAGTATTTATTGAGCACTTCCTTTATGTAAGATGGCGGGGGGGGGGGATGAGAGAGAAAGAAATAAAAAGATAGAGAGAGAGAGAGAGAGAGAGAGAGAGAGAGAGAGAGAGAGAGAAAGAAAAAAATGTCCACAAATGGCAATGACTACTTCCGTGTCCTTGGCTGCAGCAACAATACAGTCTAACAAATTTCCAATATTTTTGAGCCCAAATTATATTTATTATCTTATTGAGTTTAACTTTATAGGGATCAACATTATTAAACTGATTAGCATGCCAATTAATTTTAATTAAGAAAGTTATAAACTATTTATATAAATACACATGCATATTTGGGAAGTCATTAATTAGAGTACATCTTACATGACATAATTTTATATATTGCCAAGTGCAATTAATATGAAGAGTTATGGGGTTAGAGTCCAATTATAACTTTCTAAAACCATAACTGGGCACTATGAAGAAAATCGTGTCTGTCTTGGTCCTATTTATAGCCACAATTCCTTCTGTCCAGGAGTCGTGTGACATTTGTTGATATAATTCATGTGTGTTATTTGAGCTATGATTTAACAAAGAGGATACATAAATATGTACACATATATACATAATGTTATTGTGAAGTCAAGAAACTTTTTCTGGATCATAATATATATTTGAAATTAGTTTTTTTTTAAAGGTGGGCATTGCATAGCTGCTATAGTGAGATTTAGAGCATACTCCAGAGGGTCGTGTGTTAAAGGCTTGGTCCATAGCTTATGGCAATACTGACAGGTGGTGGACATTCAAGAGACAGGATCTAGTGATAGGAAGTCAGGCTATTCAAGCATGCCCTTGAATGGAGATACTGTGCCTAACTCTCCCTCCTCTGCACCCTGGTGGTCAGGTGATGAGCTACTCTTTCCCTCATTCTTCTCTTACAATGTTCTGTCTCGCCAGTCTCCAAAGGAGCCTACTGGTCATGAACTGAAACCCCCAAACCCATGAGCCATACAAACCCTCGCTCCTTATCAGGGGATGACTTTTGGTATTTTGACACAGCAGCAGAAAACCGACGAAGACAGTATCCTTTGGTCTAATAGCAGCGGCAGACTATACAGACTCAAACACCACTTTATTGTCGTGCCAGGCCTCAGAGAAGAGTCTCGCAGAGTTTGGGGGAAGGCCTGTACCTGTAGCTGGCTCTTGAGGGAAGACTTGATTGGTGAGACTGCACTTTGTGCTTGTTTTATACTCTGGGCAGTAAGAATGTACTGGAAGAAACCATAGTGCTGTGTTGATGTTCCGTGAGTAGACGCTGTCAGTACTCTGAGTATTGCGGTTACCGGGAAGAGGTCAAACATTCTACTGGTCAAACATGACTCTAGCTGGCATTTAACTTCGGAGAACTGCTGTTCCGGCCACCCCTGTTCCCACTCCCATCCCCTACCCCCACTACCCCACCCCCGCTGGGACTCTGGAGGGCTTATGACTTTCCTAACCAACAATTACACCAGAAACAGGCTTTCTGTTTTTTTTTTTTTTAAACAGAATCTCATCCTCCCACCACACTGCCCCATCATAAATACATTTATCTTAGAAAATGGTTTAGTACAAAGAGTTCTCTGTATGATGTGTGGCTCATAGGGAAGCGGAGCTCTTTCCTAAGACTGGATAGTAGAGATCCTTGGGCGGTCACTGCCTGGCTTGACTGAGGAGTCTCTGACGTCCGTGGCTGATCCATGTCAAATGGCCCCTGTCCCATTTGGTTAGTATAAAAAACATGACCTCATTTAACTGTTTCAAATTTTTATTGTGGAATTTGACATTTGGACTTGGAAGGCACAGTGCATGGGAGTTTTGAGAATTGAGTTATACTGGTGGAACCTTCTAAAGATGGACCGTGAACTTCCCCTCCATGGTCTGTTCCAGTACTTTCTGAGCTCTCCCTTCTCTTCATTGCACCCCTCCACCCCAAGCTAGCCATAAGGGAGTTCTTTTATTGTCAACCCCCTCCCAAACTTTTATGATATAAGTTTTTGAAGTGAGGGAGTGGACTATTTTGCTTTGGACTCAAATTCATAGCTACTCAAATATTTTAAAGTTCTTAAAGTTGAGAACAGCAGTTTGTACACGCCTTAGGAGCTCACAGGATTTGGAGTACCTCAGAGGAAATCTATACAAACATCTCCACAGTCTCTAACCAACTTCATGCTTTCTTAGAGGTGGGTATACTTTCTCTTGACCATGCCTGCTTCCACAAGGCTTTCTCATGCCTAGGAAACCCCTTCCCTGTCTCTGCAGAAAGCATCTTTAATGGCTTGCCATCAATAAACTTGACCAGGCTTCTCTGGCCATGCAGCTTTTAAAGGGAGACAGAGCCCCTGGTTCCTTAGCTAACGGGCATGGTTATGAAGGAACAAGAAACGAGGGGACAGAAGACTGTTCTGTTCAAATCACTAGACCTATGCTGGCAAATGTAAAATTGTGATTTCTTTCTTTCTTTCTTTCTTTTTTTTTTTGAGACAGGGTTTCTCTGTGTAGCCTTGGCTGTCCTGGAACCTTCTCTGTAGACAGGGTAACCTTGAATTAAGAGATCTTCCTGCCTCTGCCTCCCAAGTGCTCCCAAAGGATTAAAGACACATACCACCACTGCCTGGCATACATGTGAGTTTTATGAGAAGGAAGGCATAGTCGCACACCTAGTGTGAGGTTACCTAGACAATAAAAATAAACACGGTAGCTGGGAAGAATATTTAAAAGGAAATGGATATCAACGCCAATGGCAGCTGTGAATGGGTACAGGACTGCAGGCTTTCTTTTCTCTCCTCGTCATTTCCTGGTTTTCAGACTTTCTATCAAGTGGTGTCCGTGTGTCTATAATAACCCTGAAAGCATGTGACAAAGAGATTAAGTGTATACCTGGTCTGCTTTGAGATGAAAAAACAATAGAGAAGGGAGAGGAATAAGAAGAGGGAAGGGGGGTTGGAGGGAAGAGGGAGAGGGAGGAGAGAGAAAAACGATGCAGCATGAGAAAAGCAGAATTAGATATTTTCAAGCATTGTCAGAAGAAAACACTCCTGACAGAAATGGTCTGAAAAGTTTTAAACTGTCATATGTAAATATATACATGTGTGCATGTGTGTGTACGTGTGTGTGTGTGTGTGTGTAGCTCTGTTTTGCCATGCTCAGAGGTTCTATGGCTGACTGATTTCTCAACATTTAAAGAAAATGGACTTGAGTTTTCTTCACTCTAACATCGGAGGTGCTGGGTACCCCAGGCGTAAAGCATCAGCTTCTCAGAGAACTGCCACAGGGTGCGAGTTCATCTGGTTGAGCTGCTCACTTTGCTTAAAATCAACCACAAAGCTGTGCTGTATGGGACAGCACTTGTTCAGCATGCACACGACACTAGAGTCAATCCCCAGTCAGCTCCCACTTCACACACAGGCTATGTGAGAGCAGCCTTCCAGGCTCACCAGGAAGTGAGAGGGGAAAATGGTATATGTAACAAAGCTTTTAAAAAGCATGCTAAAGGCTGAAAGACACTTAGGAAATGCTCAACATCCTTAGTCTTCAGAGAAATGCAAATCAAAACAACTCTGAGATTCCATTGCACACCTGTAAGAATGGCCAAGATCAAAAACACTGATGACAACTTATTCTGGAGAGAGTGTGGGGTAAAAATGACATTTCTACATTGCTGGTACAGCTCTTTTGGATATCAGTATGGAGATTTCTCAGAAAATTAGGAAACAACCTTCTTCAAGACCCAGTAATACCACTTTTGGGTATATATCCAAAGGATGCTCAATCATGCCACAAGGACATGTGCTCAACTGTGTTCATAGCAGCGTTGTTTGTCATAGCCAGAACCTGGAAACAACCTAAATGCCCCTCGATTGAAGAATGGATAAGGAAAATGTGGTATATTTACACAATGGAGTACTACACAGCAGAAAAAAATTAAAGACATCTTGAAATTTATAGGAAAATGGATGGAGCTAGAAAACATCATTTTGAGACAATTATCATATATACTCACACGTAAGTGATTTTAAAACATAAAGCAAAGAAAACCTGCCCACAAATCACAATCCTAGAAAACCTAGACAACAATGAGGACCCTAAGAGAGACATACATGGATCTAATCTACATGGGAAGCAGAAAAAGACAAGATCTCCTAAGTAAATTGGGACCATGGGGACCTTGGGAGAGGGTTGAAGTGAAGGGGAGAGACAGGGAGGGGAACAGAAAAAAATGTATAGCTCAATAAAATAAAAAAATTTTTTTTAAAAGCATGCTAAAGCTCCACTCCCATTCAGAATGTTAATGTGAATCTGTTGTCTTGGGAAGTGTTTTAATTAGAAATTTAATTATAAATTCAGCATGTACAATGTGTATTTTGTTGAGTAAACCAATACTTTCCATGAGAAGGTGTCCATATATCCCCACATAGTCAGGGACTTAACACAGGGAGGAAACAGTGGGTGACATCGAATGGTTCCACAGGCCTTAGTGATGGCTGCCTTCAGGAAGGATCCTGCCCAGCACTGTCTGATAGAGTTTTCAGCTGCTATCAGCCTCATCCAACCACTTCAAATGGAAGTGGAGTGGGTGAGAATTATGCTTTTTATTTAATTTAATTTCAACTAAATAGTGCGCATGATTGATGCTGTATGTCTGATTCAGCTTTAGATCATTGTGCATGTTCGGTAGATAAGGAAATTTTTAAAAAGGCTGAGAAGCACATACATGGCTGCAGTCAAATGTGGCATTAATATTTTCATTAAGAAGAGATTTAGGGGAAAGAAGAAAGATGGTTAAGTTGAGCACGTTGGTATTCTAAGACTGCTTCCTGGTTCCGTGTTCCTTCAAATTCCTAAAAGTCACTTACCCAACCAGCAGAGTGAAGACGTGAGTTGGAGTGCCCAGCATCCACACCTGATGTGAGATTCCTCTCTGTATGTTGTGAATACCATTGGTTAATAAAGAAACTGTCTTGGGCCTATGCAGGAAATAGAGTTAGGCAGGGAAAATTAAGTGGAATGAATGCTGGGAGAAAGAAGGAGGAGTTAGTGAGAAGCCATGTAGTCCCGACAGAGATAGATGTCAGTACTTTACGTGGTAAGCCACAGCCTCATGGTGATACACAGATGAATAGAAATGGGTTAAATTAATATGTAAGAGTTAGCCAGTAAGAAGCTAGAGCTAATGGGCCAAGAAGTGATTTAATACAGTATGGGTGTGGTTATTTCAGTTCTGGGCGGCCAGGATGAACAAGTGGCCTCTTTACAACACACATCAAACTCAGTCATGGCCATGCACATCTGTAACCCCAATGCTGTAATGGGGGAGTGAGGAGGAGGAGATAGATAGGTCTCTAGAGCCCAAAGGCCACCCAGCCTGGCTGAATCAATCAGCTCCACTCACTCTGATTCTTACACTAATGCACTGGGCAGGACTTCATAGTTCTCAAAAATCGCTCACAATGTGCAGAATGTCTCATTTTCTCTGCTCAACAATCTCATCAGATTGGAAGAGAAAAATGATATTCCTACCTTATATCTGAGGTTCCCAAAGGTCACACAGTCAGCAGGTTTATATGACAGGCTGAAGCTGCCAGAGAAGAAGATTTTGACTCTTAGTTCAGTCTCTTTTTATTAGCCCTGGATGACATTCATTGAAGTCCCCAAGGAGGGTGGCAGCCTGAGAACTCAGGGCAGACAGAACAGCTTCTAGCAGAAGCATCTCCCTAGGAGGAGGTACAAGACTGATAATAGTAGTCAAACTTGGGGCAGGTGTGTCGTGGGCAGGTACTTACCCTGTTTAAGCATCATTTCCCTCATAATAAAAATAAGTATGATAATAACTAATAAATATTATGTATGGATTAAATGAAATAATTCATTTGTGTGAAACATTAGTAACTGCCTAGAGCATGCTAGCTATAATTTTGAATATCAGCATAGATGGAAGCAAATCTTGTTTTGATTACATCAAGGACTCACAGATTTAGAAATAGGAGCTATTGGCCTTGGTTTTGACCTACATTATAATGCTATTAAATACTTCATCATTTCTTCAAGTCTTTCCTCTCTTGTATAATTCCCTATTTTCTCTTCTGGCTTCGTCTTGATAAGTTCCCCTTTTCAGTACATGCCACTAGGGCCTGGGGACCCATTTACATTTATTTTTGTCCATTTTTGGGCTTTCCTGTGGGAGTCATGACTGTGCCGGGTGCCCGATTCAAGTGGTAAGCCTGGCCTCGCTGAGATGGGACTGAGGGGACAGAGACATCTGCCACTCATTTCTCACGACCCCCAGTTTTTCACTCAAGAGCCCTGTCCCAGTGGATGCATTGTGACAGGCTTGAGTCCCAAGATTTGGCATACACTTCTAAATGAGCTCTTGCAATTTGAAGCCAGGTCCTCTAATGACCTTGGGCGGTTTTTTTTTAATCCTTTTAAATTGGGGCTAACATCTAACATAAAAACAAACAAGGTTCCAAAAGCCCATGGTTTCTAGATGTGGTGCTCCCGCCCCCCACTCCCATTAGCCACTTCCCTCCCCACTTCTCTAGCTGTGTGTCTCTCACATTTTGTTCTCTACAATGGATCGGATCTGTTTCCCCCCCTGTTCTTCCACTATAAAACCGTACAGTTCTTCCATCCTTATGTTTATGTTCCCTCTTGCAGCATCTGCTAATCCACCTCTGTGCTTCCCTGGCTTCTACCACTTGCCTACATCAGGATTTTTGGGTTGGTCAGCTGACACAGGTTCCTAAAAGAGTTTTATTTGTCTGCTTGTTAGGGTAATGTGGCTACAGTGTGCTTGTTTTGTGTCTGTGTGAGTGTGTGTGGTGGAGTGTTTCTGCAGAGTGCTTGCTTTATGTCTCTGTGAGTATGTGCATCTGATTTCACAGTATGCTAGCCTTATTTCTCTCTGTGTATGTGTGCATGTTTTAAGATCTGTAAAACTTATAACGCCAGATTACAACAGCTCAGTAACTAATTGGGTAAAATAGATATCTAAATTTAGCTTATATGTCTAGTTTAAATATAACAGGTAATGGTACCCAATTCTCAAGTATCTTAACAGATCTGAGAGTATGGCATTTAACAAAAGAACTTCTAACACAGAGAAATGCCAGTATCCTGTAGCTCCTCCAAGAAGATACATGGTTGTGAAAGAAATTCAGCTTTGAGGCTTGCCTTTGAGTTTGGCAAAGCCACCCAAACAGCAGAAAGCAGCCTTCCACCTCTCCAGCTTCCTGGATGCCACTCAGGGAATCTATCTTCTTGTCTTGCCAAGATAGGGAGAGTAAATCTTCCCCCCACAGGAAAATCTTTGGGCCTCTTGTACTCAGCAGCTAACGGCAATACTGTCTCTAGACTGGTGTTCTCCAAGGACTAAGGAGAGACTTGGGATTGCTTACGTAGCTAAAAAAGTTATCTGGTGTCCGTTCATTTATCCCCCGTAGATCTGTCTAATGGCATTTGAAGACTTAAAGTACTGGTAGCTCATTACTTCATTTGTTACGTTTCCTGCTAAAATACAGGCAGGTGTGTCTCTTTAATAGGCTTCATAGTCCAGGACTAACAGGTTTCAGGTGTATCTTCAGAGGTTCAGAGTTTCCAATTCCCTTTAATTGTCTTCTAAAGTGTTCATGTTAAACTAAAGCAATAGCCTTTCGCTATGACACCAAGATGTAAATCTGTTCCAGTTGTCTTACAGATACCTACAGGTTCCTGGGAAAATGTTCTCCTGCTGTATCAAAATTCAGGTCTGGTAAAAACTAACAGTCTCCAGAGCCTATTTTAACTTCACTCATTTTCAAGCATATTGTAAGGTCACTCCTGCTGTCTGGGCCAAGACCAACTTACAAAGTGCTTGCTCTCCAGAAAATGCCACATTTGTACCAGCTCCTGGGACTTCACCACTGGTACCAACTCTCCTGGATCAAGGACATCTACCAACTAAAATCTGATTTTATCTGTTATTGTGTCCCAATTGTACACCCAAGCCTCACCTGTACAACTAGGGCACTTCTCTGTCCCATTCTTTCTGGCAGTTAATGACTTCCCATGGCTAGCCGAATTTATAGTGCCAACAATAACAATATATTTTTTCTTCTGACCACCTGCCTTCTCATCTCCCTCAAGAAAGAGCTGCCTGAGGTCTCCAGGATGATAGTAAACTGGATACCACTCCAGCCACACCTCTCACTGAGCACGAGCCTACCAACTCCCAGCTTTCCCCTCTCCCACGTCACCTCAATGTAATATGTGGGGCCTACTAGTTGGGGTTTCTGTCCCGCCCGGTACCCCACAGCCAGCAAGCTCCCAAAGAAAAATCACACAGAGAGTCTGCATTAATTATAAACTGATTGGCCCATTAGCTCAGGCTTCTTATTAGCTCTTGTAGCTTATATTAACCCATTGTTCATATCTGTGTTATCCACATGGCTCGGTGCCTTTCTCAGCCAGGTAGATTACATCCTGCTTCTTCGGTGATCTGCGCAGGAGTGGGAGGAATGAGTTTCCTCTTTCCTAGCATTCTCCTGTTCTTATTGTCCCGCCTCTACTTCCTGTCTGGTTGACCTGCCTATACTTCCTACTGGACAATCAGTGTTTATTCAAAATATGATTGACATAATGCAGACAATTCTCCTGCACCACTCCCCAAGCCTGCAGGAAGCAGCCAGACTGGAGCCAGTGCCTTTTATCCAAGGAGTCTAAAAGTTTGGTTGAGGGGCTTCACCTCAGCTTGCTGGCACTCCTTTTTACAAAAAGTCCGGATTGTTTGGCTGGGGGATTCACCCCAGTTCCTGATATAAGCTCCCTCCCCTGGGAGTTGTCTCAATCCAAACTCCACCTCTGAGAAAGCCTGCCAAACAGTAACACCTCCCCAGGGAAGGTCATGACCACTCCCACAGGCTATTTAAACTGCTCCCCCAGAGAATGAACATGTGATCTCCAGGTTTCACGTGCTCTTCCCCTCTCCATGTTTCTCTGGGGCCACCCGGGAGTAAGGTCATTTATTAAACATGGGCATCTTTTAATTTGGTTTGATTGGGATTATTGTGCTGGTGGAGAGGTTCATCTTTAAAAAAATACTTAATTCTGTCTATCTATCACCTATCATGTATACACACAAATAATAGGTAATACACAACATCAACACTGGAAATTACAACTGTATCTTCTAGTGATGTAAATCTCTGCTCTCAGTCTGGAACATTGTTGCCCATCCCAATTCCATTAAGCACCTCCTTCTTAAGAACACACCAAGTCAATGCGTCTTGCCCTTGCAGGTTATCCAAACAAAGAGGTTGTAAAATACTTTTTTGGTTGATGTGGATGCCAACAAAAGGAGAGTTTAATATCATTTAGGACCTCAGTATGGGGAGAGTACAACAGATAGTAATTGCTGTCATAACTGGAATGCCATCTTTCTCATTCTGGTTCTCTAATAAATGCAGGGTTTTCTCAAATATTTGTAAAGAATTTTCCCGGCATGCATAAGTTCTATCCTAAGTTCTATCCCAAGTACCACATCTTCCACACGCCTACACACCCTCACCCCACCCCCACATGCCTACACACACCCCGCCACGCACACAAACAAATGCATTTTTTTTCTTAAAGCAGAGCACAGATAGACACCTATAAGGCTGTTTTACCAATCTGACAAAATACTCTGGTGGAACATGGTGCTAATGTCACCAAGATCACAGCTTTGATCTCTGCATAAGCCAATTAAATAGCAAGTGTAGTTCACATTTATAGATTGAACCACCAACTGAGCCTGGCCTTTTAAGCCATGTGCGTCACAGAATCTGGGATGACTAGGATGTGCTTATGCCTCCACCATGGTTCCCGGAAGCACAGAGTCCTTGGTATTATATTTGAGGGATGGCATGCTGTTAACACAGTAAGGGGAACACTCCAGAGCTAGGTTCAAGCTCTTTACTCATCAGCTAGCTCTATGACCTTGAGTTTTACAACCTTGCTTATACCATGTAGAAGATAAATAATTACGACTTTTCTTTTCCTGCCTCAAGCCAGAGTGGGAAATAAATGAAAAAATGAAGGAGAAATCTCTTTGTAATAGTAAAGCATTTTTCAAAGTAGGGCATGTTGTTAATATTTATAGAGCAAACATTAAGTTTTTTATTTTTTTATAGTTGGTCTTGCATGTTTGCTTGTTATTCCTCTGAGGCTACTAAAAAATTGTGGCTCCATTTCTGGAATGATGATGATTGCCCCTGCACTTCATCAAAGCCGAGACTGAACTTTTCTGCATCTTTCTCTCATACTGACCCGGAATTCCCGTATGGTTCCCTCCAGTGGCCCATTGTCACCAGCAAGTGCTCAGTTGTGATGAATAATGGTGAAGCCAACTTGGTGCTTTTGCATAATGACCCTTCCACATATGTTACACTGAAAACAACACGGTGGAACACATCCTAGACAAGGCTGTCTTTTAATTCAGTTATCTCCAGTTGAGATGGTAAAGGATGCTTATAGCACATGCCTCTTGGAGAATGGCAAAGCACATCTATAACCCCACCACTTGTGAGGGGATCAATAAGACAAGGGGATGATCAGTTTGAAGCCAGCCTGGCCTACATGATGATCTTGTGAATCCCAGCTACATGTTAAGACTGTCTCAAATAAATAACCCAAGGACAATAGATAAGGTGAACATTTCTCTGATTTTTGTTCGATGCTTGCCACGGTTGATCTTTATTGTCAACTTGAAGGGATTTAGGCTCCCCTTGGAGACATGCCTCTGGGTGTGTCTATGAGGGAGTTTGAAGACCCATACCCTGGATGTGGACAACATCACTCCATGGGCTAGACTCTTGGTTGGACTTAATAAAAAGAAGGAAGTGAGTTGAGTACTAGAATTCATTTTGTTTTCATCTTCTTGACTATGGATGCATTGTGAGGAACTGACTCCTGCTTCTGTTGCCACAGAAAGAGCCTCTTGTGTGATACTTTCCTCTCATGGTCTGTGTCCTCTCAGAGACCCCCAAATAAAGCAATAAGAAAAGAACCAATACAATGATGATTCCATTTTTGTTGTGCAGTTGAGTTGTAAATTAAAAAAAAAAAAAACCTCAAACAAGGAAAAACCTTAGTTTCCTCTTCTCCCATCCCTGTTGAATTGGGTTTTTATTTGAAAGTTACACAGGATCTCAGATATCATCTCTGAAAAATTTATTTGGTTGTGGACAGAAATACTTCAAAGAGAAGGCTTAATGAAGAGTATGATCTTCTTGGATCAACACCTTATACTTGGATGCTGATGAGCACTCGAGTTCTCAACAGTTTGAACATGGAAGGGAAGATACCACGCTTAAGAGCAACATAGGAAATGAAATTTAATCTAAACACTTGTTGAAACATTTGAATTAGTGACTGATAAAGGAGAAGAGAGAAATTTCAGACTCACTGGGAAAGTGTGTTCAAATTTAGTCTGTGTTGAGGTTCTGGCCAGCCTTGGAAAGCCCTTAAATCTTTACTCTGAACCTTTGATGTCAAGTTGGAGCATCATACTCCAGCCATAAAGAAAGGCCTGCTCTTCCCAGGTCAGGTAGATAAACTGGGCCAATAAAAAGACAATGTCCTATAACTCTAGGATTCCTGCCAGATTTATTTTGCTCAGGGCTTCTAACAAAAAAACCTTTAGTTTCCTCAGCTATAGCCATGCTGATGGGAGAAAAACAACCAATCACCAGGGGGTATTTCCTCCTGGAGGCCTTTGAATATCTGGGAACATTTTAGTTCTAACTTGTTTTTCATCTACTGAAGAGTCTTGCCTCCCCTGTCCCCTTTTACAGATAACTATGCTTATTAAATCAGTGGTAGCTTTGATTTCAGCCTAGTTTTAGCTCCTAAATCTTGGGTAATAGAGTAAGAAGTAACTACAGTTTATTTTAAATGAGATCATTGAGCTTAAGGTAACAACTGAAAATGTTTTTTTTTTTAAAGTATATGTGTTTGAATATACACATTAGAATCCCTGTAAGGATTCCGTGCCAATGACTACCAACTCCTGAAAACTCTCAATTATCAAAAACTTATTGTGAGTATTTAGTTTGACAGCTCATTTCTTAGTCTGGTATATCAAATATGTTAATGGGTGAATGGTTGATGTGTTTACAAAAGATTTAATAGATCTAAAAATGACAGCTGTGTTTTTTTAAAATCTTTTCTGCAACTTGAATTATTTCTTAGGACATTTAAAATACATGAAATAATCTTAAAACTATTTTGCAAATGGTTCCACTATAGACACAGTCCAGAGATTCTTTTGCTTTCTTAAAAAAAAAGATTTAGTGTTTGTAATAATTATCTGTATATGCGTGTATGTGCCTAAGGCTTATGCACCAGAAAATGGTGCCAAATGCCCTAGAGCAGGAGTTCATTACAGGTGCTGGTGAGCTTCCTGGTGCAGGAATGGGAACCTGGGTCCTCTGCAAGAGCAGTAAGCACGCTTAACTGCTGGGCCACCTCTCTTGCCCCTTCTTTAGTTTTCTGGTGACTGTTACCCTCAATAAATGTTGATTAAAATAGTGCAATTTTATGTTAAAGTAATATCTTTATTATAAAATGGAACTAGGAATAAAAATTGGGTGACTTTTAGATAATTTTAAGTAATATTAAAAAATAGATGCATTTTCCAATCAGGGTCTCAGGATAGCTATTTCTACAAAAGAAAACCTCCAATAAAGTATTTTAAAAATTTTTTCTGTTGGACAGTGTCTTATATGTATATAATCGTTTCTGTTGGACAGTGTCTTACATGTATATAAACTGTTTCTGTGGGACAGTGTCTTACATGTTTATAAACCGTTTCTGTGGGACAGTGTCTTACATGTATATAAACCATTTCTGTTGGACAGTGTCTTATATGTATATAACCATTTCTGTTGGACAGTGTCTTAGATTTTTATAAACCATTTCTGTTGGACAGTGTCTTATATGTATATAACCATTTCTGTTGGACAGGGTCTTAGATTTTTATAAACCATTTCTGTTGGACAGTGTCTTATATGTATATAACCATTTCTGTTGGACAGTGTCTTACATGTATATAATGAAGGTTGGTTGCTTTCACTTCTCATCACCCTCTCTCTCCCACTGAGACTCTACTTCCTGACAAGTCTCCCCAGTATTTTCATGTTGTTCTTACATGTGCGACTTACTGGGATTAATTAAGGTTGCTGGCATGAGCATGCAAGGGGGAGGGCGTTATTTAAAAGAGCATGGACTACTGATCAGTGGCTACACCACTGAAGAAAGCTGCAATTCCTCCCCATCTGTCAATCACTAGAGGAATGCCCCACTCCTTCCAAAATGAAATGCTGATGGGCCCAATCCCAGGTAGGTCTTGTGCAAGTGTTATGAGCTCATGAGTGCAACGGCATTGTTGCGGGCAGAAGACAATTATAGCACATCTCTCTCTCCTCCAACTCTTTTTTTTTTTTTTTTTGGTTTTTTGAGACAGGGTTTCTCTGTAACTTTGGAGCTGTGCTAGAACCAGCCCTTGTAGACCAAGTTGGTCTCGAACTCACAGAGATCCGCCTGCCTCTGCCTCCCGAGCACTGGGAT
Source organism: Neodon shergylaensis (assembly GCA_025134845.1). Lineage (NCBI taxonomy): Eukaryota > Metazoa > Chordata > Mammalia > Rodentia > Cricetidae > Neodon > Neodon shergylaensis. Next base: position 1,198,620 of record JABTXL010004371.1, read on the forward strand.
TAAAGGCGTGCGCCACCATCGCCCGGCCTGTTCTCCACCTCTTAAGATTCCTTTCTAGTCTTTCTTCTGCTATAGCCACTAAGCTAACCTTTTTTTGACTCTTGTCTAAACATGATATCTGGGCCCTTCTGCCTCCCACCATGAATGATATCACCTCATGAAAATATTTTTAGTAGTACAAGACAAAGAATTAAGATCACTTTAGAGGTTCTAACCTTAAAAAAAGAAAATAATTTATTACTAGAAGCTCCCAAGGTTATAAAGTCAAGAAATGGAAAATGCTGAAACAATCCTTGAGTCAGCTTTGGACAGGTGTGCTTCCACTAATGGTATATAATGTACAAAAATAGAAAAAACATACCACGCAGAAAACAGCTACCATAGATGTATAAAAATCTAGCCTTCAGCTAGGGAGATGGTTCAGTAAGTAAAAAAGGCTCAGCAAGTGAGAGTGTTTGCTGACCATGCAAAAAGTCCTAAGGTCAAATTCCCTGCACAGGAGTAAAACGCTGAGTGTGGACAGACACCCTGTAACTCCAGAGCTGTGGAGAATGGAAGAAGCAGCTTATTATCTGGTTCAGTAAGCCACCCTGTATCAATAGAATTAAAGCAGAGAGACAGAGCAGACCGCCAGGCATCCTCTCCAGGCCTCTGGACCAACACGTGTGCACACAACACAGATACAATAAAATAAAATTTACACAATAAAAATCTGGGCTTTAGGACTGTATTCTTTTCGCGCTACTGCAATCAACATTTCATTATTTTTTATGATATAGAATCAAGTTGATGTAGTTTACGGCGGAGTGTGGGATCTTTTACTTTGTCACTAGCTCTTGTAGACCAAGCTGGCCTCGAACTCACAGAGATCCACCTGCCTCTGCCTCCCACGGGCTGGGATTAAGGGTATGCATCACCACTGCCCAGCTTTGTTGTTGCTTTAGTCTCAATTAGGGCTTTTATTGCTGTTGAAAAGACACCATGACCCTGGCAGCTCTTACAAAGAAAACATTTAATTGGGGGGCTTGCTGACAGTTCCGAGGTTCAGTCCACTATCATCATAGCAAGGATCACGGCAGATGTGCAGGCAGATGTGCTGGGTGGAGTTGAGAGTCCTACATCTTGCAGGCAACAGGAACTCAGTTGTGACACTGAGCACAGCTTGAGCAAAGGAGACCTCAAAGCCCACCCCACAGTGATACACTTCCTCCAACAAGGCCACACCTCCTAATTGTGCCGCTTCCTGTGAGATTATGGCAGCCAGTCACATTCAAACTACCTCAAGCTTTGAGAACTGAAATTCTATAGTCTTTCCCCCCAGATAACTATGTGGTAAAGCAACCTGAGAACCATGGTCAGCCGGCTTCCACAGGCATGCAGAAAAAGGAAAATGTCCCTGGTTCCCAAGACCGACTGAAATCATCTCCGTAGCTTGCTAAGGAGTCAGCTCCTTTCCAAAGGAGGTCCCAGGTCTACTCAAGGCTGTATCCCCAGAACCCAATGCATGATAGTGCTAACTTTGTTGACTAGTTTCTCCGTTAATAACAATGGGAAGAGGAGTGGTTTGTTTTGTTTGCTTGTTTTTGTTGTTGTTTTCTTTTCTGAAATGACATCCCCCCTTTTTTTTAGTTAGCCCAGACTGACCTCAATTTTCTAACTCTCCTGTCTCCCAAACTGCAAAGATTATAATGTGCCATAAATTGGGACCGTTTAACTTCCTCAAAGTAAATACAACCCATTAGGTGCCCTGAAAGAAGACCAATTAATGAGTCATCTCTGACGGGGGCAGGGAGTAGGGAGATGGTGAGTGGATAGAGATGCACGCATGCTCTTGCTTTAGATAAAGCAGTTCCATGTAAGCCTTAGGGGGCTGATGTGGAGATCTGCGATGCTACTCAGTGTCTGGGAACATTGGTTAAAGGACCTCTGCACTCCCCTGGCGCTAAAACACAATGTTTTAGATAATGGTTCTCCCCTTGAACTCTCGGTCCCCAGCTGGTGGTGCCGTTTGGGAGAGGTTATAGAATTTTTAGGGTGAGAAACCTTGCTGGGAGGAGTGCATAGCTTGAGGTGAGCTTCGAGAATTTATGGTTTCATCTCTCTTCTCATTTGCTCTCTCTGCTCCCTGTGTGTGGCTGGGACCCGATTCCTCAGCTTCCTGTTCCGGCTACCTGCTGCCACGCCTCTGATGCAATTACGGAGTTTTGCTGTGTCTGGAACCATAGGGCAAAATGAACCGTTGCCTCAGTAAATTGCTTTTGGCTTATGGTATTTTCTCACAGCCAGAAAAAAAGTATCCTATGCAATTTTCCATATGCTATTGGTTTAATCCAGGAATTCAGAACCCGAAGGTATTAGAAACCAACCACACGGCAGAGGCAGGCGGATCTCTGTGAGTTCGAGGCCAGCCTGGTCTACAAGAGCTAGTTCCAGGGCAGGAACCAAAAAGCTACAGAGAAACCTTGTCTCGAAAATTAAAAAAAAAAAAAAAACCAACCACACTATTATTTTAATAGTTAAGAATTTTCAAGTTAATTTCATCTCAGGCAGCAGTTCTCAACCTGTGGGTCTCAAACCCCAAAAGGGTGGCATAGCAGATCTCCTATATACCAGGATATTTACATTATGATTCCTGACAGTAGCAAAATTACAGTTGCAGCACCAAGATGAGGAACTGTATTCAAGGGTCGCAGCCTTAGGAAGGGTGAGAGCCATGGACTCTAAGGACACTTCTGCTTCTAATTCTGGCAAATAAGCACCCTTTAAGTTACTCAAGAAGAAATAAAGTCCTCCACAGCAAGCCAGTTATAAGGAGAAAGTGGGACAATTGCCCTCTTGTGGAAAGACAATCCCGCTCTTCATTCTTCCTGGTTGCTGCCTTTGATCCTTCTGCTTGACTTGAAGAGGACTAAATTGGCCAAGCGCTCTGAACTTAGAATTGTAAATGAGGAGTTTTCTCTTTGCCCAAGAGCGGGCAGGCAGCTTGACCTTCACTTTCCATCCAAAGCCAAAGCAAATCCCAGACAATTCAAGCATTAAGTGAAAAATAAAATTAGACAACAAAACAAGAACCCTAGAAAAACCATCCATAGATCATTATCAAATACCTGCGTGGACAAAGACCAAGAAACACGAACAAAGTCATGAACAAAGTCATGGGCAGATGTGAGTGAATGTAATTAATTTTTAAATGAATTTCTTTTATTCTAATTAGATGTAGTGGGGGAAAAAAACGGTCTTAGGCAAATTGGCTTTTAAGTGAATTTGTTTGGGAGAATTGGCCAGCTCCTTCCCAGGGGAATCCTGACGGGAACAGAGCCAAGATGGGGAATGAAAGAAGGAGATACCACTGTTGGAGTCAGACCCTGAATGCAGGTAGGAAGGAGGCGTTGAGGAGTGGGAAGTCAGAGAGGATGATGGAACTAATCAAACTGGGGGCAAAGAAGGAAGAGCGTTGACAGCTGGAAGTCCCATCACTTGCTGTAGGGAACTGTGTCTCACATTTCCGCTGACCTGGAAGGTACTAAGGCTTTATTAAGATTCCCATTGCTGGGCCTGTGACCCAGAGTTGCTGAGTTAGTAAGTCTGGGCTGGGGCTTTAGAATTCTAAAGGGTTTGGGGATGCTGCTGATGCTGAGAAAACAGTGGCCTCACTTTGAGAACCACCATGAAGTTTGGGGATGGAGGTGATGGGAAATACTCAGCAGAATAGTGTGGCTACGTGCCCTGTAAAGATAAGGACCAAATAAAAGGATGGTAACTGATCTCTCTCTCTCTCTCTGGTGTGTGTGTGTGTGTGTGTGTATGCGTGTGCGTTTATGTGTAAAACCTCCCTAAGGTGTGCCAGTAAGGGATGATGGACTTAAATATTGATCATCCCGTTGGGTGGTGACGTGGTAGAAGCTGAAGCAGTTAGAGCACTTAGGACAATTGTATTTTGACTGGAATGGCCTCTTAGATTTATTTCAGAGGATGTGCAAGCATTAGTGTCAAATTTCATAAGTATGCAGTTTCTCACAAAGCAAAAATGCTGAAACCAAGTGCTTTTTAGGTGTCAGGCTGAAGCGACAGACATATCTATGAAAAAGAGTGCGCTGTTATCCAGATTTATAGGTGTGAAATGGAGGCTTGAACAGGTCAATCCACTTTCTCGGTGTCACATGGCTAGAACCCGACAGATCCGGGATTAAAACCCATGTCTGGCCCACGTCCAGCCCTTGAATTTATAATCACAATGTCTACCTTTTAAAGGACTTTTCCATTGTCTGTATAGAGGTGACATTTAAAACCATGACCCTGAAAGAGATTGCTTAGGAAGAGACTGTGGAGACAGATACCGAAGGAACTGATTCCTTTTGCATGACACAGAAACAGAAGAAGCAAGAAAGGATTTCTCTGGTGCCATGCACCTTGGTGCTGTCAAGAAAGAAAAATACAAAGAGAAAATCAAAAGAAGCTGTGGAATTTTTAGAGAGAGTAAATAAGAAACTATCTCTATGTCAAAGACAAAATTAAAACCAAGTTAGTTTAAAAACCTTCACTGGCTCTTCCTTGCGGCTCTGGAATTTGGCAACAACTCACTGTTAAACAAAACTGCCCTGTGCTCACTGAGATGAACAGATGTGGCTGGAATTAAAGACAGGAAGGGGCTGAGAACAGAGGCAGATAGGTGACTGATAACTTCAAAGTTATTTCTTGTTTACAGGTTAAAGAAAGGAATTTCCTAAGGATGCCAACTGAAACATTTATTTGGGGATTTAGCCATCATCTTCTACTCTCCTGATGTCCCAGTAGATCAGATGAACAACTTAGCTTTGGTTGCCATGAAGCCTTATTTAGCACGAGCAACTCCATTTTGGTTTGGTTTGCTGGACTCAAAGCAGAAACTCAAGTCAAAAATCGATGGCCTCCCATAAATTCTATTCAGTATTAAAGAAATAGAGATGTGAAGTATTTTCAAGTGTTCTAGACATCAGTTTTTACATAAGCAATAACGCCAGGCTTAGCACCTTATAGGAGCAGCATCTTTGGTCAGGAGAGATAGATCAGTGGGTGAAGTATTTGCTATGTTCATGGGGACGTGAGTTCCACCTTCAGCACTCATATAAAAAAGCTGGACATGTTGGTACATGCTTTCATTAGAATATTGGGGAAACAGAGACAGGAGATGTCTGGCACTTGCTGGCTACCCAGCCTACCTACTCTACTTACCCTGTCACAAAAACAAATAGATAGTTCCTGACACTCCATGTTGGCCTCTGCCCTCCACCTGTACCCATACACTCACTCACATGCACCTGCACATGTTGAACACATTTGTGAACACATATACACAGGGAATAATAGCATCATTTGTCCTTCCTCACACTTGGGGATGTTTACTGACTTCACACGGGTGATTCTTCAGCTCCCAGTGACTTGGGCCAGGGCATAGAAAGACTGTCTCTGTAGGTCTGATTGTGTGGGAATTGTGTATGTGTATGACATGGGACAGCAAGCAGTCATGGTAGCCAACTGAGAAGCGCACATGGGGCAGAGGACGTTGCTTATCCCCACATAGTTTATGCATAGTGTTTGGTTCCCAGCACAGTGAGTCCAAGGCACACACGTGGCAGCTTCCTGGGGCTGTGTGACTGTGGACTACAGTTTTGGTAAGGGGAGGCAAGAGGCCATTTTCACATTTCTTCCTGTATGACCACTTCCACATGGGCCTTCCCAATATGAATACTCACTTTCTGTAAGCCATTAGATGGGAAGCATGTTCTATGAGACAAGCATGTGTATCTTAATCATGTATACATAATCATACACACTTTGTCTCCTTTGTTTTATTCTAATTAATAAAATGACTCACAAGTTCTGCTTACATTCAAGAGAAGGAAATACACAAGATCGTAAGTATTAGGAAATAGTTTGTAGTGTTCTTTGAATCAATCTGCTTCAAAAGACTTCAGTTTGGCCATAAACTATAAAACAGTGGCCTTACTAGAAAGAAAATCTACCTTAAGAGTCAAGTTAGTGACTATTGGTGGGCAAGACTCATATGTAAGTGAATAGATTTGGAAAAGAGGGTTTTTTTTTACTTTTAATATAGAAAAAGAGAAAGAATGAGAGAAGTTCTGAAGTGTGTGGGAGAAAAATCTACATGAAGGATCGTCAGTAGCCCTCCACCTCCCTGGGAAAAGGAGGAGACGGAGTTCTTTGCTGAGTCCGAGAGAGGAAGCAGGATTTGTGGGGTGAAGAAAATAGAAGAGAGCTAAGTCATGGACTATGAAGTGCCTTATGAGGTTGTTGTTAGTTAGAAGTGAAAATGGGGAGATAACTTGTTATGTCAGGTAGAATGAAGCCTAGAGAAAATAACAAAGAGCCAAACTCGCTTATTGGCTAACATCAGATCTGTCTGCTTTGAGTTTGGCCTACTCACTTATGGTGCTCTATATAAACAATCAGAATCTAACTCCCATTGACCCCTGGTCCTCACTCCAATTTATGCCCTGGCAATGCTGAAGCACGCATGGGCAGCCCATATATGGCGGTTCTGTTGAACTTGTTCATATTTGGTTTCTCGGTCTAAGATGATGAGGATGATTGACCAGGTCTCTTTCTTAAGAGGCCACCAGATCTCATTACAGATGGTTGTGAGCCACCACGAGGTTGTTGGGAATTGAACTCAGGATCTATGGAAGAGCAGTCAGTGCTCTTAACCACTGAGTCATCTCTCCAGCTTCCAACTACCTAACAAAATAGTGAGCTGCCCATGTCAAGGCCCTACACAAATACTATTCTTTCTCAGGTATACAATATTTTCTCTCTCTCTCTCTCTCTCTCTCTCTCTCTCTCTCTCTCTCATCCCCCCTGCACCCGTAACTCTTCCTTTTAATTAATCTGCAGTGTTCCTGTCCACAGTATGTATTCTTTCTTAAAACTTTTAGTAGAAATTTTGGTCTAGTAAAAACTTTTACTTCTGTGCTTCAGGCTCGTTATTCCTAGCAAAACATGAAGATTCTGCTTGGCATTTAGCAGAGCTGGCTCAGACTCTTCTTGCTCAGGGCACACATGGCAGAGTAAATGAACAAAATTCCCTAAGCATCACCAAGAGCTCTGAGTAGAGACAAATCAATTTGCTAACACAGAGTGGAAAGCTTGGGGTGACTGTGTGTGTGTGTGTGTGTGTATCCATGTGTTACTTGCGTGTGGGCATGCGAAACCCATCTATGTATAGTGAGCGAAAACTGGCAAGGCAAACAAAAACCTTCCTTTCTTAGCTTACTCCAACTGTGTAAAAATAGTGCTTAACGATCAAAGGAAAGCTTTGCAAGCCATTGCCAGTTAATGGGTGTGTGCATAACTTGGGAAAGAACATACTCAACCCTTTGAATCTGACCTCCTGCTGCCTTTGCTGTCTTCGGAGGCCAGAGTTCAGCTCTTGGTCTTGCTCTGCGATGGCTCAATAAGAATCGTTTCAAGGAATCTTTTGCTCGGGCATAAGTTAAGCGGCAGGTGAGGAAGGAGATCTCTCTCTGAGATGACTGAAATGAGGTGATGCGGTGAGATGGTGCACAGGCCATGGTGAGACAGGGGTGAGTATCAGGGAAGACTACACGGAGTGTGTGGACCCTAACGGGTGCTTGTCTGCACATGCGCAAAGTTTCCCATTTGTTACCTGCAGTTTTCAGCAGTCTTAGACTTTGAATCTCTGGCAAAGAGTCCTGGTGATTGGTCTAGAGAGACAGCTCAGTGGTTGAGAACACATACAGATGTTGTAGAGAATCCAGGTTTGGTTTCAAGCACCCAGGACACAATCACAATCACCTGTAATTCCAGCTCCGGGCGATCCCATACCCCTGGCTTCTGTGAACACTCACACTCATGTGCACACACCTTACCCACCCCTCATAATTAAAAACAAAAGTTTTCTGCTGTTTATAAATGATTATTTTATTATAATTTAATATATCTGGTGCAACTCGATTATTTGATGTAATGCCACAAATACTCACAGACATCATGTGTCTAGCATCTAGCATGGGCCAGGCACCATGTTTGGGACTCCCCATGTGAAGATGCAGAGCAGAGAGCTCCTTGGGGAACTCATCCAGTAGGTGTGACCAGGAGAAATTACTCTTCTGCAGTGGGAATAAAGCCTGTAATCTTGGTAGTCACAGAGTGTTCAGAACCAGACATTCATTCTGGTTGTTTTCACTGGGTCATAGCTTAATCCCCGTCTTACATGTGTCTTGGCATTAGGCATTCATTTTATTATTCTCACAGATTTGTGGGTTAGGAATTCAGAGAGGGCACAGAAGAAAAAGAGACAGTCGACTTTCGGCAAGACCTGGGACCCTTCAAAGGAGATGTGTTAGGATTGCCAAGGGGAGTGTGGCCATGTGACTTCTGTGGGCAGCCAAGCTACCTACCTCTCAGCAAGGCTGGTTCAGGCTTCATGCATGCATTCTCCTGTCACATCAGTCTGATGACCCAGTCATACCAGTGACCATGTATGATTTCTGCCTGTCCTTACTGGGTTAGGCAGTCACAGACCCACACTAACTCCCAATCTGTGGAATGCCAGAATAGTCTTTGGGCATTCAAAAAACTGCCATGAAAAATATGGCCCTACATCTGTCTAAAATTTGGAAGAAAACAGGATGCCTAGGCTACATCTGGGGAAAAGAGCAGATTTGCCAGGGGAAGGTGGTCAGATTCTTTATACAGAACAATGCTTTGTAGGCTCACACTTGCTTAGAGAACACAGAACTACTTTCGAACAGCTAACATATTGGCTGTACTTTGGTTCTAAACTGTATATAGGCATTGCTATACAATGTTTCTGTCAATGATGGTCCATATCTGTGACAGGGTCCCTGAAGAATGTAAAGTGGTTCAAAGATTCCCATTGCTTAGTGATGTCACAGTTTTGTGCCTTACCACAGTGTATTAACTGTGTTTGAAGCAATGTCAGCAAACCGATTGTCGCCATGTAAAAGCAAAGCAAGTACAGCTATGCATGATACATTGTGCTTGATAATAAGCGAGAATGTTACTCGGTTTAGTACTGTGCTGTCTGGGTTACACTATATGCTGTGTGCAATGCTGGAGATTGAACCGAAAGCCTCACACTTTTAATAGACATTGTAGAGTATTTTCTTCCTATTTAGACTTTTAAAGCAAACTGTAAAATAGCCTTAGGAAGGTCCTCTAAGAGTTGTTCAGAGGAGGATTCTGTTTTAGGAGTTGACAGCTCCAAAGGCATTACAGTCCCTTAAAATTCTTCTCTTGAGTCATAAAGCATGCATGAATAAACCTGACTTGGTAGGCTGAAGTTAGAGTCTTAGTTTTTATCAACTAAAGTTTGAAAAGACAAACTAGAAAATTTTAGGAGAAAAAAAGCTTAGAGAGTGTCAGCATATAGAAAGCTAAGTATTGTTAGAAAATTGTGAAACCATTTTTAGAGATTTTTTTATTTATTGGTGTGTGTGTGTGTACATAATTGTGTACATCTGTGCATGTGCATGAATGTGTTCATGAAGGCCAGAAGAGGGTATTGGGAGCTGAAATTATAGGCGGTCTGAGTCTGAACTTAGGATCTGAACTTGGGTCCTCTGGAAGAGCAATAAGTGCTCTCAACCACTGAGCCATTTCTCCAGTGCCCCCCCCTAAAAATTCTTGAAAAATCTAAAAATTGGGTAAAACGTAAAAGTTACAGGAAGTGTGTATGATGGTTAAGGAAGATTAAGGAAGACTGTCAGCTTGATCAGACTGAGAGGTACCTAAGAACCGCACTCTACATAGGTCTGTGAGGCTGCATCCAGAGATGCCCTACACCATGAGAGCTTCACCTTAATCAGTGGATTAATCTCTTGAAGGGTTCATAATTTTGACAACTGAAAAACCTCCAATACAGAAGGTCGTGTCCACTTGGAGGAAATAGACCACTGAGAATGTGTACTCAGTGAAACACAATTAATAAAAACTCAAAGAGAGAAATTGGGGTTCAACCTGCAGATCAGAAAAGCAAAACAGCCAAGCACTGACTCTTACCTCTACCTCAGTCCAAATGGCAATCCTGCCTCTAAAAATCCTCAGAATGAGACTGTGTCTGAGGGCTGTCTCCTCCCATTTTATAATCCTCTCTAGGTCTGGCATTAAAGGTGTGTACCATGGGATTAAAGACATGCACTGCCCGGTTTCTGTGGCAACTAGTGTGACTATCGGCATTAAAGGTGTCTGTTACCACTCCCTGATCTGTAAGGCAGACCAATGGGACTGTTTTACTCTCTTTTCTTTAGGCAACCTCTATTTATTAAAATACAAATGAGATGCCACCACACCTAGGGATGACAACTTGTCTTGGCTCTTTATAGCATCTGTCTACTATGAGGTAAGAACTCCGCCAATCTTCCACTTTGAAAGCCACGATGTTCTTGGCTCAAGTTCACGGGGCCAAGTGACCAAAGACTGAGTCCTTTGAAGATGTGAGTCCAAATAATTCTTTTATTCTTTAAGTTGTTTTCAACAGGCATTTGGTTACAGCTACGAAAAATCAACTAATACACACTGCAAAGGGTTATAGCAGCACTGTGTGATGGGTTACATCACCTAGGTTTGTCTATGCTTACACCATGCACCCCATGATGTTTCTGCAATGATGAAACTACCTAATGACGACTGCCTCAGAAGGTGTTACTATCAACAGCAATGTGTGCTGTATCTACTTGAAAAAGCACTGTGAAGCAGATCGTTGTGAAGTCAGGCTTTGAAGAGCAGGTGCTACTGTCTTTCGGAAATATATAATACTTTGTCAATCACCAAGTGGATGATGAATTCCACTCACACATCAAGCAAGGTAGCGATTCTTATTGGTCAATCAATGATCAAGCAACTGAGTCCCAGAGAGAATGACCAACTTTTCCAAAGTCACACAGCTGTTTGGTGGCAGATCCAAGCACGGGTTGTCTGGCTTCAGTCTGGGCATTGTGCAATATGCTAAGCCACCCAGATGATGGAAGCAGACCAGTGATTCCAGTCGGAGGTAACACTAGGAGCTTCGATTTGTTTTGTGTGCAAATCAAAAGCCACTTAGTACATCATAAATGTCAGTGAGTGTGGTATGCGTGGTGCTCACTTAGTTGTTGGCTGAATGAAACGTATAAACCCATCTGTGGGATTTTAGCATTCTTCGCTATTTCTAACTTTATTGTGCCTGGAGACAGAATTTCTGTTTTGTCTTATTTTTGGATCTGCACGGCGTTCGAATCACCTCCCTTCATTCCTCCTTTCTTTTCTCTCTCTCTCTCTGTGCTTGTGCAATGCTTCTGTATGTGAATATAGGTGTGTGTGTCCACAAAAGTCAGTGGTTGATGTTGGGTATCTTGTTTAAGAGTTCTCCATGTTGTTTTGGGGAAAGAGTTTCTCACTAACGTTCGTGCTTGTGGTTCAGCCTTATTGGATGGCTGGCAAGTCCCAGGGATATCCCTGCCTCTGTTTCCCCAGTTCTGGGGTCACAGGTGTAGAGTACCTGTGCCAAGATTTACATGGGTCTTAGAGATCCAAACTCAGGTCTTGTGCTCGCTTGGCCATATCTGAGCCACATCTTCAAGTCCTTGACTCTCTTATTAAGTAATGACTGAAGGTCTTGCTTCTTGAAGAAGCAAGCGATGGAAGTAACTCATGCCCTGACATTTAGATTTGACCTGCAGCGTGTTCTGATGGACCTAAAGCTAGATTTTAGAATCTATTCTAAAGCCATGAGATACATTATTCTGCCCTTTCACTCTCAGAGATGAAATCCAATGTCACCAGAGCTTCATTTCTCTATTGGTTCACCCGATTCTTTTAGTGGCATGAACTATAGCTGTCCTAATATTTTGCTGTATGTTGGGATGTCATTTAAACATGCATGGTGATGATGAGCAGCCAGGAGGCAGCAGTAGTGAAAGAACTATATCTGAATGGAAACAGGATTACACTATCAAAATGTTACCTGATTGTGTCTGTGAACTAAAGTTCAGGTATGGAAGCTGAGGGAAAAGAATGTTTCCCTTGTAATTAATTTTAGTCTCAGATCTTGCACTCTCTGTATACTTATTGTACAATCTAATATATGTTATGATTATGACAAACTGGAGGCCACTTCTGTGTCCTGCAAGTCTGGGTCCTGGAATCTTAACTGTGTCTACTAGAGAATGGGTGCTGTAGGAAGTCTTACAGCCAGTAGTTACCTGCCCACTGGGGTGTGGCCTCTTATATATGCCCGGTAAGCCACTGCCATGTGGAAATATACACATTAATAAAAATGGGTTAAATTAAGATGTAAAAATTAGTCAATAAGAAACTAGAGCTAATGGGCCAAGCGGTGATTTAATTAATACAGTTTCTGTGTGGTTATTTTAGGGCAAGCTAGCCGGGCGACAGGGACAAACAAACAGCCTCTCCTTGCAACAAAATGAGGAAATGACAGAGACTAAAGAATGACTGATAAACATACAGAAAGGCTGGAATTGATTTGGTGTGCACCTTCCATGAAATCCAGAAACTCAGCTGGTTTTATTATGTATAGAAGGACTGGTTGGCTAGTGTTTGTAGGAAGTCTATGCAAGTAAGAGTTTCAGGAGGTAAACATCATTGTGGATGCTTTCTGCACAAATGGTCAACATTTGCACATGGACTGGGAGAAGGCTTTGAGCCTGACCTGGGGGAAGGCTTTGCTATGTCCATGGGACTGAGGTGTTGAGGTCCTTGACATGGGTATGTTCATGTCAATAATATGCATTCACTCAGGATTTCATCCTCTGTACACATTAACTCAGAGTTTCCTCCACTCTCACGGGACATATTATAACAACTGTGTCAGAAAATGGAAGGAACAGTTGGCAGCTTAATTTCAGGTATTTAGGAAGTAATGTTGTATGGACTTTATGCTAATCATTTTACACACACACACACACACACACACACACACACACCATCACCAATGCCACCACCACCACCACCAACAAAAGGCCAAAATACAAAACAAAACAAAATATACACCTTACATGTGATACTCTGGAATGACTTTCCATTTTCACTAAGATACATTAGAAATTGATGGGAATAATAGAAAAAAATGCAAGTCATTGAATCACACCCTTGTCCCAAAAACATTTATTTAACATACTTGATCCACTTGCGTGAAAAGTCTGGAGTGAGCTAATTCACTTTTGAAATTGGAGATGGTTTAAAAGAATCAAGCAATGCTTCCAGAATTGGGTAAGCAATATTTAAAGACATAATGCAGAAATAATTATTTGGCAATAGGTCTGCAAATGCTTGGGCTGGAACAAACTCACATGTCCTTTATCTTATGGAACATCTCCAGTGAACTGAATTGCATATGAAAATATGTAAATATACAAATATATAACACACAAACATATACAGTATAGGCATATGCTAGATACAGTGGGTTATGATATATCACACAGGTGTCTAGTAAGGTGTGCCATCTAGATCCATGCAAATCTACTCTTTGATGTAAATGATGAAATAAATCACAGAGTAAAGAATTTATCAGAGGTTATTTATAATACTAAGGAAGGTAACTTCAGTGTGTGTGTGTGTATGTGTAACATTTCTAAAAAGCCTGTTTTGGCAAGATGGGTAGTGAGGTGAGTAATGGGGCTTGCTGGCCAAATCAGTGATCTAAGTTGGATTTCTGAGACCCAGTGCTGGAAGGAATGAGTGAACTGTTGTTCCCTTGCATCCTTATGCATGTCATAGCACACCACACGCGCGCGCGCACACACACACATGCACGCATGTACATGCACAGACATGTATGCACACATAAACACATGCATGCACACACACGCGAACACACGCATGCACACACCTACTTCTACTACCATTACCACTATCACTACTACTACTAAATAGAATAAAAAGAAATTTTATATGTATGGCTATTTGAGTACATGTGTCTTTTCTACATAACTTCTTTTTCTCTAGGGTAACAATCTGCTTGCCCCTTTGACTTCCTATACCCACTCCCAACAGGACTGGAGATGAGAATGTCCGGTACTGATCTGTGACTAAACCAGTGGCCAGCACTATGGTCTCATTTTCCTTTCTTGAGCCCAATGTGCACCTGCATGTATGTTTGCAGCATAGAAGAGAGCCAAGATTTTCCATTTGTATGCCTTCAGCATTCTCTACAGACTGAGCGACTTTGAAAGCGATATTTGCACAGGCTGCACTCATTTTCTGGTTAGAGTAATGAGACTGTTCACGGACAGAGTTGTCATTCCGAACACAATGGTGGGGGAAATGGATCTCTAAGTATTAAAGCAGTTTTGGTTCTGTGGCATTACCATGATGTGAAAAGATAACATTCCCTTCTGGACTAGAATCTATTAAACACTTATTGGAGTCTATTATCAACACTCATTTCCCTCTAGAAAATCTCTTTGGTTGGCAAAGCTAGGGTGTTACTAGCAGTGGAAAACAAAAAAACCTTACCTACTCGGACCCAAAGAATATGTACTGGAATACCAAGAACTTCCTCTTGGTCTGTAAGTTGTGTGGATAACCAAGCAGTACAGAAGGGTTTGTCCCATGGTCTGGAATTTCAGACTATCGTTGCCATGCAGTGCTTCCTCTCCGTGTATTTCAGACTAGCCTCTGTTAAGCCTGGGTTGCTGGTGTGGTCCTTGCATGCTAACACCATACATGGATTGTCTGGAAAGATGTCTAATAAACTGAGTTTTGGGAAGGAGTTTGTTTTCCTTGCAGAGTAAATTGCCTATAAGGCGGGGGGGGGGGCAGGGAGGCTATTTTGGGATTCTTTTTTATATTCTGTTAATGTCAGCTCTGTTGGAACTCTTTGATTCTTCTACTCTGTTGCTTAGAAACATTTTATTAAATGTTGTCAGTGCTTCAATCTGATCTGATTTAAAAATGTTATTTCTGTCACTGTAAAATGAGCTCTTTGATTTGCCATTTTTCAGTCACCACGTTCTAGGTTATTTATAGCTAGTAATGATGTTTTATTGACAAGGCATGATATATTGAGGAGCCAATGTCTGTGCTCCTCTATTTTAGGGGCATTGCATTTGGAGTTGGTTTGGCAGGAAGTATAATAGGCAAAACAGAAACGATGGGATATTTTTAAATCGTTGACCTTTGACTTGTAAAACTCAAACACAGGCAGACTTGGGAATGCCAAGGGTTAAAACTCTTCTCAGAAATGTCCTTCAACTCTTCTCAGGGTTCAGCTACCTATCATTAACTACTTGAAATTCCATCACCAATGGTAGTACTTTGACCTTACTTAATAGATCATCAGAATCCAGCTTCCTTAAAGGATTGCTGGATTCATCAACTAGCCGGATGAGTGTGAGTCTCAGAAGTGGGGCACAAGAGAGGAAGCTGGTGTGAATGACAATGTCAGGAATGAGGGGGAGTTAACTAGAAATATGAGAAAGAGACAAAACCAGAGAAACATATTGGACTTTCTCTCTTCTCCATCAATGCTTATGGGCCAGGCCTCAGGCCATGGAGATGTGCTTCAGGAGAGGGAGAAAATCAAGACAATCTTCTGCTTGCCAGAACACAGTTTTCTGCAGTAAGGTCAGAAAGTAGAAACTAAAATAACTAGATTCCTGCTTTCTTCATGTAGCCAAAGAATAAGTCCTTAATAATACTCATGATCTCCTTGAGATTTGACTCATTTACGCACATACACACACACACACACACACACAGAGAGAGAGAGAGAGAGAGAGAGAGAGAGAGAGAGAGAGAGAGAGAGAGTTCATATTTAATTAGTGATCCCTGTAGCTCGCACTCCCTTTTGGATAGAAGGTTTCTTCCTGATATTTCTATGGACATTGGTGTTCTGATTCTAGTACTTTGTAGAACATGTAATTCTCACCATTTCAAAGTCCCTCTGCCTGATAGGTAAGACGTAAAGTGGTACAGTGATCATGGCCAATACAATTTTTTTTTATAATAGAACACATGTTACCATAACACAATATATCAGACCACTAAACGAGCAAAATGACAAGACTCGGAATAAAATTTTAATCGCGAGAGGATTTTCCAAACCGAAAGGGAATATTCAAATCAAACATAATTGTGCCAATACCATTTCTAAAAGCAAACAGATTTTACGCGATACCAGTAGGAAAAGTTAATAATAGTATGGTGTTTAATTACTGCTTTTACTCATGCACATCTGAATCCTTGAAGCAATCAGATTGTATGATTATGCACAAGTCCAATGCATGAGAAATACTATGGCCTGAAATAGTTACATGAGAAAGCACTGGAAATATAGTTCAGCTTCTAAGGGATTGCAATCTGGTGAATCAGCCTATTCCAATGTAGCCCATGTTTGGGCTTTGCATACTTCCCTCCAACCTTTTGGTTTGCTTTGGTTTTGAGTCCGGCTTTTACGATGTATCCTAGGTTGTTCTATTATTCTCAGAGTGTTGGGATTATATGTGTGTGCCATCATACTCTGGTGGTCCCTAGCTGGAGGAAGCAGACCACTGGGCATCAGGACTTCTGGGTTATTACCTGGTCCCAGAAGGAGGTCTCTCTCTGCCTTCTGGTCAGTGCTATGTAACAAGTAGCCACATGCTCTTGTTACGGAGCTGCCCGCCCCTATGCTTTCCCACAATGAACTGCATCACTTCAAACCACAAGGCCAAATGAATCCTTCCTTCCTCCCTTAAGTTCTTTCGGAGGGTATTTTTGTGGCCATGATAACTAATATAAAACCATATCCAGTGATGCTTCTATCTCGATAGAAAATAAACACATAAAGAAACAAAACCAAAAGCATGTTTCCAAGCATTTCACCTTAATGGCCACAGTCATGATTGAAATGTTTTATACCTCTGAAATTCTGGGGAACTTAGGATGGTCTAATGGTTGCATTTGCTCGCTGATCCTTAAGCCAGAAATTCTTAAGAAATCCAAAGTGTAGCAGGAGGCAATTACTAGTCAAAGCACAGGCCGTTTAAGTGGAGAACCGTTCATAAATAATAAATCTGTGGATAGGTGAGTTTATAAAACCCTAGCCTCTCTGTAAATGTTTCTCTTTAGATGGCCAGCCCTGAAGTTGCAAATGTCATGAATAGTTTAATTGTGTGGTAGCACCAACTACGAGTTTCATCACCTTCTTTTGTTATTTCAGTCCATTGTTGGTTTCTGTGACCTGTGATCTAGCAGTCAGAAAAACAGTTGTCCCTGGACAGCTCTAGTGAAGTGTCCCACTTAGGGAATCTGACCTACCAAAGAGAGGGAAGTCTCAGATCTGGGTGGGGCGCTACGAAATTCTTTCCTCTCTTGCAGCAGTGGAGGCCGAGAAAATGCTAGCTGAGAGAAGAGGGAAATATACATATAATTTTAATAGACACAAAAAGCCCTAGGCTACAGAATTCAGCTAATTTCAAGGAAGATGAGAATAGATATTCTTTGGGTTGAAAGAATCTCCCCCCTCCCCCCACACACACGTGTTTGTGCATGGCGGCCAGATGTAAATATCAGGTGCCTCCCACCATTTCTTCACATAATTGTTATTGCTGTTATTTAAGACAGGATCTCTAGTTGAACTGAAAGACCCAGATAAATCCAACCCCTCTAGCGGAAAAAATAGAGTCAGAAATCTAGCAGGGAGAAAAGAACCAAAGATCTAGGTTAGCTGGTTCAGTGACTCTGTTCCAGGAACTAGCTGACCTTAAAGTTAGATTATAATCTTGAGAATAATTTTGAGAAACGGTCAGTTACCCCCCTTGTGATTATCACTGGTATTTTCGGAATTTTCCAATGACACTCTCCCTACCCCCTTTGGGTTGTGATTTCTTCCCCTAAATACCCCCTTTCCCAGTTACTTGGGGTCGAACTCCTCTACCTCTGCGTGGGAAATGAGTTTCGGCCCCAGCACGCTGGTTCCTGTCAATAAACCTCATGTGATTGCAGCAAGGATGGTCTCTCATGAGTTCCTGGGGAGTCATGTTATCCTGAGACTTGAGTGAGAGTCTCACTACTCCGGGGGTCTTTCAGAACATGAAGTCCATCAGCTGGCGAGGCAGGCTGGCCAGTGAGCCTTAGGGACCACCTGTCTTCACCTCCCCCCATGCTGGGGTTATAAACACTCTCAGGGTAGCCAGCTTTAACAGGGAGCTAGGGATCTAAACTTGGGTCTTCATGTTTTCACAGCAAGTACTTTATCCGATGAGCCATCTGTCTGCCCCTCCAAATCATTCCAAGAATACGGTGGAAGTCAGTGAGACGTTCTGAATATGCCATGCATACTGCCAGGGTGTTCCTATGTAAGGAAGGTGCCACTATTTACTAAATTTGTCTCTTGCATTATTTATTAAGCTCTATAAAAGCCACAATTGAATAAAAATAAAAACAAAACTAAGTCTATTTGACTTTGGGGATTTAAGTGTGTTCTGTCTGTTTAATCATAAAGGAACCTTGAGATAACTGAGCATAAATTCAGACACAACATGCAGACTTCCCTGCTTATTTCACTTACTTAGCTAAAATTCATTTACTGTGAGCTGATATGAACTCAGACATGAAAATGCATAACCTCAGACCCATCTGTTTCATCTTCTTAGAGTTCCAATGTTGAAGGGCAGATAGGCTTGTGAACGGGTATGTCATGCTAGCTGAAGTTTCAGTGGTACTTACAGTAAGAAGACCAACTTAGACTAGAGAAGAAGGCAATGATTACAGATGTGAACTAGAATAAGGGGTGGGTATTGGAAAGCAAAATGTCATAAGCCACCTTTTTGGGGTGACTTCTGCCACGGTCCTGCCATGGTGGGTTTGTGCATTCCAGGGTAGGGGCATAGGGATTAGGAATGTTGGGTAAGAGGAACAGAGATAAGAAAGAATCATTGAGATACAGAATAATACTGGAAGGGCAACTCAGCAGATACTGAATACTCAATCCACAGTTCTCAGTTTGCCTGCATTTATCTTTCATGTGCTTTTTATACATCAATACAAAGGAGGGGGGAGAAGGTAAAAGACTGTTTAACATGACACAAAGGATAATCAGATACTTGGTTCAATACTTGAGACATCAAGCCATTAACTCTTGAGTAAAGCATTTGATATTTGGGGCAGTGAACACACCTTTGACCAACTATCCTAATGCAGGCAGCCATTCCCTATATCAAACCTCCTGTTTTAAAAGAAGGAGCAGAAGTAGGCTTGAATTATCTGGCCTTTGGTCAGGGTGGAGCAGATCCACCTCAGGGGCCATCTTAATGACCAAAACACCAAGTGACCATACCCAAGGTCAGGATTGTAATGGTCTGGTCTGTCCCTTTAAGAGACAAGCCCCGCCCACTCCCTCCTCCATCTGCCAGGCAAGCAGATCTTCCTACTG
The DNA here is from genome assembly GCA_025134845.1 of Neodon shergylaensis. Taxonomy (NCBI): domain Eukaryota; kingdom Metazoa; phylum Chordata; class Mammalia; order Rodentia; family Cricetidae; genus Neodon; species Neodon shergylaensis. Next base: position 1,218,019 of record JABTXL010004371.1, read on the forward strand.
CTTCCAGCCTGAGCTTCTTTCCTTTCAATCTCTTTCCTGAAGACTTAGCTGCTGCCATGGCTCCGCCCTCCCTCCCCTCCTAGGAGTTAGCATAGTGCTGGAGAAGTGGGGGAAGGGGAACCAGCCAAGAGGCTACTGTGGGAATAACAGCACAACAAGTACTCATGAATAGGGACCTGGGGAGCCTGCAGGGCAACCTGGGCTTGATGTGTAACCTTAGCTATATATCATTGTCTCTCCTGCTAGAGGCAGGGCAAAGAACTCTTTTTGGTAGGTGGGAACCAGTTCAGAAGTTCCTGAGGAACACAGGCTTATATTTTACTGCCAGAAATACTTCTATAGTCCAGCTTGAATTAAGCCAACACTGTCATTTCTGGACATATACAATGCCTAGGATCTAACAATGGGTAAATACTTTATGGGTCTGAGATGGAAAGTTTCGAGCCAGTTGGAGACAATCACCCTGAGGATTGCTGGAAGGCAGTGACTCACCTAGGGTTGGGTTATTCATTTAGTTTGGAGATGAGCTATGAAGGAAGTTTGCTGGCTGTACTACTTATAAGAAAGATCCCCCTTTTAAAACAAGACAAGACACATAGTCAAGCAAGAATAAGAAGACATGGCTCTTTTGCGTTTCTAAATGGAAGAGATGATGTGTAGAATTGCTTCTACCATCTGGAGATCATGAGGAACCTTATTGAAGAACCAGGATGCCCAAAGAACCACTGAAAACTGAAGAAAACATTGGCATTTAATTATACTGGCAATTTAACCAGTCTGGGAACTTTTCCGTCTCCAAGAGTCTTATATGTGCTCAGAAACATTTAAGTCATACAGAGTCAGAATTTTTCCCCTATTGGCCCTGAAGTTTCTTAACAAGCCATTTCTTTCCTATTTGGTTGCTCGATACGACTCCAGAATTCCCCTCTCTTTATTGGCTAGGGACTTCTGAACAACTAGACTTTCTGGCAATAGTTATATCGTGATAAAAGACAGTGTTTCCAAAGGAAGATCAATTGTTGATTCTGTTTCTGTGTTTTAATATACAAAATGCTACTGAATGTTTTCATCTCTCAGTGGGCTCTTAAAATCCTACCATATAAAGGAGTCCTGAGGAAACAAAAAAAAAAAACACTGCATAACTTCAAATGTATCAAATGGAAAAAGCATTTCTGTCATGTACATGTTCAAATGCACATAAATAAGAGTTGTAAGGAGCGAGATTGGATTCTCAGGATCACATTAAGAACTTAAATTTATTCCAAATGTTCATTCTATCTTTGTACTAATTTGACTAACAAAACCAATATTCTACTAGGCATAGAGGCTTAAAATTTTCCACTTTCATTATGATCCTTCCTCATTTTTCTCTGGATCATCTCTTGTCAGCCCCCTCATGACATCTTCTGAGAAACAGTTCCTACATCCCTTCCTTACGCTCTACTCTCAGGGACACTGATCTAGCTCAGAACCCATCAATAAACGGTCACTCTTGTAGTTTGGTCACTGAAAAACTCGCCCCTGAACTATTGTCTGGGCCTCTCCTTTTTGTTCATTTATTTTTCTCTAGCAGGGACCTGATGGGCTTGCCTTCATGTAAGGGAGGCCCCAAGGTGAGCATAAAGTTCTCCATTGAATCCCAGGTCTCCTGAGCTGGCTCCAGTGGGCTTGGCTTTCTGGCCAGGCCTCTGACCTCATGTTACACTCTAGCCTTCCAATGGCCGTGTCTTGTCTCTTTTCCTCCCTCTCCTTGTTTAGATCTTTTCAACTCTCCACCTTCCTCTTATTCTTTGCTTCTCAAAGTTTTCCAAGTTTGCCCCAATCAAAGAGCAGTTTCCACCTGGAATTTCATGAAGATTTTATCCTTTTACCAACGAGGGCATTCATGACTATTAATGGTCATTTTATCATCATTGCCAGCTACCCTTCTCACAAACTCTGCAGGAAGGTAGCCTCTGAGAACGGCAGCTGGTTTTGTTGGGTATGTGTGTGTATGTGTGCTTTCTTTGGTGCCTGTTATATCCATGCCTGTTGCAGACACCCAGTAAATAAAGCTGAACTACTGAAGAGACAAGAGCTTTCCTGCCAAATCGTCCGTGTACCCAAACCTTATCACCATCTGATTGGAATTAAATGTATTCAAGTATTTCTTTTCTTTTCTTTTAAAATTTTTCAAGATCAGGTTTCTCTATGTAGGTCTTGTCGCCCTGGAACCCAGTCTGTAGACAGGCTGGCCCCAAACTAAGAGATCTGCCAGCCTCTGCCTCCTGAGTGCAGGGATGAAAAGCATGTACCACCATCACTGGCTCAAGTATTTCTTAAAAGGAAAATCAGTTATTCATTAGGAGGTGGTGAACTCAGAGTCACATCAGTTTTAGCTGCATATCCTTGCCTTGGTCTTCTGTTCTAGGGATATTCTTAATACAAAAGAGAGTTTGAAAATCAAGCAAATGTTTCAGGAACATTTTCTAAATTTATATGTATTTTCTGGCCCTCCATTTAAACATTCTTACTTGAGCTTTACCAAATTAATGCATACAGACTACTACTTCCTTTGCAGTCAAGAGCTCACTAGCATGAAGACAGTAGATAGTTATAAGAATGAATGTTTGTTTCCCCTCTGGCAGACATTACTTACCAAGGTCAGTACATGGCTGTTCATTGAAGGTGTTCTGGTGTGGATACCTTATTACCTTGTTGCCAATCAGATCAAGGGGAACCATGTTTACCCTCAGGAATCCCAAATCAACCGAAAGCCAGTAAACAAATACCCATGTGTGCAGGGATTCTGACAAATACCTACAAATATGCTCCACGATTTATCTTTACGTTTTAAAATGGCTTATATTAAAATTAATTCAGAGTATAAGACAGAAGCAGACCCACAGGCTATGAGATCAGAAAAGCTAAATCGTAAATACACTCCATTCATTTTTCCTTATGGGATAAGAAGATCAACTCTGTAGCTCAGGAGGATTTGCTCTGATTCAATCAGTGCAAAGACAGATTACAAGATAAACACCTTCGCAGTTGGCAAGATTAAGTTCCTGAGTGTTTAGCAAGAACAAGTCGAGTTTTATTTGTATAATTTTTCAGAAAAGTAAAACACAACAGTGCTGATCTTCTGTTCACGTGTTTCTCAATAGTTCCTTTATCAAGTGTGATTTCAGAGGCCTTGAGGTGCTCAGAGATAAGGTTGGTAAGGCAGCAGACACAGATAGACAAGTGTTGTAAAAGATTTCTATCATTTAGTTAAACAATACCAAGAATCCAGCTCCTCACCATTCTGAAAATGCTGGAAAAGAGATTTTCGAAGAAGTTTAGCAGGTTGATGTTACTCAAGAAGGCAGCTGCTGAGCCTCACCCTCTGATACCAGTTGTGGAGAACTCTGAGACCAAGACCCTTCTCAGAGGTTAAAGGCACAATGCTTGTAGAATTCAGACAGTCAGGACAGTGGGACAGAGGTCATGGACTTAAGCAAAAGGTTTCGAATCTGGCTCTAAATTCTGTCCTTATCTATCCTACAGAATGGTTTGAATCTTTAAGATGGTAGCATTAAAGTCTGACAAAGAATAAACAACTTTGGTCGGGCAGCAGTGGCACATGCCTTTAATCCCAACACTCAGGGAGGCAGAGGCCTGGATCTTTGAGTTTGAGGCCAACCTGGTCTACAAAGTATCTTCCAAGGACAGCCAGGGCTACATAGAGAAACCCTGTCTTGAGAAAAAAAATAAACTGCTTTGAATGCAAGTGTTTGTTCAATGTCCTGCACAATGTGATAGGGTTGAGTAGACTTCATTCTTGACATTTCCAGGATCCCTGTGTGCCGTATGCTGGTATGATTATGCTAATGTAAACTCGGCACTCTAGATTTTCCCACAGTTACTATGTTTTTAATTGTATCAGGACATGTTTATTCTCTCCTGTCTCTGGTTGTTAGTGGAGCACAAGGTTGTGTGCAATGTATGTAGGTGGTATGGGATGTAGGCCACGCAGATGTATAAGCAGTTTGCCACATAGGGAGACAGTTCAGGGTCCAATGGTTTGAGGCTTCTAGGATGATTTATCTCCATGTTTTGATGGTGGTGACCGTGGTAGGGTGGATACCCTTAGAGGGGATCCTCAGGAAGGGAAGAATGAGATGAACTTCTGAGATCTTGGGGACAGGACAGCAAGGAGGTGGTAGAGGAATTAGGGAGGTATCCAGCTCTAAAAAAAAATTGTCCGTGTATATACATTCAGTAATTGTATATATGTGTGCTCTTAAGTGTGTGGACGCACACGTATGTGCAATATACATTTGGAGGCCTGAAATTCATGGTAGATGTGTTCTTCAATCCCTCTCCACTTTGTTTATTGAGTTAGGGTCTCTCTTTGGTCCTAGAGCTTGCCAGTTCTAGCTAGTCCAGCTGGCCAGCTTACCATAGGGATCCCTTCTCAGCCTTTGTAGTGCTGGGAACACTGATGGCCATCAAGCCTGCCAGTCTTTATGCAGGTTAAACTCTTGTCTCCATGTTTACATGACAAGTACTTTATCTACTGAGCATTCTTCCCAACCCATGGAAGACCCAACTTCAACTTGCAAAGACTCTTGTAAAATAAGGGGGAGGGAGATTTTAAAATAACATCTGGGCATTTTATGAACGTTAGGGGTGGCACATGGTGACTAAGAGTGTCAGGGGTTGCCTAGTGATATTTTTGAGGACCATGGCCAATCTGAGAGGTCAGCTTGACTTGACTGAGAGATGCCTACAAAATTAGAGAGAAGCCATGGATCCACCAGAGACAGACACTGGGAACTTTACCTGGTTAGGCCACAGCCACATGGTAATACACAGATTAATAGAGATGGGTTAGTTTAGAATATGAATTAGCCAGAAATATGCTTAAGCTATTGGCCAAACAGTATTGCAAATAATACAGTTTCTGTGTGATTATGTCATGGCTGGGTAGCTGGGACCAATGAGCAGCCTCCTCCCCAACAGAGGACATTAGAATGGAACACTGGACAGGAGATTCAGACTTTACAAAAGGCAGTGGTAAAAAGATTTAGGAAATTAACAAAACTGTTGTGCAGAGAGAAAAAGTACAAAGACAGGATTGTCAGTATGTGTAAGAGTCCGGGATGACTTATCCAGAGTTTTAATTGCTTATCTGGTAATTTCCTCTGAGAAGCCATCTGGCACAAAATACCCTAAGGTGATCAAAGAATATACATAGCAGCCTATAGGTATGAGTGACCTAAAAGAAATTAAGCAAGCAATAGTATCTTATGGCCTGCATTCACTATTTGTCAGGGAAATGGTGAAAACATGGGCTTCAAGCAATAAATCCATCCCACACTATTGGCTTCAATTAATCTCAGCAGTCCTACAAAATGAATTCCAGCTGCTATGGAAATACAATTGGTGAGAAGAGGCAAAAATTTTAGAACAACAGGGAAAAGCAAAAGGATTTGAGGCTTCCCAAGATCAAATTCTTGGTGAGGGCTATATTACTCTGATCCTCAGGACCAGGCTCTCTACAATGAACACACCTTGTCCCTATGTAGCACAACAGCTTTAAATGCTTGGGACAGGACTCAGGAACCAGAAAAGAGAATTGAATCATATATCAGGGTTAAACAGGGCTAGATAGAATCTTTTAGTGACTATTTACAAAAGTTAACTAAGGCTGTACAATTAGAAGTGACAGACCTAGAAGATAGATGTGTACTTATTGAATCTTGGGCTTTTGCAAATGCCAACTTAGAATGCAAAAAGATACTTGGACCTTTAAAGGTTAGATCAGCACCAATGAATGGGTAGGTCCTAAATACAATGAACATTGAGATATTTGGCTATAATGCTAAGGCTTGGGTAGGAGAAGCAATTTCCAAAGGTATAAGGAGACATAAAATGTCAAATGTTTTAATTGTGGTAGAATAGGACATCTGAAAAGGGATTGTAGACAAAGAATTCCTGGAAGCAATGTATCCTCTGGGAATGGTAAGAATAGGCGGTCTCAGCCTTTTGGAATATGTAACAGGTTTGGCAAAAGTTGGCATTGGACCAATGAATGTAGCTTGAAAAAAGACAGACAAGGCAATTTGATATTATTGGGAAACTCCTTGGGGACCCTCTTGCAGGCCCCAATGTCAAATGTGATCCAGTCATTCCCAGTTACTGTGGAGAATACGTCTCACCAGGAAAATTAAAAAATTCAGTGCCTGCTGTGAAAAACGATACTGTTTGGGATGATGGAATAGACATGAAGGATGGATAAAAACTCTAGTAGGAAATAGGAAATGTATATTTTGACAGAGTTCCATAAATGATCAAAGACCAAAACTAAGAGTGCATATAAATGACATTGTAATTGAGGGATTACTAGACATGGGTGTGAATGTATCATTACTCCAGAATCTTGGCATCCAAATTGGTCTCTTCAAGAGGCAGATGTTTAATTCCTAGGAATTTAATTCTCAAATGAAACAAAGCATGAGATGGAATGAATGCATAGGGCTCGAAGGACAGAGAGGAAGGCTGAGGCCATATGTGGCTCATAGCATAGTGAATTTATGGGGTTGTGACTTTCTGCAGCAATGGAATACCCATATTCCTGCAGCTCCAGAAACTCATGTTTCTGGGAATAATATTATAAGGTACTATATACACAAAGGTCACCAGCCATTCAGGCTGTACAAGAACACAAAGCAACTAGCAAACTTTAGAGGTACTAACAGCCCTATTTTTACAATGGTTAACTGAGAAAGAAATATAGGTTAAACAATGGCCTCTAACAAAGAAAAATTGCAGGCTTTAGAACAGCGGGTACAGGAGCAACTAGATGCTCACCATATTGAGGACTCAACCAGCCCTTAGAATTCTCCTGTATTTGTTTTCAAAAAGAAATCTGGAAAATGGAGAATGGTGACAGATCTAAGAGCTGTCAACAAGGTAATTCAACCTATGGGTCCTCTACAATATGGAATTCTTCTGCCTTCTCTATTACCTGCTCTTTCTATAACCAAATATCCTTCTTTAAATACAAGCATATTTTTAAAATAAAAATTCAGAGTTTCTGTCTCATGTCAGGACCCATGTGGTATGGGACAGAGAGAAGAAAGATTTTAGAAAAAATTTACTTTTACTTTTTTCAATACCTATTTTATCTATATTGTATCTTTCATTGAATATATATCATACGAATAATGTTTAAGTTTTTCACAATGAACAGCAGATTTTCCTGCAGTAATCTTTGAAGTTTCCAGAAAGAAGATGGAGCCCCAAAACAACAACTCCACCTGGTTGATATGATGTCATGATACTGATAGCACTAGTTTAAGACTGGTTTTGGGTAACGGCTGCTCAAGATGGTTCCAACTTGGCTAGCTGAAATGGTGCACCTTCTTACAATGTTCTTACCAGTACTCCAAATAGGAACCTCAGAAAAACCTTATCAACTATTCAGAGACTATTTGTAATTATACCAGACAGTAATCTTGAAAGTTAACTATCATTTTACTTTTACAGGATCCCATAGAAAGAACATCCCCCCATGACAGCTGGAAGTAATTCTATAAGACGACATCCCCTCTCCCAACAAAGTTTGTCCTTAGGGTTAGGACATCATTTAGGGGTTGAATATAATCCGTATAGGGTTGGGGGTATTAAGTATTATAGGTCAATAGTCATTCATATTTGTCATATTTATAGTTAGACTAATCAGGTTCTTTAGATACATAGAGATTGTATTTGGCATAGATAGGTAATCTTTAAAGAACTGTAGAACTTCAAAAACGCTTCAAAGAACTGTAGTACATGACATTTAAATAACTTAGTGTTCGTTGGCATGAGATGTGATTGCTCCTGACAGCACTGATCTATTCCCAAGAGAATGTTGAGCACCGAAGACACTCCACTTTGAGCTTGTTTTCTTCTTGGCAAAACTGGCCTTTGGGTAAGGAACTGCCTATGCCTCAACCACTGACAAAAATGTACAATGTCTGGACTGGACAAGGAGTATACAAGAAAAAATACTGCCAAACCTTGCCAAGACAGGTAAGACAGTTTTGAAAAAAAATTCCTTGCCTCTGAAAATGGACCATTACTCTAGGCCTTAGCCAAAGTTGGTTACTCCAACATTGCAAATGAGGTGAGTGATTGCCAGGTAGCTGGTTGTCTCTGTCATCTACTGAACATTTTCAAAGCACTTCCTGCTTGTTCAAGTAATATTATCTCCCTTCTCAGGCCTTCAATGGAGTTGAAGATTAAATAGTTGTAGTTACTTTCTTCTTATGATTTAGCCAAACTCTTTCTAATACAAGACTTATATTTCTTAGGACAGAATGATTATTGAAACATTTAGCATATGTTCCTTGTTTAATATTGTTTATGCTAGTTATAATTCTGAATTTTTCACTTGATATGTGTTCTTATTGTATATAGTTTTGTATTGGATTTAAAACTCTCTTATTTAAACAAAAGGGGGAGGTGTTGTAGGTCCTTCAGCCAGTAGCCTTTAAGATACCAACCCACTTGGGGTGTGGCCTCTTATATTATAAATGTCAACATAAAGTGTGCTCTCTCTCTCTCCTGGTTTCTGGATTTTGTACCTGTTCCCTGTTGGTGCAGTGTGTCTACACCTAAATAAATAATCCTTTTTATACTCAATTCTGAACTAGTGGGGGAATTATTTTGTAACTTCCATCTTCAGTTTCTAGAGACAGTTACTTAGGGGGACAACCTATGCCAAATATAGGTGTCACTGACCAACTCATTGACAATGGGTCTGAAGAGAATGAAGAGTAAAAGCAGCAGGAGTTCTCCTGGGCCACGCGGGTTCCATTTTTCTTGAGTGGGTGTGCCTCTTTTCTTTTGTTTCTGCTGTTAACAGCCACAGACATCACTTCAGATACTTCAGCCTTTGAACTCGGACTTGCACCAGTCTCTCCAGGGAGCTTCCAGGTCTTGAGTCTCAACACTGTTCGTATATCACTAGTTTCTGTTCTGCTGCATCCAGACTCCTGGCCTGAGTGGCTGGTGGCTTATCCTGGTTTCTAGCTTGCTGGCAGCTGCTGTGAGGCTGTCCAGTCCCCAACTATGTAAGGTAGCATTATAAACTCCCTCTAATAATTATATGCACATTCTGTTAGCTCCCTTTTATTAGTTGCTTTAGAGAAACCTGACTAATAAAATAGTAAAAGATGAGAATCAGGAAGGCCTAGCATCCTCCCAAGTAAGAGGTTACCTGTGTAAATTCAAATATTAGCCTACCTACAAGCACTGGGCTAGCTTCCAGACTGGGAGAAGGGAGGGATGTTTATTTCCTGGAAGCTAGATCCAGTATGTCCCATAATAGATCAAGATGGAGGAGTACAGAAAGTCAAGGGGACACGTGACCTCTCTAAGGAGAGGAAACGGTGAGTTCTTGGGAAAAGGAAGTGGCAGCAAGCTGTGGAAGCCATTCCTCTATGGGAGGATGCTGTGAATGGTGGCCTCCTTAATTGTGGACACTGAGTAAGTGAATTTAAGTGAGCAACACTGTAACACCTGATTCTGTGTTACCCCCTCGGTACAGCTCGTGCGCCACTATACCATACGCAAGTTGGGCAAGGGCCTGGAGATTGAAAGAACACACAAAGAGACCTGGGTCATTCGAAAAGAGATCAGCCGCCATTTATTCAGCTTTGGGGAAAACCTTATATACCTTGCTGCTGCACAAGGATTTCTGCCCAGGCAGGTGGGAAATTACCACACCAAAGATGGAGTCAACAAAGCCCAACAGCTAATCACCAGGCGATGCAGAGGGAGCACAGGAACAAACAGAATGTTTTAGCTGGCTGACCAGAAACTGTCCTCAAGATGAACCTCAAGAACAAGGGTAGACCTGGGCCCTACACGACACCAGAATCTGGGCTCAGGACTTTGGATTCAGTGTGTTTTTCAGTCTATTCTTTGTGTCTGTGTTTTTTCCCTCCTCTGTCTTGCACCAATTCCCTCTTCATCCCTCAAGTTTTCTTTTTCTCCTCTTGCAGCAAAGACGTTTACTGGCAGGGACACAGAAGTAAGCCAGAGCAGATAAGCCCACTTTTCAGTAAGAAAAGGAACATTTAAATCCCTACTGTTGCCCAATAAGCTTTTTCATTCGAGGAAGTCTACCTTGATGAAGATGATAAAGAAGGTAGAACAGGCTCCAGGGAGCGGACTCTCCAATTCATGCTTCCCAGTAGAATTGTTGCTATTGTTTCCTTTGCTAGAAACGAAATCCAGGATTAAACCAGGACTTTCTGAATGGTAACGTGTTTTAACCTATAGCTGGGTGTCCACACTGTCCCCGAAAATATCTGCACGTGGAAAAAAGTGGTTTTGTTTTGCCTGATCCTGGAGTGACACAGGATATGACACACAATGGCATAGAAATAATTTCAATGTCACAATTTATCTGTCTTGAATTTAGCACAGACTTCTAATTGTAAAAAATTATTTTATTCTGACAAAAATGAGTGGGCATTAAAAAACCTTTTTAAAAATCAGGCTAAAGTGAAAAAAAGAAAATGGGGGAAAATTAAAAGTCATCTTGTTTGCTTGCTTGAGATTTGCTACGTGGATTTTCACCCTATAACCCGGGTTGAGACAGAACTCACTAAGTAGACCCAACTGACCTTAAGTTCATAGCAATCATGCCTTCTGTGTGCTTGGGTCTCAAGCATTGAGTCAGCATGTCGATTATTCTTGCAAAGAAGAAACATATTGAGAAGAAAGCATTGTCTTAGTCTGTCAGGCTGCTGTAACAACAATACCATAGACCAGGTAAGATATAAACAACAGAAAGTTAGCTCTCACAGTTCTGGAGATTAGGAAGCCTGGGGTACAACAGGTGACAAGAGAGTGGGTATTTAATCAGGGTCAGCTTTCTCATGCGTGGTATGTTCTTGGGACTCTTCTTGGTACAATGGGCAAATGATCTCCTGTCGGTCCCCTTTGTAAGGTCTTGATCCTGTTCTTGAGGACTCTACCTTCAGGAACTAATTACTTCATGAAGGCCCCATCTCCTAATACTGTGGCACCGTGGATTAGGTATTCACCTATAAACTTTAGGTGTATAGGAACATCTAGGTTGTAAAAGTCATCTTGGACATGGAGGCCTGTATAAGTAAAGTTTAAGACTTAAAGAGATTTTTCAAAATGTGCTTTTGGGGTGTAGGGACATACCTCAGTTGCAGAGGGATTGTAGGTCAAGCTGGTGTGTGAGGCCCTGGGTTTAATCCCTAGCACTGTCCTTCATTAAGGTTACTTGTTTAATATAATTCCAATATGCCAATTAATCGAAAGAGATGCCATTTTCATTTAATCAACATTTAGTAAAGCTAAAGTAGTCTATAGGATGTCTTGGGGTGGGGTGGGGGTATGTGCAGATGTGGGAGTGGTTCTGGTTTTTGCAGATGTCTTTGGTCAGTTGCTACAGAGTCTATATTGACTTGCTATTGTGTCTTGGGGAAATTAGTTTTATTTCTTGTGTGTGTGTGTGCATGTTTGTGTATGTGAGTATACATGTGTATATGGGGGCCAGAGGTCAACCTTGACTATTATTTCTCAGGATGACTGTTCATCTTGATTTTTGAGACAAGGTGTCTCACTGGGACCTGGGGTTCTCTTTTTAGGCTAACGGGTCTTTCTGCTCTGCTTCCCATGAACCACCATGCTTGGCCTTTTACATCAGTGCTGGAGGTCAAGATTAGGTCCTCTGCCAGCACTTTGTGGGTGAGCTGTCTTCCCAGCTCTAGTCATTTCATTCTCATTGTCTCCAAGACAGGCATAAAGGATGGCTATTTTCATGCAGACAAACTGAAGAAGAGACTTACAGGCTTCCCTTACTGTGGCGAAAGATTCTGATATCAAGAATGTGACAGGAAATGTCAAACCCTGCTATGGATAAATGGACATAAACAAAAATTCAAAACTGGGAAATATATCATTGCAGAAAAAAACCCAACAGAGTACAACTTAGAACAAACCTGAACCCCATAGCTGGAGTATGGTGTGCAGATTTTCATTCTTAACTCTGCATTTTGAACAGAAATCACTGAATGGCAGTTTTACTGATGAGACAATTACAGGGAACATTTTTGAGGCTGATGAACTAAAGCATCCCAATTAATTCATCATCTACCGAATAAATGAGCATTTGAAAGATGCCTTAATATTGCTCCTTGGACTGAACGTCTACCTTCCGCTATTGGTGGGGATAATTTCTTGAACAAAGAGCTGACAATTTGATTTTTAAAACAGTAGACCAATTAACTTAGAAGCAAATTCTTTAGGCAATGAGGTTCTGTCTGTTGAAGAAATAACAATGGCTAAATTGAAGTAATTTCTTGGCTGAAAATTAGATAGCGAATGTAATTTTCTTATGATTTTACTGATTAATTTACATATGCTAATACAGATACGATACACCATATGTTATGAATTGATTGGTATCTAGGCATGACTATCCACGGCTGACAGTACGAAGAAGCTGTTTTTTAATATTCTCGTTGTCTTAGGTAGTTCCTGTCCTTGGTTTCTAAGAGGCTAGATTCAGGATGTTCCCCTATGCTGGGCATCTCCACCAACCCTTTTGAAATCTCCTTGGATTCAAAGTTGCTCTTGTTTATCTTCTTCAACATTCCCACCTCCTGAGATGCTCACCTTATAGTGGGTTAGGTAGGTAAATACAATTGCCCTTCTCCCCTCCACACACACAATTGAGTATCTGTGAAATGGGGAAACTGAGTAAGACTGGTGTCATGGTTTGAGTATAAAATATCTTACCATCTCACGTGTTTGAACACTTATTCTCCAGATGCTACTTTGGGAGGTTTTTGAGGTCTTTCAGACACAGGGCCTAGTGGGCAGGCATGGAGAGAGGGCTAAACTGTTTGATATGCTAACCATGGTTTCCAGCCCAACCCTTTGCTTCTTAACTGCCTTTCAAAACAACATAATCACCTGATTTCTCCACTCCTGTTGCCAGAGCCATTGCTATGCCTTTCCTGCCATGCTGGACTGTGCTTCCAAACCATGAGCAGAGTCAACACTTCCTGCCTTAGGTTGCTTGTGTCATAGGAATGAGAAAAGCGACAGACAGCAGGGGAGCTGCACTAAGGTCAATAGACTGGTGATGATCCAGTATAACAAGATATCATCATTAGAGAAATTGGGTAAAGAATGCACTGAACTCAGGAAGAGTCAGGGTGAATCTTTAGTTTTACCAAAATAAAACGTTGCGATGAAATACATACTCTCTGCTCCAGCTTCGGAGTAGTCACAAAGATAACGTTCACCCAACATGGCGTATAAGCAAAACCCAGGCTCACAACAGCAGTCAAGATTTAGATGGCCGTGATGAGCATGTCCACATTTTTGCTGCTACATTCCCAATTGGGTAGCAGAGCACCTCTAAAGTGATGTCATCAAGCACAGCTATGCTGGTGATCTTAAAAGATGCTTTAACATTACCACCAGAGTCCTGCAGTCAACGGGAAACGATAGAAATGTTTTTCTGTGACCAAGCATGACTTTTTGAGAAGCTGGCTCCCATAGGTGGCTGGACTTCACAGTTGCTCCCAGGAGTAGAGATGTGAGAAGCTGTCCAGTCACTTCCCTCTACGTAAAGGTTGATAGGTAAGTACAGGCAAAAGTAACGTCCCTACTGAAAGATCCCGATGCTCTCAAGTAACAAGGCCTATGGGGATCATTTTAAAGCCTTTATTTTGCTTCTGTGTCCTCAGACCCTTGGTGTTTTTGTCCTGATGGCTCTACCTTTATCAGTGGTTCATCCCAATATTAAAGAAGTGATGTGTACTCCTAGCCATGTTGTTGCTACCCAGCTCATGCCGTGTATACACTTACATCTATATACTCCCTGACAACCTCATCTACATCCTACATATTTGTGATGAGCCCACAATATTATACAGTAAATGTACAGCTGACAGAGCTATTGGACGATCCACAGGAAGTGTATGTGTACACTCCACCTGGAGAACCCATTTTTGCGGAGCTGCGGGGACATCTGTCCTTTAGATAAGACAATGTCAGTTCTGTAGAAATCTTGTGAAATCATGCCATTTCTCCCTTCTATAGTATCCCTGCAGTGTATCAGTGTATAAACCTGACTTTTCCTGCACGTCAACCAGATATCTCCCCCTACACCATGAAGCCATGGTGTGAAAGGATTCAGTCAAGCCTTTGTTCTCACAGCCAAAATCTACAGAAAAGTGGTTCCCCACAAACCTTCATTATTGACAGTAGTCACTGATAAGAGAAGGGGCCTTATACAGGAGGTAATATATATTCTCTAATAGCAGACTCAGGAAGGTGGAATCTATTGGTCTTCTGCTCTGACTTAACAGGCTACTAATATTCCATATTTACCCTTTACCTTGGTTTCAACAAACATAGGATCATAGCCTAGGAAATTAACTGTTTATACAGGAAAAAGGCCTGAGTTGCTAAAACTAGCTTCAGCGAGAAAAATTCTCACCTGGGTACCCTGTTGGAGTCAAAAGCAAGGTCTCCAGAAGAGATTCCTTTTAACTCAATCAGCTAGATGCTAACGCAAGTCAAGCCTGCAGGTTAGCCAAGGCTGTGTTCCCAGCCACAGGGAACTTCATAGTCATGCCCCATCTGAGACAAAAGGTGCCATTTTGCCAGATCCACCAGTTTCTTGTGCCCCTGTGAAAATGCACGCTTAATACTATTGTTACCGCCTATGGGAGTTAACGTGTCTGTATGCCTGTACACACTGTAAAATTTGTGGTGATCACCCCCTTTCCTTACCTGTAGCCCTATCCCTTCTGCCTTACCCTTATGTCTAATGTTTTCCCCTTATGCCCCTATGCTTCTTCTTTTCCCTTCTTTTATCTGCCCCTAAGGAATAAAGAAACATGCAGGTCAAATGTGCCTACGTCACTCAAGTTTGTTTGGCCCCTCAGGTTCCAGTCCTACGTCAACCTTCGCTTGTCATAGTCGTCCTATTCTGACCCCTCAGAGAGTGCTGAGGCCGGTACTCAGTAGTTCCCAATACATATTATCAGTTCTGACTTGGTTACTACGCTGAACCATGCAGATACACCATAATGTCCTGCTAAATAATGTATTATTTTCATAGTCTCCCAGTCCTCACTCGGAGACTCTCTAAAAGCAATCTCTTCACGAATGACACTGTTATCTAGTAACCAACTCAGATCACGACCAAGAATACTACTCCTCTCATGTGTTGGCATTACAGGTATGAACCGCCAACATGTGGCTTGTATAATCATGTGAAATGTAGCTATGTTGAACTGTTTGATAAAGCAGGATTAAATAGTCCAGAGTAGGCTTACGTTTGAATGTATTCTGCTCTTGTAAAACGGCTAACGAGCTGTTTTGCATGTTGAGTACCATCTTCTGCAGTAAGAAAGGAGTGAGAAAGCTTTGTATTTTACTGACTGGGGCTTTGGACAGCAGCAACATCAACCACGGGATTTCCAAAGCAGCTACAATTACAGAGCCAACTGTAAGAGGAAAAATGGCAAATGGCAAATGTGGCATGTTTAATAACATACAAGAGTCACTCAGTGGCCACACCTTTTCCTTCTCATTAGACTCCCCAACTCTCAGGCCCTCCCTTCTGTTGCTGACTCTGAATAGCTACAGCTAGTTGGATCAAAAACTGACCTTAGGAAACATGACTCAAAGATGTTGATGATAATTCCAAAAGAGGAACAAAACTCAGAGCCTTTTTAATTAAAAACAAAACAAAACAAAAAACAAGCAAATAACTTAATTAAAAAAAACTCCAAATATTCACATAGCTGACTGAGTAGATCTTGATCCTCCCACTTAAACAGCCCTCTCATCCACAGAAGGATATTTGGGCAATGACTATGAGTGGTTGTCCCATCTGTGCCCTGGGATTTAGAGTGGGATCCACATCACCTGTCTCGGGACCTGCTTCAATGGCATCCTGAACTCTTACTGTTATGCCTTTCTTGGAGAAGGTATCCCTGTTTGCTTTCTCCTCCTGTGACAAAGACCATGACCCAAAGCAACTGGGGAGGAAAGGGTTTCTTTAACTGCCACCTTCCAATCACAGGCTATCGCTAGGGAAAGCCAAGGCTAGGACTCAAAGAAGGCAAAACCTGGAGGAAGGACCTTCAGCAGAGACCACAGAGGAACATTGCTAACTGATGCATTTTATAGCTTGCCCAGTTGCTTTCCTCTCTAGCTGAGGAACACCTGCCCAGGGATGGCACCTCCCATATCAATCATTAGCAGAAACCGACAGGCTAGCCTGTAGGCAATCTAATGGAGGCACTCCTTCCATTGAAATTCTCTCTTCCCAGATAACTGGCTTCTGCCAGCACAGTGAGGAAGGGCTTCTTTGGGGTGATGGATTCCACTACCAGCTCTTTTAGTAGTAAAGAGATGGGTCCCCCAGAGTGAAGAGGGGACCTGAGGATGGTGTTTTACCTTCTCTGGAAGAGCTTGGGTGTAGGATGAATTAATTCCCTTTCTCCCAAGAGTTGACTTGGGCTATTGTGGGGGATTAGATAATCCAGATTTTTTAAAAAAGAAATCAATTAGAGCCCCCCCCCCCCGGTGGGAGATTTGAAAATCCAAGGGGAGGGGCACCAAGTCTACATCTTGGGGATGAGGTGGGGAAGAAGCAGGAAGTTGGTCATTTTAAGCATTAGTCTACCTACGGCTCCTTTTCTCTGTGTATCTGCCTGTTGTGATCTGCCTGACTCCTTTTGAGTTTTCTATACATCTTTAAAAAATTAAGAAGACAAATCTAATCCATCAATAAGGACGTGGAAGAAACGTGGGAAATTTCACGGCCTGTGCTTTCCGTGTTCTCTCCTCTGTGAGGATGTGCTATCCTTGTGTTGTCTCGGAAGCCTTCGCTATTAGCTGCAGCTGCTCTGCATTTGCAGCCACGCTGTGAATCCCTTATTGATTCAGCATGTCTGGGTGTGGGATGTTTGATTAATGTAGTTTGGCTATTGAGGGCCTCTGTGCCTGTCTGGAACACGGCAATTAGCAATTTCAAAGAATTCCTAGAAGTAAAAAATACTTAATTCCTTTAAATTCAGTAGGGAGTGTGAGAGAAGGTATCATAAAATACTCAACACATTACAGAAATACCCATAATTTCACATTTACATTCTTCTCAGGATCTGGCAGCCTTCACAGCCATCACTAACGCATCTCAGTTATTAGGAAGACAGACTCTGGGGTGAGCGGATGCCAGCGAAAGCTGCACCTTTCACACTGTAAGAGTCTGGGGATCACAAAACTCCCCCGTTTTCCCTACAAAATACTGTAGAACAGGAAATTCCATTGTCCGAGGCCTCATCGCTTTCAGATTTTTGCATCAGATGAGAACATCTATAGCAACACAATTCTGAGCAAGGAGGGCGGTGTGCAGGGCTGTGACACACTTCTTCAGACGTACTTTGTTTCTGTGTGGTGGCTTGAAAAAAAAAATGGCTCCCAAAGGGAGTGGCACTATTAGGAGGTGTGGCCTTGTTGGAGTAGGTGTGGTCTTATTAGAGGAAGTGTGTTACTATGGAGGTGGGCTATGAGGACTCATATATGCCCTAGTCATGCCCAGTGAGAGAGCTGGCTTCCTGTAGCCTACAAGACATAGGACTCTGGTGTGGGAAGTCCTTCTGTATATGTGTTGCTTTTATTGGTTAATGAACAAAGCTGCTTTCAGTATAGCCAGATGGGAAATCCAAAGAGATGTAGAGAGAGAATAGGCAGAGTCAGGGAGGAGCCATGTAGCTGCCCACAGGAGACAGACACCTCCCATCAGAGCCCGTTGAAATTTGCCGGTAGGCCACGACATAGTGGTGATGCACAGATTAATGGAGGTGGGTTAGTTTAGGTTATAAGAGCTAGCTAGACATACTCTTAAGCTATTGGCCAAACAGTATTGCAAATAATATAGCTTCTGTGTGATTATTTCGGGTCTGGAAGTCTGGGAACGAATGTATAGCCTCTGCCAACAGGACTCAAAGCTCCAGCACCATGTCTGCTTGCACACCATCATGCTCCCTGCTACAATGATTGACAAGGCCTGTTAAGTATCTTGACAGACTCCAAATAACTCAGTTAAGAACTAGCCTCAGTTCCTGCTTCTTGAACCTGAGCAGGCCATTTCTGAGGAAGCCAAGAACAAAGGACAATCAATCTTTAGCACCTGTGACAGCAGCCCAAGGTATGCTAGGCCTGAGTCAGCCCCCGCCACAGCCTCATAGCAGTTCAAGGTAATAACCAAATAAAGACAAAACCTGGGACTTGTCCAGGCCTGCCCCAAAATGAAAAAGCTATAGCCCTAGTCTGTAGATGGAGTCTTTTCACCTGGTCTCAATGAACCAGTTTCCCTCTGCCTGTTTGTTCCTGAATGAACACTCAGAGGCTTAATATCAGTTACACTTGTTTGGCCAATGGCTCAGGCTTCTTACTGGCTAGCTGGCTAGCTCTAACTATAACTTATAAGTTAACCAATTTCTATTAGTTTATATTTTATCATGAGGCTCATGGCTTGTTTTACCTCACATCTTGTGTTCCCTAGAAGCTACATGGCATCTCCCTGATTCTTCCTTCTCTCTCTCTGTATCTTTGTTTGGACTTCCTGCCTAGCTATATTTTGCTTGTCCAGAGTGAACATGGTCAGCAGAATAGACTGGGCCATGGGAGGAGAGAGAAGGGGGAAGGCAAGAGAGAAAGAGAAGAGAGAGGGAAGAAAATAGAGAATGAGAGGATCTGAGGACCAAATCAGAACAAGAGAAGCTGGGGTGGGGGTGGTAGTGCAGGGCAGGGGCTGGAGAGGCTTAGGGTGGGGGTGGGGTGGGTGAGAAGTGCTGTGGAAAGTCAGGACTCTGTGACAGGTACTAGAGACGCTATGACCAGTGTCTGCTTTGATATGTTAATAGGTACCTCAGTTAGCCTTTGGTCCAGGTTTCCTTGGGACCTAACATTTAGTTAGTTCCAAGTACTCACCAAAGTAATTCACCTTTGCAATAAATATCGGGCAAGAAGTAGGAAACACATGGATAATGATAAATTTAGTGAGATTTATGGTTTTGAGAAAGTCATATTATCATATTAAACCTCATTTTAAATTTAATTTTATTTCGTATTTGTCATTATTTCAGGAACATTATTTTAACTTTGGTGATTTCACCTAACATCATGAAGGCCATTAGTGCTGTTCATTTAAGAAGTATCTGGATATAAGATATAATACATTCTTTTTTTTTCAAGTCAATTCTAGTAATTCTTTGGAAACATAGTCATCTACTTGGTAATAACTGTAGATCTGCCACCGTGCAGCTGTTTAAGAATAACAGAATTTAAGAATAGACTCAAAAAGAAGTCTGAGGACAGTTTTATTAGAGAAAAACAAATAACAAACAACAACAACAACAACAAACCCTCCTGTCAGGCAAACTGTAACTCTCAGCAGCTGCCCAGAAAAGGTTAATGGAAGAGAAAAAGGAAAATGTCACGCCATTTAAGCCAGCATGGAGGGCAGACACAAGGCAGACAAACAGCCATATGGCAGTGTTGGTGAAAAACAAGGAAGCCCAAAGTACCAGAAAAAGGATACTTAGGTTTTGGTCAACATCCAAAAGAAAGAGATGGAAAAAAGAAAAGAGGAAAAATTGTGCTATTCTGACTCAGCTCCCAGAAAGGGAGGAAGAACCAGCTGAACTTCCTGATGGCTTCACTGGGTGTGGGAGGGATGGGGGGGGGGGATGCAGTGAGGCCGGGAAGTACAGCAAGGAAACTTACTCTCTAACACAGCTCAAGGTGAGTTCCCTTCCTTAGGGTGGTCTCATGGCCACTGGTTGACTTGACCTAACTGGAATGTTAGGTCTCCACCCTATTCTATTCTCTTGACCAGTTATTTTAATGGGTTTTATGGCCACTCTGAGACTATGGTTTGAATGTAGCTGTGTCCTCCAACATTTTGTGTTAGAGGCTTCATCTTCATTGAGTTGGGAGTGGGAATTTAAGGAGGTGGAGCCTAGTGGGAGGGCCTTGGGTTACTGGGGAGGGTATTCTCAGAAGGACAAGTCCTTGTCTTTTTATTCTGAGATACAGTGCTTCCTCTACAATCCTGCCATTGCTGCCCATGCTGAGGGGAAACAGCACAGGTAGGTCCTGCCTAGATACTGTGCTCTTTTCAGCAGCGGAATTTGTAAGTGAATGAAACCTCTTCTTTATAGTTAGCCTGTGCCATCATAGTGTGGGAAACACTATGTTCCTTTTGACAAAAGCCATTCCCCTCGCTCCTTCTCCACATGACACAGCTAATGCAATTGAGTCAGAACTGCCCAGTCTTTTGTTATAATCTTCTGTGTTATATGTTATGTGTTACGTGCATTACATTTGGTTTGTGTTGACAGTAAAGAAGACACTTTTATCACCGAAGGATCAAGCCATGCTTCCCATTCAAAGGGTCAGCAGAGACAAGCATCTAAGATTTGTGACTCAGCACCTAAACCTATTCACAGCAGAGTATTTCACATCCTGGGGTAGAGTTCTCCCCTTGTAAGTCCAAGAAGAGCAGAAGTGTCTGCCTGTCAGTGACACCAGAGGGAAGACTATATCGACTATATTAGATAACCTCACTCTCGCTTTCCACATTTCAAATTCTCTGTTTCTTTGAAAGTCACTCACGCACCCTGAAGGTGACCTGTCCCCTGAAGACCACAGCATTCTAGAACCTGAAAAAAACAAAACAAAACAATAGTTTCGGTGTCTGTTTGGGTCTTTAAGCTACAAATTCGCTTAAATTTATCAGGACCAACTTATTTCTCTCCTGTCATGGTGCAGCTGACAGTGTGCTCCTTAACACCGACATAAATCTCCTAAATGTTTCTGCTGTTCAAGCAATATTTCTTAGTCTCCTATTTTACTCGCCTCCCATCTCATCGACAGGGATCTGAGCTTCTGCAGGTTACTTGATCACTGAAGAATCTACTCACTGAGTCTTTGGCGTCAGCCTGGGGCCCTTGCTGTCCAGGTGACTTGGAGAATTTCTGCTATGATGCATTCTTCCTGCACAATGTTTGGGTTTCCTAGTCCAATTTCAGAAGGACTCTCTGCTTGATATTATGGATGGAATTTATACAGTATAGATAAACTGCTTTATAAAGTTTGTCAAGAAAGCACTAAGGGGTCAATTAGGCTACAATTAAGTGCCCTTCAGACGGGACATGAGACATGATCCACATACCTGTGTAAACCCTTTATTAAAGCAACAATCAATTAGACTACAGGATGGCTCACACATCACGTTTTCTTTTTACTACAGCGATATCAATGTATACCTTAGCAATTTGTTTATATCTTTAAATGATTTTGTATTTCTTCCTGATACATTTTCCATCTCATTTCCACTCTGACGAAGGAAGTTCAGAAGTAGTGAAGCAACAGGAAGCCAAAAATAGATGCAAACATATTTTCTGAAACTAACTCACTCGTCATAGTTCTGTAATATTAGAAAGATGCATTTTGAGGCTCTTTAAATTGGCTAAATAATAAAATTAATTTATTCCATAATGTTCATAGGATTGGCTTCCTTTCTAGTTCTGTCTGTCTAGCTTTAATGATTGTAGTATTCTCAGTGTTAGCCCCTTTATATTCCCTTTCTAAGGAAAAAAAGATGTTTAAAGAGCATCCTTCTTGATGTAGGAGTGTCATATATCAATCTGTTGATTTCATTGGTTAAGTAATAAAGGAACTGCTTGGCCCTCATAGGTTAAAAGATAGGTGGGAAGAGTAAACAGAATAGCATACTGGGAGGAAGAGGAAGTGAGCTCAGTCTCGACAGCTCTGTGCTCTGGAGCAGAGACGCCATGCAGCTCTCTCCAGGGCAGACATGCAGCCAGCCACCAGGTCAGACATGCTGAATCTTTCCCGGTAAGACCGGTGCTACACTTTATTAGAGATGGGTTGATCGGGATATCAGAATTAGCAAGTAAGGACTAAAGCTAATGGGCCAAGCAGTATTTAAATGAATATAGTTTGTGTGTTGTTATTTCGGGCATAAGCTAGCCGAGCAGGCGGCCGGGGTGTTTGGGGACGCAGCCCCGGCCGCTCCTATTTCAACAAATGGCGCCCTAACGTGTGGACAGCTAAATCCACTGAAAGCCTGAGAAAGCTTGGGAAAGAATGGAGTGAAGCATGTTTTCTCGGTAGCAACGATTTTTCGGGTCTGCTCTGCTTGCTAGAAGCAAGCAAGCGCTCTCACTAAGAGAGGCTTCCTGACTCAGCTTCAGCTGCAAAACCCTGCAGCTCATTAAGAGGTCCTGCCACGAAACACTTAAACGTTGTTGACAAAAAGCTGAAACGCATGCTTGTTGGTTTTCAGCCATAGCAGGAAAAAAGCTGCGCTGTTTAAAAATGCCGGCTTTCTGGGCTGTCCTGCCAGGGCAAACTCTGACTCTTTTACACAGGCGGTTCGTGCGGTTTGCAAGCACAGGCTGTTGTAGCTTGCTGGCTGGCAGGGACCTTGAAATGCCATAGAGTTGTGGCTATAAACATGGCTACAGCCAGTACCTCAGCCATGAGGCTGGAAAGCTAAGGAATGGGCTGGATCCAGCCGTCAAAGCCACGGCTTTAATCCTACTGATATTGCTCAGTAATTTAAAGGCTCGTGTGGTCAGAAAAAGAGAGATATACAGTAAAGAGAGATTCAAAGACAAAGAAAATTTCTAAATGGTTTACAGTGTGTTAAAAATATATGCAAGCTAAAAGTTAAAAGTTCTTAAAATTAAAAAAAGGAAGAAAGTAATTGGGTGTGGTAGTACACACCTTTAATCCCAACACTTGGGAGGCAGAGGGAGATTGACCTCTGTGACTTCAAGGTGTGGTAGCATACACCTTTAATCCCAATGCCTGGGAGGCAGAGACAGGCGGATCTCTGAGAGTTCAAGGACAGCCTGGTCTACAGAGTTATTCCAGGACAAAGATACAGAGAATATAAAATAAAAGTAAAAATAAACAAAATAGAGGTTAAAATAAAACGCACAAAGATGGAAGATACACAGAGAATTTTGATACTGTATGCTATTATGCTCTGTTTAAATGCTGAGGAAGGAGCAACAGCTGCTAAAAGATATTTGTTTATAAATGCTGCTGAACTAATTCAACATAGATATTTTGGAAATGCTTTGAAATTTGGATCTAAGGACAAGATGCTTTGGAAAGGAGTTTCTTATTTTGTTTTCACAGAGGGTGCGAGTCTGTGGATTTCTTCTATCCGAATATGGTATGATGAACCACGCCCTCCTGAAGGGTTGCTGTATACATCTTCAGAAAATTGCTTCGCTCAACTGCCAACTGAGATGAAACTAGCACACAGGTTATACCATGAAAGACCTAATTAACGATGCCCCCATTCAGCAGGAAGCAGTTTAGAGAGAAAAAACTGCGCCCATGTTCCCAAATATGGTTTATAAATGTTCTTTTACATTTAAAGGGGGATATGATATAAATATGAATAATTTGCATTAGTATAGATTTTGCTTTATTGATAGAGATTTAATATGAATAATTTGCATTAGTATAGATTTTGCTTTATTGATAGAGATTTAAGGTCAATTTTGTTATATGTATATGTATTTCTGATCTTGATTAAGGTATTGTGATTGTGTAGTTCATTTAAAAATGTAATGTATATAGGTTGTTAATGGATAATCAATAGTAGTCAAGCTTGTAGCATGTTAGTTAAGATTTCCTAGATGTACATAGATATATTTTAGATAGGCATTCTTCATATCTTTCAAGGATTATAGAATATGGCATTTTAAATGTTTTAATAACTTAGGACTTTTCATGACAATGAGACACTCTGCTCCTGGCAGCACCAATCTACTTCAAGAGGAAGATGGGCATCGAAGAGGATCCTTATGGAGTTTGATAGCCATTTGGGCAAGAAACTGTTCTTGCCTGGACTATTGCATAAACTGGACACAGAGAACCCACAGAGAGAGGACTACTGAACTTGCCTAAAGGTGAGATGATCTTTCGGGGTTCCTGATTCACGAAAGAGTCTGTGAGACATTCTGCAGGACAAGCAGATAATGACTGCCTTTGAAATTTCCTGCTTTGTGGAAATGACTGCTGGAAACTATGGGCCTGTAGGCCGAAGATGGATGCCCCAACGGTACAGAGAAACTTTGGGTGACTGTCCAGGCAGCGAAATGTCTCTGTCATTTCTAGAGTTTTGGATTTCTTGTTCACTTAGGTAATATTGTGTTCTTCTGGAGTCTTTGATAAACTTGAAGAATAGATAGATAGTTATAGTTTTCCATTGTAACTGTAATTCTTGCTTAATAACTGTTTTGTTATATATAATTTTGCTATGTTAAAGTTAAAGCCTTTCCTTTTTGTTTAAACAGAAAAAGGGGAAGTGATGTAGGAGTGTCATATATCAATCTGTTGATTTCATTGGTTAAGTAATAAAGGAACTGCTTGGCCCTCATAGGTTAAAAGATAGGTGGGAAGAGTAAACAGAATAGCATACTGGGAGGAAGAGGAAGTGAGCTCAGTCTCGACAGCTCTGTGCTCTGGAGCAGAGACGCCATGCAGCTCTCTCCAGGGCAGACATGCAGCCAGCCACCAGGTCAGACATGCTGAATCTTTCCCGGTAAGACCGGTGCTACACTTTATTAGAGATGGGTTGATCGGGATATCAGAATTAGCAAGTAAGGACTAAAGCTAATGGGCCAAGCAGTATTTAAATGAATATAGTTTGTGTGTTGTTATTTCGGGCATAAGCTAGCCGAGCAGGCGGCCGGGGTGTTTGGGGACGCAGCCCCGGCCGCTCCTATTTCAACACCTTCTCATATGAGTTTTTTTTTTTTTTGGATAATAGTCAAACACTTGGTCTTTTGGAAAATATAAGCAATTCTGTTCTATTTGATTATGCTTTTTTTTTTACCCACAAATGATTTGTTTCATCAAAACCTGTTAATCTCTGAAGAAATCATAAAAAGGTCGTTAAGAAAACGAACTTCGCCATTGGTTTGAAGGCTTTTCCGGTGAAATGTAAAATCGACATGTTAAAGTGAACATGTTCAGAGCTACGTGTGAATACATAATGAAGCTTCGTTGATGTTTAAAGAATTCCAGGAAGTGCTGAAGTGGAAACGGGGGTTACTCAGTGGGGTTGCTGAGAGGATGCAGGAAGACATGAAGGAGAGAGAGCAGTTGCACGTGCTGAGAAAAGCATTTGAACTAGACTTTAATGCTCCATTTCTTACCAAATGAAAACACGGAAATCCCCAGGTAAGCACTGGGACTGCCATTTATAGGTTCCAACACAGAATAAGCGTCCTCCTTCAAACCATGTAAGAAAGGATAACTGACTTGTTTTGCTAAGACATTTCTTCCGGTGCCCAATGGGTGTCCCCACAGTCACCAAGAGTGGCCACACTAAGGATCCACAGTACCTACCCAAACATGCAAGCATTCTTCATGCCCTACGCTGTGTGTGCAACAGAGCTAAGCAGATGCTACATCACCAGTGAATGACAACCCAGGCATGGGACTCAACACATGTCCTCAGTCTGTTAACGCAGTTTACCCAAACATCGTGAGATTCATTCCTGGTGCTTTTTCATCATCTCCCACCTGCCCTTCAGCAGGACGTGTCCAGTTAAGGAAGAAAACAAATAAGATAAGGGAGGGAAAGAGATCCCCAAATCCATTGTGTGGGACATCAGGCCTTTCCATCTTCCTCGTGAGAAAGTAATGTTCAAGAGCACCCCAGACATTCTGGCCGTAATGACATGACACAACAATGCTTGGCATGGGCGAGGACATTCAGAGAGTTCTAGAGCAAGTTATATACATTATGTATCACATGGATCACATTTGGTTCCTAGAGAGTTTAGTCAAGTATTAGCATTTCTTTTTGCCAACTGTGATGTACAAAAAGATGAGAACAACAGATGTGCCCTAAAGATATGAAAATATAAATATATAAAACAAAACATTATAAATTACATAGATTTTTTTCCAATATAAAATTTTGGGTATTTTTTCCCATTTAGAATAAATATCATCCAAGTTTATAGATCATCTAAGAGAATTAAATACGCATATGTACGTGAATCATTTTCAGAATTTCAAGAAAAAAATTGCTAGAGGTATGACCAGGATGACTCAGAAACCAGAAATTGTTTGATTTTTATTTTTTAAAGAATGACTATAGAAGACCCAGAGGACATACATAGGTTGGGTCTGAGTGTTGAGCTTTTAAAGCTGCCCAAATGAGTCTATTGTGCACAAGCGTGTGTGCACGTTTGCCCAACGGGACTCCACAAATGATTCTAGGAACCTGAATGGTTCATTTTTTCTGGGAAACTATCAGCCAAGTGTTATGAGATGAGGTTTCCATATTTCATATCTTAGTAAGAGGCTGCTCTGTGGAGGGGCAGCAAGAGCATAAAATTTCTGGATGGACAAATTCCATATCAAGCCAAGTTCCCTTTACGGTTGGATGTTGTTATGCCGAGAACATTTGATACCTTAAAGAGGGAGATTTCAAAATCATCCACTTACTCCCTACCCCACTGCAGTCCAAAGAATCAAAATCAATCTGGAAATATTCTTTGGTCATATATTTCAGCTCTTACGCCAAAGAAAAATCTGCCTACTTTAGTTTATACTCCTTAATCAGTATTTACATGGCATGGATACCTCGGCTTCCGGTTTCCATGGAGAAGTCTGCACGCGGGCTTGGATAGAATGAGAACTAGATAGAATAGAGTTCACATAACATCACAGGACATTTGCCAGTCAGTCCCTGCTGCCACTCTGGGTACATACGTCCAAAGTAACCATTTGTCCATGACAAATCATGAGATGTGTATATTCTAAGAGCTGGGGATAAAACTTTCCTTCAACGTGGCTGTATAAGATCCCCATCCAGACAGCCTCCAAAGAAGCTCTGGCTCCTTATGGGAGCAGGCTACAAGTTTCTTTAGGTGACCTTCAAGACTTTTCACTAGGAGTCAATAAGGAATTCCTCTTAAAGGGAAATCCTGTCAAACTCCAAACGCTGTCAAAAGGCTTTGCACATGAACTGTCCACAGCCCTGTCACGGTCACTTGTACTGCCAACTCTACTACCTTCGGATGCCCCTGTTGTAAAGTATGTACCCCACAAGCTGTTCCCATTGACTTAGGGGTTATTACAGTTTGAAGACTTTCCACAAAATTCTACGTGAGCTTCAAGGGGTCACCTGCATATTCTATTCACAATCAAATGAAGATGAACAAGTTCCTGGTAAGAACGGGGCTGTCCAAGGCCATTTCCGCTGATGGGGCTGGGGTAGTGACAACTATCTGGGGCTGTGCTGATAACCCACGCAGCCTCTGACATCACAAGCCTGTGACACTCCTCACACTTGAGATGGCCTCGGCTCTGATATAGTCTGTAAGGTTTCAGTCTCCCCATGTTTGTATCTGAGAATAAAAACAACAGCACTCATCGCTGTTACCAAGATTAAATCTAAACTGTAGAAGTGGGGCGCAAAATCTATTTTTTGGAGGGGAAAACTTCAAGAACTTGTTGAAAATGCCATGTTCCTTTCGTTTGAGTAACTAACAGCATTAAAATGGCACGGGAACCCAGAGAGGAAAGGAAAAATCTTTAAAACAACTGTGAAAAAAAAAGTTTTAATATTGGTTTCTTTCTCTGAATATAATGCCATCAAAAAAAAAAGAACAGCATTTTGAGTTCATACCAGTTCACCTCTCTTGCAGAGAGGGCAACCAAGGTCCAGATTTGCTAAAAAGCCTGGCAGCTTCTGCTCAGCACAGTCAAGAATTAACCCAATTCTTGGGTTGGATTGCTTGGGTTGGATGCTTGGCTGGATTGTCTTTGTTCTCTGATATCAAGCTGCCTTATGCACTACATGGTGGCCAAAGAATTCAATCATTTCAGGATAAAATCCTGTGTGTCATTATCTTAATTTTGCAAGCTCCCTCTCAATGATCAACACATTGAGTATGCAGTCTAAAGGGGACCCGGCTGTACCCTTCACAGAGATGCTGCCCTAATTCTAGTGCTGAGCTGAGTTGCACACTATCAGCCCTGCAAGACCTTCTGGGAAACAGACATGCTGTACCTACAGGAATTTGCCAAATGCCTCTGCCTTAGGAAGCAATAAATTTTCCAGGTGAAGACCCTGTCTTCTTTTGCCAGGCTTTTTAGCAAATCTGGACCATGGTTTCCCTCTCTGCAAGAGAGGGTGAACTGGTATGAACTCAGAATGCTGTTCCTTTTTTGATGGCATCATATTCAGAGAAAGAACCCAATAGTAATTTTTTTTTGCTTCTTTTCACAATTGTTTTAAAGATTTTTTTCTTTCCTCTCTAGGTTCCCATTGACTTAGGGGTTATTACAGTTTGAAGACTTTCCACAAAATTCTAAGTGAGCTTCGAGGGGTCACCTGCATATTCTACTCACAATTAAATGAAAATGAACAAGTTCCTGGTAAGAACGGGGCTGGGGTAGTGACAAGCATCTGGGGCTGTTCTGAGGGCACCTGCGTGTAAGCCATTCTCTGGAGTGCTGTGGGTATATCTAAGCATTTACAATATTGCTCCTCACCTCAAGCTGAGCTCACCTAAGCTGCTCTCAGAACTGGACAGGTAAATTTGACTGTTAAAGTGCTACTTGGGGGCAAAGTTTTTCTCAGTTTCAGAATTAGCAGCTTCACTGGAAACAAAATTAGTATGAATAGAGGTGTGAGGGTATTTTTTTTTAAAAGAGGAAATTAGGAGAAAGAGTGGGGAGTAACTACTTTGGGGCATTCCAAATGACACAGGGCAGCCATGTCAGTGATGCCACCCAAGACTCTGAGGTAAACACACTAAGAAAAAACAAGGATAAAGGTGACACAGAAGTCTCCAGCAGAAAGATCAATTAATATTAATATAATAACAACTACTCCATTATAGAAGAACCGTGAAAATAACTAAAACTGAGAAGAAAGTGCAACAAACCCATGTAGGAGCAATTGCTACTGTGGCAGACTTATAATTACCGAAAGAAAAGCAATGCAGTATGCATTGGACACGGCTCCTGAACTCAGAACATCTTACAATGGTGTACTCTTGGCCAAAAGGGAATCACCAATTAAGGGATTGGGCAGAGAATGGCCTCTACGATTCAGATCCCATGGACAGACCTCTGCCCCCTCGGATCAGTTCTGGACCCCCGCACTTCTCACGTCTGTTCCCACTGGGGTGAGTCTAGTCCCATGAACTCCATGCAGGTGTCTTCCCCGTCACGGGGCATCACTCCAACCTAAGGGATGAGAGTCTCCTGGTAAGGCTTAGCGGCAAGTGCATACTACATTTGTATTACAAGGAGCAGCCCCTGATTTTCTGGATATGCATAGCTTTTCGGAATTAAGATTAGACATGGCTTTCATAAACAATGCAGGTGTTTTTGTCACATGTCACTGCTGGTTCTGGCATTTCCAGGTGTGCTGGTGGCAGCCCTCGCTCTGGTGCCTCGACAGGCGATGTCTCTTCAGACGTCAGCTCCGTGGTTGTTATGTCTGTAGACGGCTCCGCAGTCTCTGGGGAATGTTCCTCAGATGGTTCCGTCTCCTCTTCATCTCTGACCTCAAACTGCCCACCCTCCTGGTCATCCGCATGATCCTTTCTGGTCTGGGGGTGAACCGAAACCTTGATGGCGATCTGCTGAGGGGGCTGTTCAGGCAGCGACGAAGCATCCGAGTCGGCGGTGGGGGAGTCGCTTCGCTTCAGGGAGTTGGGGATTGTGTATACCTCATCCCTGTCTGTGGCTTCCTGGCCTTCCGGGGTATGCCTCACAAAATTCTGCCCCTGCTCCTCTAGCCCGACCACTTCCATGATCTCCTCCATGATCGTCCTGCAGTTCATGATGAGGGGAGGCAAGGGCACGCTTCTGGCAAGCTCTTCGATGTACCGGGCAAATTCCATGGTTTTGAACTGGGTCACTTTGGCAAGCTCTAGAGTTTTGGCTGAGGTGATAATGGGGATGCGCTTGGCAATCTCAAACGCCTTCTGCAGCTTCTCGGCTCCTTCTGTCCTAAAGAACTCATTGATGGCTTTCTCAGTCTTCTTCAGGTGACTGCTCATCATACACAGGCGGGTGATGTTGAGGATCATGACGATGGTGAAGGCCACGAGGCACACGACCATGTAGTACACACCCATGTCTCCGGAGGTAAAGATGACTCTCAGGGTCACCGTGTTGTTTACGGTGCCGTAGATGTTAGACGCCACACATGTGTACTTCCCTCTGTCTGAGAAAGACACCTTGGTGATGTTCAGGAGGCCACCATCCAGCATTTGCCATTTTCCTGTCAGAAGGGATGGAAGAGATTTCAGCCAAGAGTATATTATTTCCATCGCCATTCAATCTTATGCCCGTCTAAAAACACGTACGGTGACTAACGATGGCATCGAGCTTGTGACAAATGTGTTTGCTATGCGCTTGTGACACCCGCCCATTCATTCCCTCTGGAACACTGCGAGGAAGCACTAACATTGCCCCCACATTATGGGCGAGAAAACTGAGACACACGAGCAACATTACCAAGGTTACTTATTTAGAAGTAGTATATGGATCTATGGATTTGTATTTGAAAAAGGGTATTCTTTTCCCTTTCTCCTTCCTTGTTTTCATGGTGACAGGGCTCAAACCCAGGGCCTCAAACACATACCTGGCCAGTGTTCTATCAGTGAACTGCATCCCAAGTCTCTAGTGTCCCACTGCCCAATATCCCTCCCTCCCAGCTTTATCCCTCTGTTTTGTTGTTATTAATAATCTCCTCTATCCACAGTAGTGCCTGTGACCATATAGGTGTGGGGACTGGAGTTTGGGCCTACCAGAGGCAATGTCCCCAGAGGAGTATGACTTCTTCAGTAGATAATGTTATGTTATTTACTAGACACAATAGCGTGGAATTCCAATTCCTGGTGGAAAAATAAGATAAATATTCTGGAAAATACAGTGTTTTTAAGAAAGAGTTCCTTAAGGTACCTCATGCTTCTGTAGCTTGCCTGTGAGCAGAACTCTATTGGACACACTTCACGGGGACACTAAGACCTCTTGGAATGGAAAGCATTTTAGGTTCAACCTGAAACCTGGAGAAAATCAGTTAAGTCATAATTGTTTGCTTAGGTGACCCATATTTAGGGCTGATATTATCCTCCTATGGCTTCAGCTAATTAAACATAATTTATGTCATTCATTTTGAGAGTTCACAGTGAATTAACTACACTGCTTAGAGTTAGAAGCTGACAATGAAGATTCAGAGGTCAAATATGAATATCAAGTAGCTTCAGCTTTGAAAATAAGTGAAGCCCGCCAGGACGACAATACGTCTGGCTAAAAGGAGGCGGCACTTTGAGAACTAAGACTATGCCAGCCTGGGAATGACGTTCTAAACCAGGGGGGATGGGATGAATTCTAGCCCGTCTCCCTGCAGCTCTCAAGGTTTCTATGTAGTAGGTTATCAGGTTTGGTTCCAAGTATTGGATCAGAGTCAGGAATTAAGTCTTAATACCCACCTCCTATTGTCTCCCAGAGAGCAATGAAGCTCCAAGCTATATCTCCTGGAAACTTTAAGGAATGGCCAGACAGTTTTTCATAAAAGGCCTCTTGTACTCTGAACCAACCAGAGGTGGCCCCTGAGAGGCGGGATAATTTAAATTTTCTGTGTGATTTATTGGCAATTAAAAGTCTTCACCAGACCTCACGGGCTGAGACTAGCTCAACTGCTCCCAATGGCAGAGTGCTTGGCTCACACTCGCAAGGCCTGGCTTGAAGCCTCAGCACTGCTAAGTTTCAGAGATCGTAAGCAGACAGGTCTCAAAGGCTACTATATGAAGCGTCAGTGGATCCAGTATCTCCTAAGCCTATGACATGCCTAAAGAGGCTAGATTCACCAGTGCGGTTCTTCCCTTGGGTTACCGCACCTCCCTGGTGGCCGCAGCGGAGACTCTGGCAGGGGACCCTCACTTAGGTACTTTAACATTTCTTTGCCTTCTGAAAGAACATGTGTGAAGAGTGTTCCTCGTGTCCTAGGCTAACCCTCTCTTGACAATCCAGCCAGTGTACTTCCCCTAAGAGGAAAATGCTTTGGCTTAGCGTCTCGTGATTTCAGTTTCTAAGCAAAGTGTGGGAACAGACAAACCGAGCATGTGGCCTGTGATCGGCTCCATTCCCATGCAGCTCAGGCAAGCGTTCATTCCCTAGGCGTGAATTTCAATCCTTCTGCTGCATAGTTAGCTGCATAGACAATCGCTAGAGGCCAGGAAACCCGCCTTGTCAATATTTTCTTCTAATAGGCATGTTTCCTGTAGACTATAGCAGGTATGGGGGAAATACCCTCACTGATGGACAGTTTAGTCTACACGGGAGATGCTGGGTTTTCAGAGAAGAGCCTTGGAAAGTGTTCTCATATCTGCCTTCCTGCCGTTGGAAACAGGATGCTACTGAAGAGAAACGGGAAGGGCCGCTTTGGTTATCTCCACTCCACTGTCTTTCTCCACACATTACCTGGAGAAATTGCTATAAGCACACACAGGAACAGTATGTACTTGGGACAGGAGAACATTAAACAGGGACGGAAGGGACAGAAGCTTCCTCCTCATGCCTGAAGAGTAGGTTTTGTAGAATTTTACCCACTTTCACAGAGAGAGAAAAATGCAAAAACACACCACAGCAACTGCAAGGGACAGGTGTTTTCCTCTAGTGAGAATTTCCTAAAATGGTCTAAATTTGACCTTTATACTTATTCCAGACATACTTTAAGTTGTCTGTTGATTCCCATTTTTCTAACTTGAGCCCAAGCAGTTAAATTCAGACATACAGACACTTTGCGTCTCCCTGTGTGGTTAAAAGGGTCTGAGCTTAGCATGGAGCACAACCTGGTTTGTTGATGTCTGCAGTTCATTCTGAGGAACCTGCTCTTTCCGCAGGTAAGTGGTCACTTACAAATATATCATAGTTTGTAGCTCAGGACTGTGATTCCATAAACTAACATCTCTTAAATGCTTCCTTTAGCACAAAAATCTCATTTCCTTTTTTTACAAAAGGTTTTTTATTCACATACAGGTGTATGAACCTGCATACGTTTATATACATGCACAACGTGCATGCTGGAGCCTAAGGAAACCAGAAGAGGGAGTAAGGACCATGGAACTGGATTACAGATGGTTGTGAGCCATCGTGAGGGTCCTGGGAACCAAACCTGGGCTGTAAGAGCAGTAAGTGCCCGTACCTGCTGAGCCATCTCTCTAGACCCTTGCTTGCGTTTAAAGTTTGAAGCCTAGACACATATGTGTGAAGTGAGTATTGTCACTTACTGTAAGGCAAAACAAATGTAAATACATACATTGTGACCCCCCCCAAACAGTTTTTTTTTTAACCGTCATTTTAGCTAAACAATAAACTACCACCTTCTTCAGGCAATTTCCTGTTCCAACCCAGGAGGACACTGACACATCAATTTAGTTCTTGAAACCAAGAGCCTGTTTGTTGTACAGATTCAGCTAATAGTAAGGGCACTGAGGGTTCTGCCCATATGTGTCACATAGTAAAACCAACACTCAATCTAGATTAATATTCTGTCACCAGATCACAGAGTAAGTCAAAAGAGTGGAACAGTGGAAGCCTATAAACATCCCCCTGCCATACACCCCACACATACACACACAGACACACACACACAGACACGTACACAAACACATGCACACAGACACACAAACACACATCCACACAAACACACGCACACACACAGACACGTACACAAACACATGCACACACACAGACACACATACACAGATACACATACAAACACGTGCACACACACAGACACACACACGCACACACACAAACACATGCACACGTACACACACAGACACACACACAAACACACGCACACAGACACAGACACACACAAACACATACACACACAAACACACACACACATTCCGATGATCATGTCAGATGAACTAAAGTTCTGAGTCTCTCATCTTGAAGGCTAGGTTTATCTCACCTGTTTCTTTCTCTTGGCTGGTAAGTTGGTAAGTTCACTCTTTTCTGGGCACTAAGACTCCAAATTCTACTTAACCTCAGCTTCCCCTGATTAGTGAAAAATAGATGTATACATGATCTATTAACACATAAAGACCTGAAAACCCGGAAGATGTCCTGAATTATGCTGGCTGGTTTTCCTCCATCGGGTGAAGCAGGCTCAAGAAACACCTCCACAGGATAGGCCCCCCAGCTGGAAACATCCTCTCTGTGCTATCATGGACCATCCATCTCCGTCCTGTGAGAATGCCCTTCCCTGAGACCTCTTCTGGAAGGGTCCCAACTTTGGCTGCCAGAACGTGAAAGACACGAGAACACCCATGGTGACTGTCACCGGAAATCTTCAGTGCCATTGCATATGAAGCAGGCACACACCACGCTGCTGCCAAGTGGCTTCAACTGTAGCTGGTGGGAATGGCACTGAATTTTCATGAGGCTGAACCACTTCAGTGCAAATAAAACCCTCAAGTGTCAGCCGCTGAAGCCAAGGCAGCTCCACACGCAAGGCTTTGGGAGGCAATCGAAAGGGCAGGCTGTTCACGACTGCTTTACCTTCCGAACATAACACAGCACCGAATGGCCAGCTTTTTCCCAGCACCCATTTGTGTGCCTACTCTTACCCGTTTTCTGTCTCTTGCTCAGGTTATAGCCCCTACCCTCAATTTCCAAATTCTTCCTCTCCATCCTCTTTCTTCCCAGTGCTGCTTTGCAAAGTGACAGCCCCTCTGAGGCTTCAGGCTAAACTACAGACACATTCATTATGGTAGGTTAGTGGTCACTCAGCAATCTGTCACCACCTTCCTCCAGGAAGTCCAGGCACGCAAACATGGCTCCCACATGAATGAACGTGTCAGCTCTTTTGCAGAGAGAGGAGCTAACAGATGTGGGTGCTGAGCTGTGCGGCAGGACGTGTTGCTGGGCCTCACAACGAGGCAGACATTTTTAGAAGGGCAGCGATCCTTTTATCTTGTTCCCTCGTTCAGTCAACAGACACCATTGAATAAATTGCCTGTGTACCAGGCTCCGTACTTGATGGTGAGAACACAGAGATGAGTGAGGTACGATTCCTGACTACAAAAATCATCCAGTCCCCGTGGGGAAAAGACTCCAGCAGACAGTGTGCCAAGTGCAATGGCATGTGGAAGAGGGGAGGGCAGCAGGTGGGGAGAGGAGACTCTTAGGGCCAGTGGGGGGTGGTGCAGGAAGCCAGAGAGAACACAGCATGAGCCCACTGAGCTGACAAACCACGTGTAAAACGAAGCAGGCCTTGGGTGGAGACAGGCTTGAAAGGAATCCAGGGCCCCTGTGCATGGGGCTTACAACACAGCAGGGCAAGAGCATGGGCCCCCTAACTTACGTGTCTTATTTTAGCGGACTTTTCCAGACACAGTGCACATTTCTTCTAAGAGAGGGGCCACAGGATCTTCCTACCACTGCCTCTCTGCTGAGACCACTCCACTCCTCACTCTGAGTCTCCTGCCTGACTTCACCTTCAAAGCCCACTTCACACTGTGAATGGCCCATTGCTAACCCTAATTAAGTCAGAGAAGAAAATCGGAAAGTCCAAATCAGAAGTAACTAAGTTTTAAAAGTGAGAGAGAAGGCACTTCAGAACAATGGAGAAAGACCTGACCAGACACTGGAAAGAAGGCAGGAAAATCTGTTTTAGGTAATAAATAAAAACCCATTCAAGCACTCTTAAGATACGAGACTAAAACCATGAAATTGAGGACATAAAACTATTGGTAACCTGGGGGATAGAGGTCTTTTTTTGGGCTTTTTAAAGAATCTCAGAAAATGTTGATGGATCACATTTTCCACCAAGTGAACATATGTCTGAGTCATAAAAACTCACCACAGAAAAGTTAGAAGGAAGTTACCGACTGGGAGAAAATTCCAGAATATGTGACAGACAAATGCTTAACAACTATGAAAC
Organism: Neodon shergylaensis; assembly: GCA_025134845.1. Taxonomy (NCBI): domain Eukaryota; kingdom Metazoa; phylum Chordata; class Mammalia; order Rodentia; family Cricetidae; genus Neodon; species Neodon shergylaensis. Next base: position 1,254,101 of record JABTXL010004371.1, read on the forward strand.
ATAAAACAAAGACACAATAAAAACTCCTGATAAACAAGAACAAAAAAACCCTTATGAGAAAAATAGGAAAATATACATAAACAAACAGGCAACTTATAAGAAACAAGGACCAGAAAGAGTGCAAGAGTTTTCTGGCCAGGACTGATTAAATAAATCACCATTCAACTTAAAGGGATCAAAGCCCTTTGAAAACATTAACTTTCACTTTTCATGTTGCCAAAATAAAGAGGAGGGTAAGGACTGCTAACTGCACCGCTCAGAATGAGTGAAGGACATTCCCCACAGGGCAGGTAGGTTAACTGCTTGGATGAGCTGTGGGGGAGGGCATGACTGGAGGCCCCATAACTTTCCTCTAGACCTCTTGACATTTATCAGATCAGGTAAATCCCTTGACCAACTGGCAAACATTAATGAATGCGAATGCGAAAAAAAAATCAAAGTAATAAAAACATTTCATTTTCAGAATAATAATAGTGATTCTTGCTCAGACTATATCTCCTCCTCCAATTCCCCTCCTATGGGGAAGGGCATAGTTCCAGAACTTTCCTTCTCTGCTAGCTGTCTCTAGGAGAAGTTGCAATTGGTTCCAAGGCAGGAAGGCAATGAGCCTGGGACCATGATCCTGGCATGGAGACCTGTGCACAAGTGACATCACATGTCACACCAACAGGACAGCAGACCTTCCGGCAATGAGATCAACAGGACTACGTGACTGGGAACTAAGCCTGTAAGCAACAAGGAGCCCTCCAATACAGGCACTACTGCGACTCAACACGAGATCAACGTGTGTGTGGCCCCATCACAACTACCCGGTACTTTTGCAGACGACTCTGATCAAATTATTGCTGCATGAAAATGAACACCACCACCAAGTTTAGGAGCTGAAGGGCCACAAGGGAAATGAGGACATCACCTACAAAGACCCCGTGGGTGGTCACAGCTAGTGTCTCCAAACACCAGCCCGACAGCTTCCCTGATTTTCCCCAAGGCTGAGTATTAAAGAGACTCAGATGCTCTCAGATTGTCCTCAGGTTATTTATTTGAAGGAAGCACTTTCTCCCTTAGCTGTATCATGCTGAATGTATGCATGAACCAGCTTATATGTGGCTCCTCTCCATCCCCAGAGAGCATGGCTAACAAATTAAAACTCTGCTCCCAATCTCCTACGGTACCTGGGCTCTTAAGATTCACACACCCACAGCTTGCAAGGAGGGGGTGTACAATCTCACAAATTAGTATGCTATTTTTTTAAACCAGTTTACATAAAAAAATGATCAGGTGGTGAGCATCCCACTGCACGTTTGTGCGACTATAAAAAGAGTCTCTTGAACAAGTATCACATTACACTGAGACTCTTCAAATAAGCACACAATGCATGTGTTTGCGCCTAAGAATGGAACGCATATTTTCTGCTGTGTGAAATCCAGACTGCTGAGGAGAACGGATCGCATGCCTCGCTACAGAATCTAATTGAAGACAAATTTAGTACTGCATGGTTGCACCTGTTCCAAGGCTTCTGCCACAGATGTCAGGCCCTCGAAGCCCCTGTGTGAGCCGGGTTATAAACACTTCAAGCTGCAAGCCCTCTGGTGTCCTTTTCCCTACCCCTCAATCCTCCCTAAGAGACCTCTTCAGAGAGAGGGCTGGGGCCCGTTCTAACAAGCCTATTACCTGTGCCACATGGAGCAAAGGTGGCTTGGGACAATAGCCCAGCTTTCAGGCAGGAAGGTCGGCTGGAGGGATTTTGCTGTTCAAATCTGCATTTCTGTTCTGCCAAGAGGAATTACTATCTGAAAAGAACCTGCTGCCACTATATCCTGGTAAAGGATTTAAAAAAAAAAAAAGAAAACCCGATCCTCTTGCTAATTTGATACGACAATCTTGATTTTAGCAGAAGCGCCATGCGTGGCATTCTCTGCATGCCGGCTCGGCGTTTCTGGGAGCAGCTACAGCTGGTCTCCCGATGCAGAAGCACAATGCACTTGCTTCATAAAAGTGACTTCCGTTTGGGGGCTCCCTGCTGCCATTCTCATGTTAGATGGATCTGAGAGAATCTTTTCCTGGCTAAGACTGTAGCTGTCTGGGCTTACACTCCAAATGGAGCACAGTTCATTAAAGAAACACCTAAACATTGGGAGTTAACTTTAATATCTACCGATCTTAAAAATGAACCCAGATACCATTAACTTTTGGAGAAAATACATTAAGGGTTTAAAGAGCCGGCTCTTTGATCTTCTTCAGAAGGTATCTTTAGTGAGTTGGGGGTATCACTTTGGGTAAGACCAGGGCTTCTCAGCAGGGGCACAGCAGCCCATGGAGCTGGGCGGTTCTGTTTGCTCATGGGACCTATTCTGCTCATAGGCTTCGGAGCAGCATCCTTGGCTATATAGTGACAGTGCTCTCTATAGATCTCAGTTATGAGAAACAAACTTATCTTAGAATTGGCCGCATGGATTCTTTGCGGTGGCAGGAGCCGAACACCATACACATAAAATCAAAATGGGAACTTACCCTGCACAGAATATACTTCGTAATTTCCATGTATTTTGCCTGTAGGAGAAGGAGTGTATCAGCCATCAAAGGTGTTTGTACACAAAAGTCAACGGTTACTAAACTGTCAGAAAGTTATTTTCAAATGACTAGAGATTTCAAATTGCATTTAAGGGAATGTCAATTTTTGCACTTATTGAAAAAATTGTGGTTGTTATTATTAGTGTGTGCTACAGTGCATGTGTAGAGGTCAGAGGGGACGTGGGAACTGGTTCTCTACTTCCACTGTAGGGTCCAGAGGCTTGGGCTCAAGCTGTCAGGCTTGCAAGGCTTTCCATCTATGGTGCTGTCTCGCCAGCCACAGATAAATTTTACAAAGCTTCATTTAGTTTGCTTTATGTCTACGAGTGGCCTGCATGTGTTTATGCTGATGCCAGCAGGGGGCATTGGGTCCTCTGGAAATGGCTTTATGAATGGTTGTGAGGCATCGTGTGAGTGCTAGGAATCGATCTAGTCTTGTAAAGCAGCCACCACTGCTCCAGCCCACCAAAAGCCATTTTTTGAGGTTGGAAACAGAGGGGAGAGAGAGGCGGGGGGGGGGAGGATGCAAAAATTCTTTGGGTTACAAAAAGTCTATGTTAGGAAATGGGAATTTAGCACTTGACATAGATTGCTCTGAGGACAGAACAGAATATTAACAAAAATAGCTGCCGTCATTACTGTGAGCTTTCTGAGTTCTAGGTACCATGCCAAGCATTTAACAGACAAGAGTTTATTCAAGACTTGCAAGTTGGCTTGATAGTAAAGAAAGGATTCTCTCTGGTTTACAGAAGAGAGAACTGGGGCTTAAAAGAGCTCACCACTGTTATTGCATAAACATGGTTTAATGCCTTTGGGAGTGTTCTTAAATTCTTAAGCATTTAATACAGTAAATGAAGAATTTGTGTATGATTTTATAGATTGATTTCCTACTTTACACTGACGGTAAAGGGCAATTAACTGGTCCCTATATGTTATATACATTGTACATTATATGTGGTATAGATGCACGTGCATGTGCACGCATGCATGTGTGTGTGTGTGTGTGTGTAAGTGTGTGCATACATGCGTGCATGTTGATTAAAAAAGAGAGGAGAGAAATGCCACTTTGGAAACCTGGCTGATTTAACTTTGCAAAACTGGCATTTCCCGTCAATTAGAATAATCTGTGAAAGCATGGAGCAATGTAAAGGTAGTGTGCGTGCGTGCCTATGTGTCTGTGTGCATGTACATGCACGCATACACGTGTATATGTGTGTTTGATAAAACAAAGAGGTGAGAAAAGACACTTTGGAAACCTGACTGACTTCACATTGCAGAACTGGCATTTCCAGGCTCTTAGAAGAATCTGAAAGAGGGGAGACATGGAAAGGCAGCTCTGGCCAGTTTTCTCCTATGTGGTTTAGTCATGAAAATTCTTGTTTTTGGAGACAGAGAAGTATGAAAAACACATCCCCACAAAAAGCAGATTTTCAAGGAAAGAGCATTAACAGGAGAATTCATCATCTCTAACAGCCAGGCTTATTTCCAGGGTCTTGCACAGGCCAACTTTCTTAAAATGCTTCTTACTTCTCTGATGGAGGTGCTAAGGCAAATTGCAATGTTTTAACATTGCAATAAGAAAGCACAGTGAAATAATTAGATAATTAGTGCATCTGTAATGACTGGGGACTTTTCATAATGCTTCTCAGACAAGTAGACAAAAAAATAAATAAAAACAATGCATTTCTGGCCATTTGAGCTCATGCATAGTGTGGGAGGTCCTTCTGTCTATGTATTGCTTTTATTGGTTAATGAATAAAGAAACTGGCTTGGCCTGATTGGGCAGAACTTAGGTAGGTGGGGAAAACTAAACTGAATGCTGGGAGAAAGGATGCAGAGTTTTAGGGAGAAGCCATGTAGCCCCATTGGACACAGACACTGGAACTTTACCCGGTAAGCCACAACCACGTGGCAATACACAGATTACTAGAAATAGGTTAGATTAAGATATAAGAGTTAGCCAATAAAAAGCTAGAGCTAATGGGCCAAGCAGTGATTTAAATAATATAGTTTCTGTGTGATTATTTGGGGGCTAAGCAGTTGGGAACCAACAAGAGGCCTCCTTACAACACATGCATGCTTGAATTCTGAGAGAGTTCACAAACACTCTTTCAGTGAACTTCAAAACTGTACGGATTACCTATTACACTTTCTTGATCCCGTGGAAATGGATTGAGGAGAATCAGGAGAGCCAATCAAAGCAGCTGCTGTGGCCATCAGGATGGGAAATGGCCCCACTCTTTCTAGCACAGGCGGGGCCACCATCCATAACAACTATCTCACTTTTTCAGGATAAACAAGATATGAAATTGCTTCTTTCCAGGCTAGTCACAAAGTCAGTGGTAGTCAACTCCTGGAAGCAAACTGACCTATGACTTTGAACACATTTGTATGTGCGTGACACATGCATCCTACGGCAAAATATCCTGACTCTAACTAGGATGGTAGTGGCTAAAAGGCCTCCTTTTAAAAGGAATTCTTCCCACATCCACTCTAGCTGAGTTAGATGCTCCACAGTATTTCTCATTGGTTGAGACCTTGACAGGGAAAGAAATACCGCTGCCTTTGCATTAAAGAACATTTGCACAATGTCTTCCCCAGCCCAATGACTTCCCATCTGCATCCATGAGGATTGACAGCACCTCACGTACATGCTTACCATAAGGATTAGAAGTTACACGTATAACCTGGTGCGCAGACTTACGTGCAATAGTGGTTGATGAAGATTACCTGAATTCCATCCGTTTGGCTGAAACAGTCCCTGTATATCTACGTGAAGTCCTAGCAATGGCATACAAGCACCATTTTCACCCTGTATTCACTGACTCACTCTTTTGTTCAGTTGCAAATGAAATCCTGCTCAGGTTATACTGCTAGTGTTCTGCATGAAAACAGCAATCTACATCTGTGCTTTAAAATGGGCATTAACTCCATCAGCAACGAGAAACGGAAGACTGTGCTCTCACAGGCCGCCCCAGGACAACGGCGCTAATATTTCCTTAGGCATTGTCTTCTTTCTTCTCCTTCCTATGTTCTGCCTGCTTGTTAGGTGTGCTGCTGGTTATGTTTCCCCAGGCGGCATATGCTCTGCAATGCCTATTATCAAATACTGTAATTACAACAGCTGAGCCGGGACACCAAGTGCTGATATCACGAGCTCGCTTTAAAAATTGGGAATACATCTTCTTTGATGAGATTTAAGATAGTTAACTTATTTATCAGCAAGTCTACGGAGAAGACGGGAGCTCTGCATTCTGATGCTTCAGTTCTTCAGCTGTTGATAGAGTTGAGTCTATATCTGCGGTATTCCAATAGGCCACTTGAGCGTCCACAAGCAAAATAAAATTAAAGCAAATATAACTACCACCTAATACAGCTCAATCATGTTTCCAAGCCAATGAAGAAGGCAAGCCAGCATGTCTGCTTGCTGAGGCTACGCCACAGTTCCAAAGATATTTTCAATGAAGGCATTGTGGATTTCTCTGAAGCAGTAGGGTACAACATTGGAACAGCACTCAAACTGATGTGACTGAAATATAGGCTCCAGTATTACATCATTACCATGGTTTTCTTCCTCTCTACGGCTCAGCAGTTCAAATACCCAGGAGTAGGCTTTGCTTCAGGGTCCATGTGAGAGGGGGATTCACGTCTGGAGTTCTTGAGTTCAGTCATCCTGACATCCCTAGGAGTAGCTCAGCCCTGCAGAAAGACCCGCTAAGGTCTGCATGTGTGTTACCACGCTACTCCCTCCCTTCACTAGCGTGATGCCATCCTTTTGACCGATGGCTGTGGAAGAAGGGGTGGTGTTTCTCATCTCCCCATTGTCAGTCGAGAAAACTCTAGTTTCAGCCATTTGATTGGCAGCAGGACCTCAGGCGGATTACTATAAAAATCAAGACTGTTATGTGTGTAAAGCCCCCTCTACCTTAGAATTCCTATGACAGTACAATTTGAGTTGGTGGGGAACGGCTGTCCCTTGCCTAGATTAAACACACACATGATTTGTAATATGTAATTTTTGAGTGGAGGGAATCAGTTATACTGTACGGTGTAGTCGTGATTGGCTCAGCTAAACAATAGCAGCAGAAGCATGACTGCCAGGGGTTCCATCCCAGGCAGTTAGACTTCCAGCAGCCTTCTCCACTGGGAACACAACTGTGAAAGGGAAGCTGCACCGGCAGGCACCTCCTAAGCAGATGCAAAGCATTCAGCTTCTCTTTGCAGAGCAATTAAGATAATACGAGGAGAAGAGATTAAATATGTAGGTTTTTTTTTTGTCCTCTGGAGCAGAAATTCTTTGGGGGATTGTTCAATGGTTAGAAGGTTAAGAAGTGGGGCGGGCAATGCAGAGGAAGGAGGGGAAGAGGGGCTGCTTCTGATCAACGGTCTCTGTATTCTTAACTCCTTTGAGTCAATCAGAGGGCGATTGGTTTCTCACACAGTCTCCTCACACATCTTAAGCAAGAAGAGTAGATTCCGGATGGATGTCTCAAAGCCTGTCTCTGGATGCAGCTTCTGGTGAGGGGAACTCAGGGCTTGGGAAAAGGAACCACAGCCTCTAGTCAAAAAGTCACTCACTCAATCCCAGCGACTCATCTGCTGCCCAGCTTCCCAGGCTCCTCTCACCGACCTCAGCCAGGTCTCCAGGAGCATGGAGGAGACTCTTCAGGTGGCAGAGAGCAAAAGCGCACACTTCTTTAAGAAGTTGGTCATGAAATCCATAGTAGGTGAGTTAAACTAATGTTTAATGATAAACAACTTCTCCACTACTTATTGGAACCACTCCCAGGACAGGAAACACACACATCTTATAAATGGAACATATATTCAGGGAATCTACTCTAAGCTCTATAATGTCTTGGGTGCATAATAATAGCATGACACTATAAGAGGCCTTTCCAAAGACATCAATGTTTGCCCTTTGTCTTCCGAGTCTATGAGTGGAAAAAATGAATTAATTACACCTTGAGTCCTTAAGAGTATACAGTCTCTCTTATGCCTTTGCACAACAAGACAGAAAGGAACTTTAAAGTGGCCTGTATGAGGACAACTAACATTAAGGGTATGGACTTTTAAGTCCCTGTTTATAATTTATGACAACAGAAAGAACTTTGGAACCTACCTCCTCCTCTCTCCTTGTCATCGTCACCTTCTCTCAATAGCTTGCCAACAGAATTATACCACTTAAATCCTAGGTCGGGGACGCCATGAACACTGCAATTAATCAAGGCACTGCTCCCCTCCTTGACTATGATGTGGTCCGTTTTGGCAATGATTACAGGCACAGAGCCCAAGACCACATCCGTGCCATTGAAAGTGCTGTTGGTGATACTCTTAGCAGTTGCTAGAGTGGAGACTAGGATTAAGAAGGGCACAGAAGGTGGTAAGCACACAGTCGGGCGGTTCTTCAGTAGGTCCATCTTCTTGGCTTGCTCCGTAAGGCAAGAGATGGTTTGCTGATGGACTCTTCTCTTAGACTGTACACTGTTCAGAGCAGGCCATGGGACGAACCCGTCCTGGATCCATGGAGTAAGTACTTGATCAAGAATCTGTTAAAAAAAAAACACATGCACACAAATATTAACACTGATACATTAAATAAAACTTGTAAAGTAATAGCAATTTGCTAAGGTCTAAGGTATAAGCCTGCATCATTCTTAAATAAAACACATATTCTGGTGCTCCAATATTAATTTACATGTCAGAAATCTTAACAGTATACAGTTATATGTCTGTATTAACACAGTAAGAACAAAATATTGATATAATTAATATAATTGATATAATCTTACTTTTTTGTTGTTGTTTTTGTCTTTTGGTTGTTGCTGAGACAGGATCTCACACAGCACAGTTTGGCTGCAAATTTGCTATGTAGCTGAAGATAGCCATGAACTCCCGATTCTCCTGCCTCTACCTCCTAAGTGTTGGGATCATAGACACGCACCACCATATCTGAATATTACAATATTTTTAATTTACATTGCTTCTTAATTTTACGTTACTTCTCGATCTACACTTTTTCCACTTAGTATTACAAGATGCCTTCTGCCCCTCCCCCTATCTTCATGATAACCTAAGGGTTCCTTCTTCCTTTGCAAAGCTCATGCCTTCCAGGGTACTTTGCTGGTCCCAGCTCAGACTCTACAAGCATTAGGAAGGACTCCCCCCAGAAACAATCCACTGTTCTCCTAATTCCTCATTAGAGCTTCCACACTTCAGCCAGCCTCCTCATCCCAGAACTGACTGCACTCTCCGCCCAGCATCCGTGCCTTTGCTACCTGCTCACTAACAGCCACTCACAGAATTCCCTGGTTTCGATCTTCCTTTGCCTTCCCCAGGCTGAGTAACATCGTCAGGATGGGCAGGGTGACATGGCGGGCTTCTCCGTGTCTAAGGTCTAACTTGCTCCTTTAGCCTCCATTTCAGCCACTACTCTTCCAGCCACACCCAGTGTTCAAATTCTAAATTCTGGAGTTCTGAGTAATTTTCAGGTTCTGGATAAACCACCGTTAGCTGCAGTCTCCCATGCTTGCGGAAGCTTTTCGATTCTCATGGGGTTTTCTGGCCCTTGTTTTTTTCTCAGTCTCTCCACATATATGACTTTTATGTTTTACTCATGTTTCATTGAGACCCCACCACACAGATCACAGTCTGCAATGTCTTCTCTGCTTGTCCTCCTGACACATTAATTCAGCACGTAGGTGACCTTGATCAAGCCAACTGTTTGTCATCCTTATGTCTGCACCCAGGAGACAGACTGCTGGGAAGAATTGCTCGACTATATAATTACCATGATAATGAAGGAAAGATCTCTAACTCTTGCCAGGCAATGGTGACATCTGGCAGTCTGTTTACCTGCGCTCACTTGGTTCAGTATTATCCTTCCATAGGGCTTATGACATCATCAGCTTGAGAATCAAGTGTCTTAGCCCATTGATATTCTAATCTTAAGACCGCGGAGACCATATTTCTTCGACCAGTGCCTGCCGTCCTAAATCCCCGCTGTCCATTGTTCTGCCTTCTGGAAAGCATCTTGTATCTTATGCTCAGATCCTTACATGCCACATCCTTACCATATTATCATTTTCTATATTTTACTTGCTCTTTCTTGAAGTAGCTCTTGTTAAGACCACCAATCACTCCTTGTTGCCAAGTGGTTATCTTCCTCTACCCAAACAACTGTGGCAATGGGTATGATTAATGATTCTTTCTCCAAAGCTTCTTTCCATGATTTGCACATTTAGCTATTATTGGATGCTTTAATTTTTTTTGAGATGGAGCCTGACTACATAACCCAGAATGGCTCTGAACTCTCAGTTCTACTTCTGCAAGCCCAGTGCTTGAACTACAGACATGAGCTACCACCTGCCACCACTGTCATGCTCTTCTCACTTCTTAAAATCTAGTTAGTTCCTAGGGTTCATCACTAGCATCCCCCCTTTCTCTTTTCTTTAATGAACAGCCCTTTCTATACTTTCATCTAATGTCTTTTTTTTTTTTTTGGTTTTTCGAGACAGGGTTTCTCTGTGCCTTTGGAACCTGTCCTGGAACTAGCTCTGTAGACCAGGCTGGTCTCGAACTCACAGAGATCCACCTGCCTCTGCCTCCCGAGTGCTGGGATTAAAGGCGTGCGCCACCACCGCCCGGCTCATCTAATGCTTTTATTCCTGCCCAAACCCTACTGTGTCCAAGGTCGTTTCTTTAGTCCCCTTTTCCTGAGTTTCTGGTCAGTGTGGTCAACTTCCTACTAGGTATCTTTGGCTGGATATTCTGTAGACACTTCAGATTAACATTACAGAAGCAAACACATCCTTATACTTAAAATATGCTTGATTTCTTGGATCCATTATATCTGTTCAGGGCCCCGTCATCTGTGAAGGTCTGAATGTGAATTCTCATTTCTAAGAGCACAAGTAGATACATACTATTGATTTCACTTCAAGAACCACAGTAATAGCTGGGCGGTGGTGCCTTTAATCCCAGTACTTGGGAGGCAGAGGCAGGTGGATCTCTGTGAGTTCAAGGCCAGTCTAGTCAACAGAGTAGTTCTAGGACAGTCAAGGCTGTACAGAGAGACCCTGCCTCAAAAAATAGATAAATAAAAAGAACCACAAAACCATAGCGACTGTCTCAGCAAGATATTCCCAATGGTGCAACAGCAGCATTTGCATCTTAGAAGTATCAAACAGGTGTCTAATTTGAATTAAGGCCTACTCATTATGATCAAACTTACACCTGGTACTGCATACCTACCACCTAACATGGCTGGAGATGTCACAGACCCTAGTGGACCATCTACTACTGCCATTATCCTAAATCACTGTAACTTTTAACTATATTCTAAAGACTTACACCCAACGACAAGTGGAACTCCGACCCCTCAACAAAGAAGCTTCTTTTGTCAGCAGACTGAGGCTCCTATAGAGATCCACTAGCTGGTAAAAATGCACAAAACAAGCGATCCGCCCCCAATCTGCCTATGTATACCACAATTGCTAAACCAAAGGCTCCAGGAACATGGTGGAAGAAGGGGTGGAAAGATTATGTGATCCAGAGAACCAGGATGCATAATGTGAGATGGTGTCTTCCTGATATGCCAGGGAAGCTGCACCCACAAAATCTCAACAACATGGTTGCCTAAACAAGGCCTACAAGATGATCCCACCAATAGACATGACAATAAGGATGAAGGAAATTTCATGAGGCCCCACCCCTATATGAAGAACTATATCAATCAACAGCTGTTGAGAGAGGCAGAACTTGTTCTCTCCAGGGACGAATTCCCTGATTGGTTATCTAGTCCCCAGTGGTTGGCCCTAAACATACGGGCTTAAAGCAATACTCAATGGAGTCAGGATATTGTTGAAGGCTATCTAGTCCCCAGTGGTTGGCTCTAAATACATGCATATACAACAACACTCAATAGATTCAGTAGATTGTTTACAAGTAGGTAGCAATAATAATTCTAGAAGAAGAGGCAGCGAATCTGAGAGCCGTTCACTGTGAGAGGGAGTTTGATGGGGGGAGAGATGTAAATGATAAAAACATAGTATACTGCTATGTGAAATTCTCAAGAAAAAGATTGAAAACTTAAAAATGGGAGTGGCCATGTTCAAGTGGGTGGGTTCCATATCCAAGACTATATAACAGCACAAATTGAACTTGATGGTTTTTAAGAAAAAAACGAGAATAAAGTTGGGTGGGCAGGAAAGGCAGGCATCTGGGAGGGGTTGGGAAGTAATGGAGGAAGGTCACTGGTTAATTAATAAAGAAACTGCTTGGCCTGATAGAGAACATAGGTGGGTGGAGTAAACAGAATAGAATGCTGGGAAGAAGGGAAGTGAGGCAGACACCATGCTGTTCCTCTCCAGAGCAGACACAATGAAGCAAGCCGCCAGGTCAGACATGCTGAATCTTTCCCGGTAAGACTGGTGCTACACAGATTACTAAATATGGTTAGGCAAGATAAGTCACCACCTCGTGGTGCTACACACATTAATAGAAATGGGCCAAGCAGTGTTTATATGAATACAGTTTGCGTGTTGTTATTTTGGGGCATAAGCTAGCCAGGCAGCCGGGAGCTGGGCGGCAGGAACGCAGCCCGCAGCTTCCTTCAACAGGGGAGGGAAAATATGAACAAAACATATTACATGAAAATTTCAAAGAACTAATAAGAATAAATAAATTGATTAAAAAACAAAAAATGCAATTAAATATATTGGCCATATCTTGTTCATCCTTGCCACTTCTCACCGAGCAGCAGTGAGAATCAACTCCAACTTCATTATCATCTCGTCAGAAGTAGTGTAGCCGTCTTCTTCATGACCTATCTGAGTTCATTCTGTAGTTCCCTGTCCAGTCTCTACAGCCTTCCCTAGAGAACAGTTTCCATAGCCCAATCACTCAGTGGCCTTCCTTGACATGTTTCTCTTCTCCCCATGCCACTAAATCTCAATTTCTAGCCCTTTTACACATTCAAAAATATTTTTGAACATGTGCTATCGGTAGACTCCACTCTTAGCGTTGGAAATACAGAAGTAGACCACAAAGGTGGCTTCTGATAAGTGGGGCTTACAGTCTCGCGGGGAAAACAGAAAACGAGTAAGCACATGTGAAAATGTGAATGCATGGCACATGCTTAGGAAAACACACTGTGATGGGCCTGGTCTTGAGTTAGGCGGTTAGGGAGGACTTCACTGAAAAAGTGACCCCTGAGCCAGGGCCATCAATGCCAAGGTCCAGGGAAGAAAACTCTGCTTAAAGGCAACAGCAAAGGCAGGGGCTCCTGGACGAGGAATCAACATAGGAGTGGACTCTGCAGGATGGGAGAGGGTAAGGAAGGCCACGACTGCTGAGGGGCTCTGCAGGTCAGAATGAGGAGCCTGCAGCCTAGTTAATGTTCACAGTGAACACTATGCAAAGGAACTGAAAACAATTCAGCTCGCTGTAGTTGTAATTCACACACATTAATCCTTCCCCACTTGAGGTTTATACTTGATGCGTCTATGCAACTGTCACAATAAATAAGATTAAAATGCTTTTTCTACCCACAGTTCCTTATTACCTTTCCCAGTTTTAGCATTCTATGATCCAGTCTAGTGTTTCTGAGCACAGCTCCATTGGGTTAAGGGTCATCTCCCCATACCATATCCAGTTGTTTTAGCAATATCTGTAAAACTAGACTAGTTTCCCTCCAATGGACTGATGCCTTGTCTTCCTGTCAAAGGCTGTCATATGTGGGTGGGTCTATCTCAAAGCTTCTTATTCTGCTCCACTGATGTTGAGATCTTATCCTTATGTCTATACTGTACTGACGACACCATCTTCCCCCTTCATCTGCAGTGCCTACTATGCCTCTGACACATAGGACGCTTAGCAGATTTGCCTGGGGAATGAATGGAAGGCAGGGATTATGACACTAGTCTCAGACACAATCAACCCAAAGAGTTGTCATCAGGCCACGTCTTCTCCTCAGAAGACAGAAAAGAGCTTCCTCCACAGCTTCCTTGAGATTCTCGGGTCTTCCTTTTCTCAGCACAACAGGCACACCCCCAACCAGCCCAAACTTTATGGCCAAGGCAGATAGCACAAGCTGCGAGGCACGATAGGCCTTGTTGGGACTCTAGAAATGGCCTTCATCACTTGGCTGAACTTGCGGTTTCCTTTCCTCTGGGTGCTTTTACGTTGACATGTTCAGCATAGAACAGTGGTTAGAAGCAAGGCTTCAGCTAGGAGCAGGGCTTCAGGTTGTAGACAGGGTAGGGTAGGGCCCTGTTTCTATCTACTTTTATTGGCTGTGTAGTTTTTGGGACAAGTACTTACTCAGCACAAGAGAACTTTAAGTACGCTGAGCGCTTGCATATAGCGTGACTTGATAAACAAGAAGGACTGGTCTGCATACAATGCCTTCTTTACTGCAGCCGGGCTTCTTAAGCCTCCTTTTAAGTTATGCTATGTAGAGAATGTAGCTTGGTAGCTTAATACCATATTGATTGTCACCCTGTGACCGGAAGCCACTGCAGTGGCTTCTAGTCCTGGGTCCTTTGTAGGCACCTCAGTCTGAGAACAGGAAGGCTACCTCTTTGGGCATCACCCTGGAGTGAACAGACAGAGAGAAAAAGCTGGATTCTCTCATTTTTTACTTCCTGATGACTGGGTCAGAGTAATGCCCTTAGACCAAGGGCAAGACAATATGGGAGACAGACTTAACTACAAGGAGGAAACAAACCATAGCACTTTCACAACTAGCAAACCATTACATATTACAACTAGGGAGGAAACAATAAAAATGCATTAAAATTTTCATGTGCAAGCCAAGAGTTGTTTTCAAACAGAGGCTGGCCTTGCTGGCATTGCACTCGGAAACGCACTGTCTGCGCTAGGGCACTGTGGCGCTTTATCCTAATCGTCTCAGTAGGTACTGCGGCTTAATACATGGTGACTTCTGCACCTGGGTCCTCAGGGTCTCTGAGATGCTCCAACACAGTGACTTGCATTTTAATGTGGGAGTTTTAGCTAGCAAGCTGGCAAACCTCCCTTATTACTCCTGTCCTGGCTCATTGTAAGGTTACTAAGGGGCATATGATATAATTCAAAGACCACACGAAAGATTTTTTTACTCAAAGAAATAATCATGAAAATAAATTTAGTCTGGTGAAAAGAAGCACCAGCTTGATGGACAATAATTAATTAGAAAGCATTTTAGGGACCCTCTACTGCAAGCCATGCTCTTTCCCACCCAGCTTCTTTACATTGCATCTATTAAGTGGTGAACACACTGCCAGGGATGTAGGGGATGGACAGTACCATAAGCAAAATAAATCTGAGGCCATATATGCCATAGTCTAGCTGGAGAGAGAGAGAGCTGCTTAGGTGATATGGGCTCATGACTTAGTGGGCAGAGCGGGCACTGGCTAGCTGGACAGATACAAGTAGGTCACGCTCGATGAATGCTTTCCAGAGCTCTGCCACCTCCCACCTTGTTCTTGTGGCACGTACCAGGCTTCTAGTGTCCCAATGGCACCCACCCTGTGCAAGGGACTCAAGGCACTCTTCCTATTGCATCATCCGGTTCTTTTCTCTTTCTCGTTAAGGAAATGTCACACACAGACCTATAGGGTCGCCAAGGCACCAGGAATCATATTTACACACTTGCCTTGCGGAGCTACACTTCTATGGGAGCCAATTGTTAATGAGCACATGACAATGCATGGCCCAGAGCGCAGACAATCTCACATGACTAAAGGTAAGAGGAATAACCTCCGACTGAATTTTTATAATAAGAGCCTATCAGACCGGGATCTGACAGCAACATTAAAAGTTTAGTTAATAGCACTCTAACTTTGTAAAAGACAATTCAGGCAGCCAAGCGTAAATGTCAGTGCTGTAATCTCCAGCAGCTTAAAATGCAGTCCTTCAAAATGCAAGAACAAAGAACACAGATTTCAAAGACTCGGCTTAACAAAAGCTACAATGGGCGAATTGTTAAGCTCCAGGCGTTCACTCGTGGCCTTTGGGAAAACGTTCATAGGACACTTTATTTTCCATAAACAGGGAGAAAGAGAAAATGTGTGGCAAACGTCACATATTCTTTCTTTAATTTGCTCTTTCCCTATTTCCCAATGCTTGTATTTGATCCGTAAGTGTTTAATAAGATGCTCTGTTGAACCCTGCTTCTCTCTTCTCTACCTATAGCCCGCAGGACTATAGCTAAAGTATTTATGGACTTGGGAGAAAAGGGCCTTTTATTAAGAGTGTTTTAAACTAAATGAATATACATTATTGTTTTTTTTTCTTGGCAGTATTTTTGCTGGCACCTTTCCATTAATGGGGACGAGTGAACTGTTTGGTTTCCCAATGGGGTTTTGTCTCAGCTGTGTCGCCACTGTTTTCACTGGTGCACAGGTGATGCGTGAACTTCAGAGATACCCTCTGCTTGAAGACACATGCCTGACAAGTTAGCACACATGCACCGGGGAGGAATGGAAAGGCGGGTTTGTCCAGATGGCAAGGGCAGTGGTATGAAATGCTGAAGACATGGGCACTCTCCTTGTTGACAAAGGTCACCCCGATCAGGACTCGGGGGCAGCTGATGCAGAGGTTGCTAGGAGACTGCCCAAAGAGAGAAGGAAGAGTCAGAGCCTGAACAAGAAGCAAAGGAGCAAGAGAGGAGTTGGCAAACTGGAAAGGGCACAGAGATTAGAACGCACAGGATTTAAAGACTAAGTGATTGCAGGTCAAAGTAATGGCTCACTCAACAGTGGTATCTACAAAGAAACTCTCTTAGGTATATTGTTTGCCAAAACCGGTGCTGTCGGTAGAACACAGGTGTACACACAAATTACGGATTTCCACTAACACTCTCTGGGGTGGTGTTATCCACTGTCTGCTAGAAATGGTCCAGGAGAATCTGTGGTAGTTCTGGCCTGGTTCCCTCATTTCTCCTTCTAGCTCCACTGGTTTCCTGGCTCTCATAGATGTTTCAAGGACAAGCAAGAGTGACACCATCCAAAGGGACAAAATTTCATAAACCAAGATACATGGCTGCATATCTTCAGAAGTGATGAGGAGGCTGTGATTGACGCCTACAAAGAGAAAGATGGGGTGGTGGGGACTCCAGACACTACGCATACACCTCGGACTTAATTTCTAGCTACTCACCGGGCAGAGCACAATGCATGTCCTCCTGACTTACTGGACTGCGGCAAACAAGCACAATACATAAGTGAGAGCACCAACTTCAGAAGTTCCCCTCACTACTCCAGTAACCACACTGACATGTGGTCCTCCAAAGAACTTTATGCTTTGTTAATATTTTAACATAAAAGGTACATATTTTTCAAAAATGATCTGTTTGAAATCCTGGCTTTTCCAACTTCAAAATCAGCTATAGGACCTTATCTGCCACAAACATACTGTAATTTTTGATGGTATAATAATGCTAAGAAACCATTCATGGATTTTTATCATGTCTTCCCTACAAAGTCTGTTGTTCTGATTACAAATAAGTATGTTATAGGGGCTGGAGATATGGCTCAGTTGGTAGAGTGTTTGCTTAGCATGCATTGAGGCCTGGGTTTTATCCTAAGCACCAGATAAACTGAGCTCAGTGATGCATGCCTACAGTACCAGAATTCAGAAGGTGGAGGCAGGAGGATCACAAGTTCAAAGATCCTCCTCAACCTCTTAGTGAGTTTGAGACCAGGCTGGGCTGTGGGACGCTTTGCCTCAGGACTGGGGCTTAAAAACATGTTTACATTGCCTTGCCTGGGTCATGACAGCATTTAAAAAGTCCATTTAAAGCACTGGAAAGACACTGTTGACAACCTATTAATTACAAATACTTGTTAAGTTTGATCATTGGAAAGGATGCATTCTAGAGATTTGTTACTACAGTCTTTTAAAGAGAGAGAGAGGAAAAAAAGACAGAAACAAAACCCAAAGCTGTATAGAGAAAGACAAATAATATTCGGGTTTTCCTTCCTCTGGAGATATAACTATTAGACAAGCTGAAAACAGGTCTACCGTATGAATCTGTTACAGACCTAAAACACTAGTCCTGGAAAACCTTAGACACTGTTCATAAAGGTTTCTCTTTATACAAGATAAGAAAGAGAGTCCAAGAGAATACAGCACTTGTGCAGGATTAGTGGCTCAGAACCAAAATAAAGAGCCTGTGGCCACACCTGCCTACACGACGCCCATTGGACCCTCTTGTCACAGTGTTTAGTTGTTCCGGTGGATGGGTCATGCAGTGAACACTGTAACCATAGGTATGTCCTTCAGAACAGCTGACCATCGTGACAACACGTATTTAACTTCCCTGAGCTCTCCTTCTAAAGCAATGGGCCAAAACAGTTTGGGCCTCAATGAACGTAAACCTAACTGCACACAGGGACACTTCCTTAGATACATGGAGACAGGGAAAACACCTGGGGACAGGATACAAATGGGAAAGGTTTGCCATGCCTTCGAGCCACAATATTGTCCCAAACAGATGATACTTCAGGGTTTTCAAGTTCTCATGGAGATAGCGAGGTGTGGTAGCATACACTTTTAATACCACTGCTCTGGAGGCTAGGCAGAAGGATTGCTGTGAATTTGAGGCTAGCCTGGACTACACAATCAGACACTTTGTCTTAAAAAAAAAAAGCAAAAACCAAAAAAAGAAGGAAAAGATGGTATGGTTGACTAGGATCCTTATTTTGGAATTTTTCATTTAGCTCTCTCTCTAAGTCATCCCTGCTAGAGTTCATAGTCAACCTAAGGTTGGGTTAGAAGCACACCTCATTGCTTTCTGCCTTCGGTGCTTCTAACTTTAGAATACGATTCCCCAGAATTTTAACCTTAAAAACAAAAATTAAACATTTTCACACACACACACACACACACACACACGAAGATTCAAACCTTCTAGTCCAAGTATTTTCTATGGAGTGTATACCTATGTGTAGGTATGCCTATGTGTATGTGCACACCCACCTCGCTCATGTGGAGGCCCTAGGTTGACACTGGGTGTCTCTGCCTTAACATCTGAGACAGGGTCTTTCAGCAAACCTGAGGCTCACCTGTTGGCTAGGATGGCTGACTGACATCTTTCTTCCTGCCACTGTTATTCAATGCCGAGACGACAAGACAGGCTCACACCAGCACACCCAACTTTCTTCATCAGTGCTGTGGCTCGAAGCCTGGTCTTCAGCATGTGCAGCGAGCACTTCATGCCTGAATCATCTCCCTAGCTCCTCCCAGGATGTTTTTTTATGTTAACTGGATAATCTACACTGTTTTTCTGCCAGCTTTGAATTCTTGCTGGTCACCTATCTCAAGTCCATTTCCCAACAACTGATTTGGAGTCTCCTCAAGCCAGAATAAAGCCAGCGGGAACCGCCAGGATCTACAACCCTGGATCCATCAATGGGTCAGAACTCTCCCTAGGCCTAGGAAAAATGCTCAGAGGATCCCATAGGACAGGGAGGAGTTTCACTGGAGTACACTCCTAGCTGTCTACAAACTGAGTGGCCAGCACTGTGCTTATGTCTCTGTGTAGTCTTCGAGGTCTATAAGCCAGAGAGTGATGGATATTCTTTTTAAAAAAGGATTTAATTATTTTTACTTGATGTACAAGCATAAGTGCCTGCATGAATGTAAATACATCAGGTGTGTGCTGGGGTTGACAGAGGCCAGAAGGGGCATCAGATCTCCTGGAACTGGAGTTATATATAAGTTGTGTACCACCTGATGTGGGTGCTGGGAACCAAACCTGGTTACCGTGGTCCCTCTGCAAGAGCAACGAGTACTCTTAACCACTGAGCCATTTCTCCAGCTCCATCTTTTAAAAAGTTATTATGATTTTATGTGCATGTGTACATGAGTATCATGGTGTGTCTATAATACCATATGTAATAGGCATAGAGGTCTGAACACAACCTTTGGGCTCTGGCTCTCTCTTTCCAGTGTTGAGGTCCAGAGATGAAATTCAGGTTGGGGACTAGACTCAGGCCATCCAGTATGCCCGACAAGTGCTTTTAACTGTGAGCCATCTTTCCAGCCCAGGGAATAACATTCTCAATGCACTTTCTTAATGATGAATCAGATCCAATTTTGAGCTCACATTTTCTTGCTGGTTCCAGATACTCTGTAAACTCTCGAGGCCTGCACGGTGAATGAGGCTTTGTGCACACACGGCTTCCCAACTGGCCAAATGCAATTAACTCGCTGTCCTGGAGTTGGGAGAGCAGTTTCCCATGCACCCTGACAGAGGGTGACTGGTTATTTTCCAAGGGCACAGCCTGTAATAAAACTATCAAACTCATTAAGAGCCTCAGGATATTAGTAGCGCCCAATAAAGAAGAGAATAACTTCCACCAGGACATGGGCTGTATTCCAGCCAGAAAGAAGGACACGCTGGGGACCTTTCTGGAGCCACAGAGCTGAGCTTATAAAAGGCAAAGGGCAGACAGGGTTTCTGAAGTTAAGCTGGAGAACAGAAACCTTAGGGAGGTGTGAAGAGAAAACCACTTTAGAATTTTAGGATTAAGGTCCACAGGCTGGGATGGTGATATTGGCTCAGTTCTCTGCTTGCACAACTCACTAGGTAACACGTGGGAGAGTCATCAAGCATCCCAGAGTTGCAGACCCATCCCTTAGGTCCTCCCCAATTCTACAATTCTCTAAGCACACAAATCAGGGCTGGGGCTGGCTGGGGGAAGAAGCTGGAAGGAGCGGAGAGATGAGAGAAAGAACAAGGGAATTGCTAGCACACAGATTTAAACAAATCCTATCCCATGGTTAATCTTCAGTGTCAACTTGATTTGATTTGGAATCACCATAGAAACACATACCCCGATGTTAACAGCGTGTTTCTAGAAAGGCTTACTGGAGAAAGAAAGATCTACGCCGGATTGTGGGCTGTGCCGTCGCATGGGCTGGGAACGAGAAAGGTCGTTGAGCACCACTGTTCATCTCCCTGCTACCCGACTGCTTCTCACACTCCTGCCCCTAGAGTCTGTCCCCTTGACCTGTGCGCCCCAATCAACCCTTCGTTCCTTACAAAGGGAAAAAGGCCTTATCCCAGTATCAGCAGGTCTAATTGTGACCATGAGCCCTTGGAGGGTGAAGGCATATGATAGCGTTTCTTCTCTGGGACCAGAGCTTCCTGTGTACACAGAAGACATGGGCTCACATTCTCAAGGTATGAGGACTGCCCTCATGCCCTCTTTGTGAAGTAACTCTGATCCTTACCTGGACTAGCCACAAGGTCAGCAGGGACCATCTTTGTGGGTGTAGCTCAGGCCTCCAATCTCTTCTAAAAGAGATAAGAATAAGGACTGCGCCTCACTGATTATGGGAGTGTCTTTCCGTGCCTGGAATATATATTCTTAATTTGTATTCCCAAATATCCAAGCACCCTTCACTCTCTGTGCCTCCAAGTAATTCATCAAAGCCATTCAAACCCACAGCCGGGATACTGACCAACTAAGGCTCTGTTTTTCATTGGAGTAAGAGTTTGCCCATTTGAAAAACATGCACTTAATAACTGGAGATGATAGTTCAACAGCTTTTCCTCTTTCCTGGTTTACCTGCCCAGTACACAAAGTGGAGTTGCATAACCAGCATTCCACATGTAAAGTGGTTCAGGCACTCCTGCTAACAACTAGACCTCCACGGCACAGAGCAGAGGGTTCTGTGATTCAAACTCTCCGTGATTTAATTCTGATTAAGACTGTGACAATAACTTCCTTTATTTTATTTTATTTTGTTAAAAAGAAAACAAATTATCTTTTTTCATTTTACATACCATTCCTATTTCCTCCCCTCCTTCCATTCCCTCAACTTTCCCCCTAGCCCCCATCCACTCCTCAGAGAGGGTAAGGCACTTTGTTTTGGGGAAGGACCAAGACCCTCCATATTATATCCAGGTTAAGCAAGGTATTCATCCAAAGAGAATGGGTTCCAAAAGGTCAATACAAGCATCAGGAACAAATCCCGTTGCCACTTGTAGTGAGGAGCGGCGGGCTGCATTCCCGGCACCTGGCTGACCACATGGCTAGCTTTACATCTGAAATAATTACACGGAAACTGTATTCTTTTAAACACTGCTTGGCCCATTAGCTCTAGCCTCTTACTGGCTAACTCTCACATCTTGATTAACCCATATCTATTAATGAGTGTAGCACCACAAGGTGGTGGCTTACCAGAAGGGATCTTAACCTGCATCCATCTTGGAGAGGAGAGCTATAGCAACTGCCTGACTCGGCTTTCTTTCTCCCAGAATTCTGTTCTGTCTACTCCATCCATCTAAGGGCTGACCTATCAAAGGCCAAGGCAGTTTTTTTTTTTATTAACCAATGAAATTAACTCCTCCATCAGCAACTGCCAGTGGCCCCACGGTCTGTCCCAGCCATACAACTGTCACCACATTCAGAGGGTCTAGCCGGGTCCTATGTTGGTTCCTTCCCTGTCTGGCTGGACATGGTGAGCTCCCATTAGCTCAGGTACACTGCTTCAGTGGGTGTCTCCATCATGGTCTTTGACCTCTTTGCTCATATTTTCATGCCTCCCACTCTTCAACTGGACTTTGTGTGCTCCGCTGTGGTCTCTGCCTCTGTTTCTATCAGTTGCTGCATGAAGGTTCTTGTTACTTAGCTTCTTTAGCGTTGTGGAGTGTAGGCTCATTATCCTTTGCTTTACAGCTAGTATCCACTTATGAGCGAGGACATATCATCTTCATCTTTCTGGATCTGGGATACCTCACTCAGGATGTTTTTTTCTAGTTCTATCCATTTGCATGCAAATTTTAAGATGTCATTGTCTTTTACTGCTGAGTAGTACTCCATTGTGTAAATATACCACATTTTCTTTATCCATTCGTCAGTTGAGGGGTATCTAGGTTGTTTCTAGGTTCTAGCTATTACAAATAATGCTGCTATGAACATAACTGAACAAATGTCCTTGTAATATGATTGAGCATCCTTTGTGTATGTATATGCTGGGTCCTGAGGTAGGCTGATTCCCAGTTTTCTTATAATCACTTAACATTTATGGCTTCTAAGATACTCAAGCTCAAACATTAGAACCGCCCCCCCCCCATGCACTCTGCGATGGGGCAGGCCTGTGTGATCCTGCCCATGTGACCCTGAAAGAAGCAATGTCACACTGCAAGTCTGCACCCAGGGAGCCTCTTACTGTACTCACTCCCTCAGGTCCCCAACCCATGGCTCTGCAACCTGCACGATCAGCAAAGACACACCTGAGCTTAGGTGAGCTATCCAAATGCAAAACAAGTTTTCATTTAATTTTAATATATGGAATACATTTATTTATTTATTTATTTATTATTTTACTTTATTTTTTTATTTTTACTTAAAAATTTCCACCTCCTCCCCTCCTCCCATTTCTCTCCCCCATCCCCATCCCTTCATCCCCCTCCCCCTCCCTCTCCAGTCCAAAGAGCAGTCAGGGTTCCTTGCCCTGTGGGAAGTCCAAGGTCCTCCCCGCTCCATCCATGTCTAGGAAGGTGAGCATATGGAATACATTTTTAAGTAATCATTATTGCAAAGATTTGGGGCAATGAATAACACATTTCAGAAGTTGGGCTAGATCTGAACTGTTTTCTAGTTGGCTTAATTATACAAGATTAAGATCATTTCCCCACCAAGCCTGCATGCCTTCCAGTGTGACAGTCATCAACTTGGTAGAAACAAATCCAATTAGTTCACAGCTAGTTGAGATAGCCCGGTGAGTGGTTAAGAGCAGTGGCTACTCTTCCAGAGCACGGGGCTTTGATTCTCAGCGCCCAAATGGCAGCTCACAGTCATCTGTAACTTTAAGACAAGCAGTTGGAAATAGGAACTCCCCGGTTTCCATACAGAGTTTCTCCCTGCCATGATGAGCAAAGGACCTAGAGGCCCAGAATGTGTTCGCAGTGATTTCTCATCCAGGCAGTGAGGTCTACAGCTAAGTGATAAAAGCAACAAAGAGCTGAGCCCATCAGCTAACTGAACAACATATTTATAAAGCTAGTAGTGTCGGTTGAATACCAATTGCTCTAGGGAGCAGGAACGGTTCAGGACCTGGTCTTTACCTAAGAGATGCTTAGCACATAGAGCGATACATGGCATAGAAATATATGGGGGGGGCAAACTGGAAAGGTCACAGAATAGTCCCTGGGCATGACCAGGACCTGGAGAATGAATAAAGGAGGCAGCACAGTTTCCTCAGTAGAAATACTGTTCACTGTGAAAAGTGAGGGCAGCAGTAAGTTGTCATGGCAATGAATCTAAGCCCGTGTGGTGGTATGCTTGCACAAAGTTCGTTTACTGCGTCTTATGAGTACCACCCCGAGAACTCTGGGATGCTGGGGTACACTCCAAAGATTCAGTTTAATAAAAAGGGTCGCTAGAGCTTCTCGAGAGAAATGATAAGGAAGACTTTGGGATTGATGGTCCATTCCTTAGGAAGCAAAACCTGAGACTCCCGTGAAAGAAAGGAAGGGGACTGTCCACAGCCTAGAAGTAGGGATGAGTTGCCTGTCAAAGGCAAGAGAAACCCAGAAGTCTAAAGTAGCTCGGTGGACTAACATCCATGGAAAAATGCTGAGCCCCCACGAAGGCAAAAGATGGGCATAAGGCCAATGCTTTCTGGAAATGAGTCTCAAGATAATGAACTAGAGAAAAACTGGTCACTTTAGAGAAGTCTAATGCCAGCTCCGCTCAGAGATGAGGTCATCTAGGATTGTCCGAAGCTTGAAGTTAAGAATTAAAAAGAAAACTTAATATAACACCCAGGGATGGGAGGTGAGGGAAGGACAGAGAGAGAAATGACAGAGACAGAAAGCGACAAAGAAGAGCAGCCACAGGCCTTCTTTCCAAATTGGGCTACTAGCAGAAGTGGCAGGAAGCCAGGCAGAACGAGGGCAAGAACCACCCTGGCCTTGGCAGGATTGGCCACCCCAGTGCTTGCATTTGTAACAGCACAGACATGTACAACATGAGTGGCCAACAGGCAGGAGCACTGAACGGTTTCTAGAAATTGAAACTGCCTACAGCCATCCTATAAACATGCTATAGGTAAAGCCGGGAGCTAAGGAGAAGAGAAGATGGATTTGTTGCCTCTCTCCACATGGTGGCTGTGTGCATAACCCTCCCCATGGTAACTGTCTATCTTCTTCCTTGCAAAGGAACTGGACCTTTGGGAAAGAAGGTATCAGCCAGCCCCAAGTAATGTCCATGCTAGTTTCAAGCAGGTGCAGCAGGGACAGGTGTGTGTGTATGTGTGTGTGTGTTCTCGTACGTCTGGGAGAGATACTTCTTTAATGAACCCAGAAAACCTTCTGAAGTATAGTCACCCCATTCTGACCCTGTGTGAGCTGGGTGGGCCCCATCAATGGATAATTCTGGAACCCGTTGCTCCAACCCATTTATTTCTTCAAAAAACAAAGCCTTCCCCTTTGCTCCTCCTCTCGCCATCAACAATCTCCAGTCCTCAATGGAAGGAAAGGGCTAGGAGCACACTAAGTATCTGTTCAGGAAGGGTTCCTCATTTCACTGATCACAGAGTCCAGTGTAACAGCCCACCCCCTAAAGCTGCGCTCTCGATGCTGAATTAGAGAAGTCCACCCACACTAAGATTCTCTCAGCCCCATCCACAGGCCCCAGATACTCTCATCTAGAAGTGGCGAAGCGCTAGGGAATGAACTCCTTTCGTTTATATCTCTATTACCATCTGCGCCCTGCCATGGTTAAGTAGACTCATATACGTGGTCTTGGGGGTAGGCATTACCTCCCCTTCCTGTTTTAAACACGCACGATGGGAACCAGTCTCTTGAGAGCTGCCAAGCCCTGTCCTGGAATAGAGCAGAAGAGTGTTGCACCAAGCAGGTGTGCCTCCACGTGTATATAGGCAATGCCTGACACAGACAATCCGATTAATTGCATGGGAGTTGTTTGAAACGCCTCCCTTTATTTCCTGCCCAGATGTAAAGATCAGTCACCGAGTCCTAGCAAGTCTCTCACTCCTGGGCATCTGGCCACCACCCCATTTCTGCCCTGGTGATCATCACCTGCAACAGGCACCTCCCTAACAGGCTCCTTCCTCCCTGATTTGCTTCTAGTCCCACGCATGAGCCTTCCACTTGTTGCTGCAATCCGTCCCACGTGCCTTGTTGCCCGTAAAGAGCTGACTCTAAAAAGATCTGATTTAAAACGTATTTCAGGGGCTGAGGGTACAGTTTAGTTCTTAGAGTGTCTGCCTGGTGCATGCACACTTGGGCCTGGGTTCGAATCCCTAGTATTGCAAGCAAGCAAACAAAACCCCGAACAAACAAAGTATTATTTTGTACAGAGTGAATCTGACTCTTGACTAGAGCAAACGCGGTTTTTCATCGCGCCCCCACTTCACTATGCGGCTTTTCATCCGACCCCCACTCATCATGTCCCCACTTCCCTCGCGGCTTTTTACAACGCCCCCACTTTACTGTTTCCTCGGAGTCTCCTCCCTCCCTCTGACCTCGCATACCTGAGCCCTCACGGACTTTTGTAGTTCTCACACTTTTGTTACCTTCAAGGCCATCTTCCTTCCTCCATCCACCAGGAAAAGATCCTACTTATCTAGGAAATCTTGGCTGGATGACCCCAGACACTAGTGTCTCACCAACTTCACCCCAAACTCCGTAATTTCATGTGACTGCCTTTTGTGCACGCTCATCTTTCCATTAGATGAAATTTCAGGCTCTAAAGTCTTGTTAAACGAATGCACAATTTAATGCATGGATACAAGATATACTTGAGAATAGCGGGCTGGAAACACAAGACATGGAAACTGTGGGCTATGGTGACTTGACTGACACAGTCACAGGGAAACCGCTTACTCAGAAACGATACAGCAGCTTCCAAAGCAGATGAGCAAGGCTGAAATCCCAAGAAGGTGCAGGACAAACCCTCCGAGAAACAGCAAAAACAAAATAAAGGTATAGAGACTGGAGAAACGGCTCGCTCTAGAGAACCTGGGTTGGGTTCCCAGCACCCACAGGGTGACTAACAATCCTCTCTCTGTAAGGTCACTTCCAGAAGACATGCCGCCCTCTTCCAGTCTACTATGGTGCAGTATGCATGTGAAACAGGCATGCATGGAGGCAAAACACTCATGCACATGACATTAAAATAAATAAACTTGAAAGAAGAAAGGCATCACTAAGGGCACGATATTCCAAAGACTAATTATTTCGGAAAAGGTTCTGAAAGGAGGGTACGGTCCGGGAAGGAAATGTAAAGTTCTTCAGAATCAAAGTGGAGTTGCTTGATGAACCCTAGCAAAATGAACACAGCCAGGAAGTCATGAGGGGCAAGTTCTTAACACATGATTACCCAAGAACTCCCATGGTACAAACTTCTAAAACCAATCCGAAGTACTTCTACAGGGCATTTACCCAGAACTCTGGAACTTAGGCAGAAGCCACTCTTGTGAGTAATAACTGTGATCAAGGATTATGGCCTCCAAATACCTGATGCAATCCTCCTCATCTGTGGTTTTAACCCCCACACCCCGCTTCAGCCTCTACGAAAATGCTCATCGATTACTTGGCTGCGCATATTACCAGTGAAACACCCTGTTAGTCCCAAATAAACACCACTTTCTTTTCTTTGTAGAATCTCTCCCCGGTTGCTTTTTCTTTTGATGGACAAGTTTATTCTGAGCTAGGATCCCACCATAGAAAAGAAGAATTACTGTAGTTTCGTAAAAGGACACTTGGGTAAGAACAACACAACAACCATATTAAGTCATATAAATGGAACCTATACAATATACATACATACAGTTCTTTTTATTAAGAAAAATTCTAATAAAGTCCTACTGCTGTCGTTTTCAATAACAGATTTTGATAGCCCAAGGCATCCCTTCTACACTGTCTGATAACATAGTTTTTTCTCAATTTTTTTTTCCTGAAATACAGTTTGTTTGCAGTTCTGAGTCATTCTTCTAATAATACAGTCGCTTTCTCCAGTTCAGATTTTCTAGGCACAGAGAGATACCGACTCAACCAGACTGCAGGTTTTTATGGGGCAAGAATCGAGGCCTTGTCCAGAAAAGAGACTGGATACATTTGACAAGAACAGCTGGATTTCTTATATTTAAACATGACGTTCTGTGATCTCATCGTAGCAGCTGTCCTCATCGTCCTACAAACAGGAAGCCCAAGGCAAACATGGCTGACTGACTAGGATAGCCCTGCATGAGTCAGCACAAGCCCATTGGAAGCAGATGCCAGCTGGGCAGCCAGCCCATGCAAAAATCCCATCATTTCTCAGTCGAATGATCCCAAATTCGTGTTTTCACAACTCCCTGCTCAGTGCATGGTACTGAGATGGCAGAATAATGACTGTCGCTACGAAGGCAATGAGAAGAAATGAAGTACAGATGGCCCTACTTTAACAATGAGGCCGAGTCCAAAAATGCCAACATAAAATCAGAATATACTAGGCCGAACTTCCTAAATATAACCCCAGTAGCGCAGACACTGAGAGAAACGATTAATAAATTGAACCTCCTGAAACGGAGAAGCTTCTGTAAAGCCAAGGACACAGTCAACAAGACAAAACTGCAGCCTACAGATTGGGAAAAGATCTTCACCAACCCCACATCAGATGGAGGGCTGATCTCCAAAATATACAAAAAACTCAAGAAATTGGTCATCAAAAGAACAAATAATCCAATAAAACAATGGGGGTACAGACCTAAACAGAGAACGCTCAAAAGACAAATCTAAAATGGCTGAAAGACACTCAAGGAAATGCTCAACAATCTTAGCCATCAGAGAAATGGAAATCAAAACAACTCTGAGATTCCATCTTACACCTGTAAGAATGGCCAAGATCAAAAACACTGATGACAACTTATGCTGGAACGGATGTGGGGTAAAGGGAACACTTCTGCATTGCTGGTGGGAGTGCAAACTGGTACAGCTTCTTTGGATGTCAGCATGGCAATTTTTCAGAAAATTAGGAAACAACCTTCCTCAAGACACGGTAATACCACTTTTGAATATATATCCAAAGGATGCTCAATCGAACCACAAGGACATGCGCTCACCTATGTTCATAGCAGCATTGTTTGTCATAGCCAGAACCTAGAAATAACCTAAATGCCCCTCGACCGAAAAATTGATAAGGAAAATGTGGTACATTTACACAATGGAGAAAAAAAATTTACACAGAAAAATGACATCTTGAAATTTTTAGGCAAATGTAAGGATCTAGACAACATCATATTGAGTGAGGTAACCCAGACCCAGAAAGACAAATATAATATGTACTCACTCATAAGTGGCTTTTAGACATAAAGCAAAGAAAAACCAGCCTACAGTTCATAATCCCAGAGAACCTAGACAACAAAGAGGACCCTAAGAGAGACATACATGGATCTAATTTACATGAGAAGTAGAAAAAGACAAGATGTCCTGAGTAAATTGGAAGCATGGGATGATGGCAGAGGATAGAAGGGGAGGTGTGGGGGGGGGAGGGAATATACTGGGTGAATCGGGGGTTGTGCCTTGAGTATGAGACATCCCCCCACAGGTTTATGTGTTTAAATACTTGGTCCAGAGCTGGTGTTCTGGACAGTTCTGGGACCTTTAAGAAATCTAGCTGGTGGAAGTGAGTGACTTGTGCAGAGAGAGGACAGGAATGGGGGCTACAGCCAGGCTCTGCTTGTGGGCCAATCTGCTTCCTACCTGACTGAGATGGGAGCATGCAGCCTCCTGATCCTGCTGCCTGCGCCTTAGGGACTATACCTTTTCAAACTAGGAGCCAAAAGAAACACGCTCTCACTAGTTGCTTTTGTCAGATGTTTGGTTTTGAGCCACGAGAAGTGTAATTAACACCGGAGCCATCTCTGAGCTATAATTAACAAGGGACTTGGTTTATCTGCTGTCATTTCTATAACCTGCTATAATGAATTGTGAATAAAAGCTTTTAAAACTCTTGATTGCACAAATACACACAGGAATGATGTTATTTTCAGAGATCCTGACTGGGCTCTGACGACCTCAGATAGATTCCAACTTCATCAAATGGGCCTGTGAAATTTGGTTTAGCTACTGTGGTGGCCTGAGACATAGGCGTGGACACTTGGTTTCAAGCTGGATCTGCTGTCGGGGGAGGATGCACACCAGTGGGAAAGGCTTTGAGAAGTTGTAGCCCTGCCCCGTTCACAGTTCACTCTTTGTTTCCTGTGCAGGGATAAAGACGCAGTGTGTGGGTGAACTTCCTGTTACAGCAGCCAGCTGCCATCCCTCCTCTGCCATCAGGGACCCTCACTCTGGAACCAGAAGCCGAAATGAACTCTTTCTTCTGTAAGTCACTTTTGGTCATGGTGTTTCATCACAGCAAGGAAAGGTAACTGATATAGTTACACTGGGCTTTTTAAGAAAAATAAACCTGGCAGAAACATTTCTGTTGCTGTAGCAGCTAGCGACTCTTCACAGACATCCTCAGAGAGCACCATGATCTATACCATTCCTCATTAAGACTCGGCCGAGGTTACTCAAGATTGAGTCAAGTTGGCAGTTAAGACCAGCCAACAAACTATCCATTTCCTACCTGTTATTTTAAATCCTCAGCTCATTTCCCGCTGTTTACCTACAATGGGTTAGAACCCAAACTCCATAGTTTAGGTCATCACTATGAAGAGAACACTTTATGGCCCTTACCCTGCCTCTGCCTGCATCCTCATCACACCAAATCTTCTTCATGTGTGGAGGCATGAGCTTTCTATGGTTTCTATGACAGATTACCAGTTTCAGCAACTCCACACAACACTCATTATCTTATTGTTCTGGGTTTGGAGATTCACCACATGTTCTAGTTCCCTTCCTGTGGTAAAATATTCTGACTGAAAGCACCACGGGGAGGAAAGGGTTTATTTGGCTCTGACTTCCAGGCCATAAACTATCATAGCACAGGGCAGGAACTCAATCAGAAGCTTGAAGCAGAAACCCTGGGGAATCCTGCTTGTTGGCTTTATGGCTGGCTTACACTCTGACTCATGCTCAGCTGGCTTTTCAAACAGCTCAGGCCCTCCTGGCTGAGGAATAGTGCCTCCTGCAGTGGACTGGGCCCTCCTATCAAGTAGTAATAAAGAAAAATGTCCAATTTAAGAAGACCGAAGTCTATCCTTTCTATACAGTTAGAACTGGCATTTGGAACAGAAGGTGTGAAGCTTCCCAATACACTTTACACTTTGGGTATAGAATGTATTTTATGGACGTATGGTTAACTTGGGTGTTTGATTTTTTATTTGCAAAGCTTTCTTAATAACAAAACACATATAATAATAATAATAATAATAGGACAGTGCCCCACAGACATGCCCACAGGCCACTCTGATCTGGGCAGCTCTTTAACTTGCTCTTCCCTCTTAGGCTGTGTATGCTGACAATGACGCCAATCAGCACACTGTTCCTTAATGGGCTAAATTCGAGGCTCTGGTAAAGGAAGAACCTGGATCCTTGCTTTTGCAGCTGCCCACACTCTCTTGTGAGGCCTTTCATCTTCAAAGCCTGCAGCAGCCAAAGGAATCTTTCTCAAGACTCCACTGCGTTCCTCCTTAGCCTGGGCAAGCCCTGTGATGACACAGGGCCCATGTGGACAGGTACGGCATTGTCTTCCCATTCCAAGGCTCCTTCTCCATCATCCAGAAAGTCACTTCATAGTCAGGCATGGAGGCATTTTTCCTGCCCACCACAGTAAGTTCCTTCTGGATAGAGAACCCATTTCTCTGCTTCAAAGGCTCTGAACCCACTCTCAGTATTCCCTGCGAAGCTATGCAAAGTCACCACTCCCTCCTCCAGACCCAAGGAGGTCAGTTTCCCCTGCCTCCTCAGGCCCACACACAACACGTATTTTGTACTCTAAGTGATTTGTCTTCAGGAATATCACTCCAACTAGACGGTGAGTCATGATGTCTTACTCATCCTTGCAGCTTCAGAAGCCTAACCGTAAAAGTTTGTGGGAAAGAGAATTTAATGCAGGAAGAGACCTCAGGTGGGGAGGCAGGGGCAAGACCAATCCATTATAGAGCCTCTGTTTGGAGCCTTACTGCTAAATGACTTTGTCAGCCTTTAATTAATTATGAGCACATAACCAACCAACCAACCCCTATTCTTTTAACCATTCCAGGGAGGGACCACAGCAAATTCAAAACCAACCTTGGCACCTTAATGCGGAGGCTGATTTTAACTATAACGTGATTGGCCACAGAAACTGTGTAAGTGTTCTCTGGGTTTGGCTAGAAAAGACAACTTGTACCCCAAGGGCTAGGATAGATTCTAGGTTAGGCTAGTGCTACTATCCACAAGTTTCCTGCATTCATACAGACGCGCTCGCCTAGCGAAGCCAGCTGGGTTGGTTAGAGATTGAAAGCAATTTGGTCACAACAGGAGTCTCTTGGTATTTAAGTGTTCAAAAGTTCTTGAAAAAAGCTATTGAAAGTACAAACTAAACAGTAGCTGTATTGCTTAAATAGCTTTAAACATCTTAACTGTAAGCCAAAGTGTGTGTGTGGGGGGTTGAATAAATTAAGGTCACATGAATGTGGGGAGATCTACTTTTAAAGCCAACGGTCTGTTACGTGTATATATATTAGTGTCACTAGCAAAATAATCAGGCACAGAAACACAAACACTTCTAAAACCTAGATGTGCTGAACCTGAGCGTCAAGGACCTAAGGCTAAGCAGGAAGGAGAGATTATCCTGTTTTTGTCTTCTGAATACAAAGCCCCCTTTGTTGTTCTTCATCATTAGTAATAATAAAACACTTTCCCACCCAATTCCTTCGGTTTTGTTAATGTTAAGGTTGTGAGAACCCAGTTTGTGAAGTTCAGGGCCCTGGGGTAAACGAGCCTTTGGTTACATTTCACTGTGTTTCCCAGCACTGAAAATACCTGGTAATTTTAGAACCACCTGGCGGCCCATTAATCTATATGAAACCCCAGAGTCATATAAGGTAAGCAGAGGCTCAGCCCCCTGCTATGATCCAGGAAAGCAAGGCGAAGGAGACAGTCTACCTATTTCCATCTTCACGGCATGAGGTGTAGCTACATGAGGCAATCATGGCAGATTTCAAACGTGATGCATTGCACACAACCAGGAAGTATAAACCATTCATGTGCTGGGTTCCTCAAACTTGTAAATATTTTAATACATCTGTATAGGTAGCTGTAGGGGTAAACAGTAAAGTTGCAGAGGGAGTACAGATGGCATTTTGTGTATTAGCCCAATGTCTGCAAGCTACTTTGCTCTAATTTAGTCTCTCCTGAAAATAATTCCTTTCCCCCTCTTGCATATTTCATCCTGAACATTTCACTATGCTGAGTATAGTAGCAACTTAAAAAAAAGTGTTTCATCTAGAAAAGAAGTGAGAAAACTTAAAAACCACTGCGTTTCTGCAGGGCTGTTTCCAAGTTTTTAACATAAAGCCAGAGTGAAATAAAGATCTCTGCAGTAACCAAACTTTGAACAAGTGTCGTTCAAAACAATCACAACGGAACCATAATATTTTCTGCAGTGTGAGCAGCTAAAAGCACCTGCAAAACGTTTTCTTTTCTTTTTTTTTTTCTAGTTTGCTTATAAACCTGGGAATTTGCAAACCCAGGCCACTTTAGAGAGGGAGACAAGCAACGCTCAAGTTTAAAATGAATTGACTCTACATAACTCTTTTTAGCCAAAGAAGCACGTTTCCCCATTCCAGGCCACGAGGCAATTCCGTGTCAACTTGCTATGGTGTCAAAATGCGACAAACTCCAAGAGCTCCAGTGACAAGGAGGCGTCTCTAAGCACCCGCTGCTTCCCAGACTCCTGCAGCATCAGGACGCGGCGCCCTCGGGGCTCCCCACGCCGCCTTCTGGGCAAAGGCCAGTACACCCCTCTCTGTCTGGGGAAACTGAGGCACCGTGACGCGAAGGATCCACAGCTCGGCGAAGGCGTCCTCCTCCTCCAGGGAGATCCGTGAGGCTCTGGGTCAGTGCGCTGTAGACAGCTCGCTCCTGGCCCTCAGAAGGTTGTGGCACCAGCCTGGAACTCGGCTGTCCCCAACCCACCAGCCCCCGCCCTGCACGTATTTCCAGCATCCTGCCACCAGACGCGAGCTGGGACCGCAGGGCACCTCCAGGCGTAGCCTCCGCCAGCCCAGGCGTCCGAAAGTTGCGCAGCTCGGGTGACCGCTGACCACCAACCCGGCGCGGGGCTCCTTCCTACCGTACCTCACCGCCCAGGCTCGCCCGCCCGGTGCCCTCACTGACCTGACACCGCTGCGCCACCCCGGTGGTCGCCGTGCGCCGCTCGCCATGGCCACCCGGATAGGTCTGCAGCACCCAGCGCGTACCAACCTCCTCCGCCCGCGCTGCTTCTGGATGCGGGCTGCGAGCCCCGCCGCCGGGAGTCGGAGCTTTCCACCTACGGGCGCCGGAGCCGGCAAGAGCCGAGCATGCCCAGTGCGGCTCCCGGCGACGCCGAGGCGGGGTGCGCGCTGCAGAACCGGGTTTTCGCGGCTGCCGAGGGGAGGCGGATCGTTGCGGGCGGTGGGCTCCACCCACCAGGGGCGGGACCCGCAGTCCACGGGGAAGCACCGCGCTCGGCGAGCTCCGCCTCTGGGCGGGACGGTGCGGCCACCAGCCGTGCTCGTGCGAGCCGAGGTGACTTACCCGAGCTCTTCCACCCAGACGGTGCGGTGCTGCGGCGGCGTGACTGCTAATTGTCGGGGGGCAGGGCGCTGCAGGCGCTGTCACGGCAACTTTCCTGAGCGGCGCGTCGCAGTGGCGTCCGAGGACACGCAGGAGCGGGCGTCTTCGAACGCCATCCTGGAGGCCACCCGCAACCAGCCCACCCTCCAATTAACCTACCCAGTCGCCAGCTGAAGTGTCCGGGGGGCCTTCCCAGAGGCTGCTCTGCCACATCTAAAGCACAGCGGACGCCTGGAAGCGACGGGGTGGGGGAGTGGTGGATAAGACACACCGGGGTGTTTTCAGGCGGCTTCTGGGCGGTGGGGTTCCAGGGGCGCGGGGGAGGAGGGGGTGGATTTATAAAACTGCCCCTTAAGTTTATTTGCAGTTTCGACGTTCTCTCTAACGAGGAGTTAAGTTGCTGTTTTGGTGGGGAAAATAAGTACTCTAAAAATGTTTTTAACACCTACATAAGTTTTCTATGCATAACCCTGCAGTATTATTATTTTCTATGCACAATCCTGCAGTGTTAGTGGATCCCTTCCCCCCCACAAAACACACCCACACCCCATTTCTTTTAGAGAGCTTGTCAGTTTCTGGGGCAGTGACCAGGTTCCTCTTGGTCTTTTCTTTGCTGCCCCCATCTGGCCACGCCCCACACCAGTTTTTTTTTTTAATAATAATTCTGATTCCACCCCCACATCCCCTCCCACCCCGTTGGTCATAGGTTGTTGAGAAAACACGGAAAGTGGATTACGCAAATTAACAATCCTAAGTGGCTCCAGCTGTCAGACCCGGTGTGTTTCACTCTGAGTCAGGGACAGCTGTCAAAAAGACAGGAGACTGTTTAAGCGCTCCTAGACCACCTCCTTCTCTGTGACTGGCAAACCCAGAGGCAAAATATTGCCTGTGACCCCCAAGCTCCGAGCTCGGACCTGCAGAAGTGGCTCCGGACCCGACTGAGCATGCTCCGGACAGTGCCAGACTGCCACACGTGGCTGCCTCTGGCATCTGGCTGCCCAAGGTTGAGGAGCATCACGATACCAGGGCTCATTAGCCCCGAGGGAGATGGATTTATAGAGAGCAATAGCATGGACAGGTGGGCAGAACACCGGGTGCTGAGGGTTTTGCGGGCTGATGGATGCGTGGGCTCTGGTTCCTAAGCGCATCAAAATCTAGTCCTTTCCCTAAAAGCTTGAGACTAAAAATCATACTTTAACGTTAGTTTCCATAGCATCTCGAACAACAGCACACCTTAGCTCAAAGAATCTTTCTGCCTCTTTCAAAAAACCGCATCTTTTCAAGTTATTCAATAAGCATTCTCTATGATAGCAGGAATCTGTCTTCCATTGTTCAGTTAAGTCGTAGTAGTCTTGTAAAGTATCTTTGATTTCACTTCGGCTCTATTCCTTTTGCTTCCCACACTTTTTTTAATGCCACAGAATCTGCAGGATACTCCTGTTCTATCTTGGAAATACTTGCCACAGTGAGCTTGTGATTGGGCGCGGGGGGGGGGGAGGGAGGTGGTTGGGGAGGTTTTAAATACTCAGGAAGACGGAAGTGAATAACTAAAGGATACAGGGAAAATAGTACGGATTTGAGATGAATAAACTCAGGGAGGTGGGAGAGGGAGGGGAAGAGAGGGAGAGAGTAGGGAAAATTGCCTCTCACTGAGTTTAAAAAGATGAGTAGCCCAGTGAGGTTTGTTAAGATCCCAGGAAATAGCCCGATTTACCTGTCAAATATCAAGCATTCAAGAGTGAGTTAAGGCTGGGCACACTCTGGTCTTCCTGCAATGACTTCCTCCTGGATACTTTGTTTGGGCCTTGCATCTTGTCTCCACGTGGATATCCATCTTAGCTAGGGTTTCTGTTGCTTATAAAGGAAAACATGTAACTGGGGCTGGCTTACAGGTTCAGCGGTTTAGTCCATTATCATCATGGCAGGAAGCATGACAGCATGCAGGCAGACATGGTCCTGGAGACGTAGCCGAGAGTTCTACATTTGGATCTGAAGACAACAGGAAGAGAGTGTGAGCCATTTGTCCTATCTTGAGCTTCTGAGACCTCAAAGCCCACCCCCAGTGACACACTTCCTCCAGTAAGGCCACACTTACTCCAACAAGGCCACATCTCCTAATAGTGTCACTCCCTATGAGCCGATGGGGCTCCTTTACTTCCAAACTACGACAACATCTGACCTTGAATTTTTTTCTTTAATTGACTTCACCTCCTCTGTAGGGAATTTGATAGCAAGGGCTGCACCTTTGCTCAACCACCTTTGTTTTCAGTAACAACGGAAGTTTACCTGGTAGATGAAAGATAGACATATGGATTAATATAAAGTCGAACATTTATTTCTTAAAAAGTTCTTGAAGTGTTTACACATGATGCCAGAACAAAGTCTCACCCAATGCAATCTGAGTAATCTAGGCGAGGTCTCAGGTTTGACCTCTTTACACCCAGTGCATTTTCTTTGCCAGCTGAAGTCAGGAGTGTTTTGTGAGCCATCTGGTGTACTTATTTCATTGGCATGAAATAGCACAGCACTACTAATTAACCCACAAATCTCATTGTTTTCCATTACCCTGCTTTCTTCTGGCAGTGTAGTTACAACCTTCTAATTGTGTGAAGGTCATTACTCTACCCCTTAGAACAGTTTTTTTTTTCTTCCTGTTTAAGGCTTGGTGTCCCAGAAAAGCAAACTAACCACTTGGGAATTAATATGATTTTAATACTTCTCTCAATTCTCATTGTCCAATGATAGCTAGAACTAAACCCTGAGGTGGGGACAGTCACCTGCTTCAGAATCACCTGGGGATGATGATTGAGCTGGTTAGTTTTGTTACAGACTAGAGTCACCTGGGAAGAGCGACGCTCAGCTGAAGAACTGCCACCATCAGATTGACTTGTAGGTGTATCTGTGGGGTATTTTCTTGATGTGGGAATGTGCCTAGCCCACTGTAGGCAGTGCTAACCCATGAAGGTGGTCCTGGGTTGTGCAAGGAAGCAAGCTGAATACTGCAGGATGCTCCCCTCTGATCCCTACCTAATGTGGATTTTCCTGGAGTCGGACCGCAGTTGAAGTGTGAGTAACACGGTATAGGGCCCTTGCCACTTGGTCTGGAGGGGCGGGGTTGGTTGCTTGGGAGTTGCTAGGAGACCCTGACCTCCCAGCTGTGTGGGACAAGTTGAAGAATTTATGAAGACTTGGGAAGAATCCTTTCAGAATGTGTCCAGATGAGCGATTGGATGGCCTATGGGGGGGGGGTGGTGTGCAGGAGTTCATTAGGGATCGGGGAGGTGAGGGAGGTAGTCCTGGTGATAGAAAGGGTCTTCTGAACATTAACTCAAAGGGAGAAAGGCTGCTGGGCTGGTGGACCAGTGTAGAAGGAAGGCAGAGTAAAGCTAGAGGAAGGAATTTAATGGGTCCAGAGTGAGTTCTGTTAGATTTCCTTTAGGATTCTATCGGTGTGTTCTCCTTTGACAGAGGACTGTAGATGATGGGAATATGAGCATGCCAGGGTATCTGTGGGGCTTCGGCTAAGCCCTGGGTGACTTGAGGGGTGGATTCTCCATGGTTATCTGACCAGAGGGAAGCAGGCAGTCCAAAGCAAGAGACTGTTAGAGAACAGAGAAGGGGTGAAGGCTGATGCCTTTTTGTTTGTGGTTGGATAGGCCTCATCTCAATGAGAGAATGTGTCAACATAGACTAAAACATACTTGAAGCATTTTACAGAGGGCATATGGGTAAAGTCAGTCTGCCAGGCATAGCCAGGAAGCAGTTCCCAGGCCTGGTGAGTGGGAAAGGTGGCAGCGAATAGTGGAAGCGGTGTTTTTGCTTTAGTTTGCTGACATGCGTGGTAGGTTTGGGTTCGGTTGTGTAGACAGTCTTAGCTGCTGGGATGTGAATCAGTTAGGTTTGGAGAAAGGACAGAAGGGATCTAGAGTTAGCGTGAAGTATTTGATGTAAGTAGCAAATAAAGTCCTGTGTTGACAGGTGGTTCGGGATGTTTTACCCTGGTCATGTAGTAAGGTAGCCTGGAGGGAAGAGGGGTAAGTCGTAGGGATGGAGGCCAGCTTGACAGGCTGCCGTGTTGGTACAATGACTGCCTCTACTGATTATGGAGGGGTTAATGTGATGTGCCTTGCAATGAACCAGGCCAGTCTGAGTGGGTTAAAGAGAGGCCTTGAGGAGGTTATGGATGTATGAAAAGTTAGTAATTGGGTTGCCTTCTGTGTTTAGCAATCCTGGTTCCTTCCTGGAAGCCGAGTGTGTTAGCAAGGCATGGAAAGACATTTGGAGTCTGTATACACTGGTAGACACACTCAGCCATTTGTAAGGCTCTGATGAGGGCTATTAATTCTGCCTGTGTCAGGGTAAAGAGGCCACCTAAACAATGGCGTCATCGGAGACCACTGCGTATCCTGCAATATGGTGGCCATCTGACAGGAACGAGCTGCCATCGGTATAAAAATTGTAGGCAGAAGTAGCTAGAGGATCTTCTTGTATGTGAGAGGAATGGGAAAGAGAGAGAGAGAGAGAGAGAGAGAGAGAGAGAGAGAGAGAGAGAGAGAGAGATTGTGATTGTGACGGAGGATCCCAGAGTTAATTCGTTAGATTCAGACATGAGCAAGGCCCTAGCCTTCTGAAGAATAATTGGTGTGTATTGTGTGTATTTGGTCAAGTCTATAGCAGAGCCTGTGCCTCATCAGACCTCGGCTTCCAGGTCCAGTAGGTCCAAGGGAGGTGCCAGGAGGTTGGATGATGCTGAGGAAGTTGTGCCCTAGGGGAAGTCTGATGCCCTGTGCACCTCCTGGTGACATTTAGGACACATTCAGGTAGGTCTGCAAGGATTTGGGCAGGCAATGGCATAGTGACCTTTCTTGCCACACTTGAAGCAAGGGTCTCATGACTCCTTCTGACCTGACACCCCCTTTCTTTGAAGTGCTCTAGCATGATAAGTCTGTTGAAAGGCCTTAGCCAAGAGCCGGTACCTGTGTTTTTGGTTGCACACATGATCATTCTGAAAGACCTTGAATGTCATGCCTGGAACCTCAGCCCTTATATCTGGGTAGGACTGGGCAAAAAAAGTACGTCGTCAGTGGACTTGTGGAGTCTCTGCGTCCAGGTTTGTATGTGGGAGCAGGGTCATGTAAGGAGTTGAGGAACTGAGAGGGATTTTCAGATTGTCCTGAACTACTGCTAGGATTTTTCAAAGTTAATTAGTTTAGCGGCCAATCTTCTCAACCAGAGAGGAGACAAGCGATGAAGTGGTCTCTGGCTGGACAATTACTATCTATTATTGCAGTTCTGGTTAGAATCTATGTCGGGGACTTTCGCAGATCTGGAAGGGTGGGTTTGACATGCTTGGTGTATGTGATCTGCATGTTCCCAGACTTTCTCCCAGACACATCTGCGATCCTCAGGAGGAGGTTACAAGAAAGGATCATATAGAGATCATAGAAGGTGAAGTTGTGGGCTAGGTTAGGTATTGGAATTGTTTGATGAAGGTGGTGAGGTCTGTGGTAAAGGGACCTAGATGTTTTTCAGCACTGAGAGCGAAGGGAACATAGACGTGAGTAGGGCCATGCACACCCACTAAGGGCGGGGTGGCACGGGGGCTGAGGGCAATTTATCCTGGGAGTGAGAGGGGAGGGCTGTAAGGAGGGGCTGGCACAGATTCTGAGGAGAGCCAGATTGAGGAAGAGTAGAAGAAGGCAGGGGAGTTTGGAGGCCACCCTTTCTGCTCGGGCGAGGACCAGGCAGATGGAGAAGAGGGAGAGTGATGGTTCTCATTCATGTATAAAAGGAAAAAGGTAACAGGCATGTGGTTTTTATTGCCTTGCAGCATAGTAAAAAAAACCAAAAAAAAAAAAAACCCTTGTTTTCCTTAAACATAAAAATGTAAAAAGAAAAACAGGAAAAAGCAAAGATAAAACAAAATAAAAAGAAAAACAAAATAAAAAGCTATTAGTATAAAACTTTAAGTAGCTTCTATTTGGGTTTTCTCTAGTAGGTTCCTATGGATGAGCAGACTATCAGTTTATTTTTAAAAGGTGTTATGCATGTTTGTAATCATTCAACAGCCCGCATTATAACAGAGAAGGCTGGGGAATGGGGAAGATCGGCCTACATAACGAGCTAGCTTGTTTTAGTCCTAGTTAAACCAGACGGGGATTTTGCTTGGTGCCTGATGAAGGGCAGATGCCATTCTCCAACACCAGCTTTCTTAAATTCTGCCTCCTTCTTTGGAGACTCACCAGGGCAGTAAATGTTGTGACTCAACGTTCTTCCTGGAAGAGACCAGTGAGAAGCTGTAATCTCACGGCAGGCTTTTCTTTGTTCCTGTAAGGTAGAAACAGCACACTTGGGACAGTGGGGTGTGTGTGGAGGGAGGGAAAGGAAGCGAAGGCTTCTGTCTGCAGTCCTGGTAGCTGAGGCTAACAAAGTCACTTGAAAAGTCTGTGTCAGTATTAGGAAAATATGCTCTTCCTCTTTGTGGGTTGAGCCTGTGCATCGAGGTTGGTCCCTTGGAGGCATTTGAGCATGTGTGTGGTCTAACCAGTTATCCAGCTGGAAAAATCCAGATATCAAATGCCAATGCCTGAAACTCATAGGAGGCAGAGGGCCCAGCGGAAGCCACACCCTTCTGGACCTCCTTCCACACTCTGCTAAGTCTTTTCCTCCTGGAAAGTTTGCCAACTGCTGACAGTAATGGCCATGGCAACTGAGTACTTCCCATCCATCTTATTGTGGCTTCATTCACTTGGGGTGAAAATTATTGGCAGAAAAAAGTATGCACTCAGGATTCCGCCTCCAGTCTAGGACAAGTTTTCTGAAAACTGTGGATGTGTTGCATGGGATGGCTAGAAGCCACTAGGGAGATGGTTGAGCTCTTAATGGGACCCGTTGGGAAAGATTTTGACTTTGCAGGTGCTTCACGCTTGA
This sequence comes from Neodon shergylaensis, assembly GCA_025134845.1. Lineage (NCBI taxonomy): Eukaryota > Metazoa > Chordata > Mammalia > Rodentia > Cricetidae > Neodon > Neodon shergylaensis. Next base: position 1,295,334 of record JABTXL010004371.1, read on the forward strand.
ATTCTGGAAAAGTCTTGTCTACACTTGGGAGTTTTGTCTTTCTGGCTTCTATTGTTCTCTGGAAGGAGGGAAAGGCAAACATCCCTATACAGGGAAGTGGAAATTGAAGTCGGGTTACTCACATAATCAAACAAAAGATGCAAACGAGACAGTAGGTTGTCCACGAGAGTGGCCCGCTAGGTGAATTTTTTGTCGTCAGACTTGGCAGGACGGTCACATCATTCATGCCAGAATACCACTCAGAAGAGAGTGGCCTTCATGCCCAGAGCTCTGGCCTCTTTGTGGAGACCTCTGCAGAGGCAACTATGACTTTGTGCCTACTTAGGAAGAAATCCAAAAGCAAATGTGGCAGTTCACACCATTCTTTTCTTTGTGTGTGTGGGGGGGATTTTCATGTCTTCCTCTTTGTTGTAGTTGTTTATTAAAAACAAGAGGAATGGAAAGGGAATTCTATATTTCAATCTTTTGAGAAAAGTCATGACATCACATTCTTAGTGTGGAAGCAATCCCATGGGGAAAAAGCTAAAAAAGTCGAGCTATGGTAGAGAGAGAAGAAGCCTGGAGTGTAAGGGCCTTTGGGAATCCCAGGGGCTTGCAGAGGTAAGGATGGGAGATGTACACAGAGCTGGAGAGAGCTAGCTCTCATTTGCTGGGCTTGAAGAACACGAGGTGAGTAAGTGGATATCTCTTGCTAGCTGAGAGATGGACAGAGCCAGAAGGCAGCCAGCCCATGCCTGGATTTTACGGTAGGACCTCCACTGGGGAACGCCAAGGCCCAGGGCATCCATTGGTTGTCAGAATGGGAAAGGGGATTTGACACTTCATTTACTTTGGATAATGTCACTCTTCTAACTTGACCTAACACTGGAAATGGAGTTTCTCAGCACATAGAGATGACTGTTCCTTCTCACAGCAGAACACAGAGTCCAACTTTCAGGATGGGGCCCAATTTCTCTCCTACTTGTAGTTACAAGACTGGTTGGCTTCATTGATTCTCTGATGTGTCTGCTTATGAATAGCAGATTTTTTTTAAAAAAAATCTAGGGATCATGTGGGGATTGTGTTATAAATGCAATTATTGGGCTGAGGCCCACAAGTGATTTTCCAGACAGATATCACATTCAGTTTCTCCATAGGCCTCTTTTTGATTTAATCTCACACAGTTTCCGGCACAACATGGATTCCAGTAAATTGCATTGAAATGGAAATTTGTTTGGACTTGTTGACCGAAGTTCTTAGGAAAAAGCTATGCCCATATTAACCATTCTGCAAGTCTGGTTGACTGATTAGAAGGCCAATGATTCTGGGGATTAGAAAATATCACAGACAAATTATCTTGAGCTATCTTAGCCCCTGAGACAGTCATTCATTACCTATCTCTGTGTATGGTGTAACATCCTTGTGAATATTAGGTAAATTATTTTGCAATGTATGAAGAGACACCAACCCAAAAGCTAATAGTACGAGCAGATAGCATCTGAAGCCTGTAGCAGTCCAAGGCTTCCCTCCTTTGTTATAACACGCCTGCATGTTTCCACCAATGGATTTGAAAAAGTGTCTTGGCTTATGACTTTCTTTGTCCTGTTACCATAAAAGCCTTGCTGTTACAATGTTAGAACACAGTATTTCAGGACAACGTAAATGTAAGTTCTTGGGCCATGGTCACTCTTATTTGGTCACAGGGTAAACAATCTCTTTTTCCCTTTGAGATGAGAGCTGTGTTTTTTTGTGTTACACCACGTGTGGAGGGTTATCTTAGAGGCAGAGAGCCTCTGCTCACGTGGTGAATCTGAGATGCTCTTTGGACTGTAGTCTCCCCACCTCTGCGTTACTGGCTTTGTTTTGCTCATGGGTGGCAGTGTCTCAGGTCTGTCATTCATTTGCTTCTCCTGGGCCTGGGTCAGCAGCTAAAACACTAGGGTACTCATTAACAGGGGACGAGTGTACAAACAGATACACAAAGGACAACTAACCCAGCCAAGGAATATTTAGTAGGTTTTTCTTTCAGTACTGTAATTCATAGGCTTCTTATTGTGATGGAGGAGGGTCATCTATCTATTGGTTAATTAATAAAGAAAACTACTTGGCCTGATAGGTCAAAACATAGGTAGGCGGGGAAGACAGAACAGAATGCTGGGAGGAAGAAGGCAGTGAGGGCAGTTACCATGATTCTCCCACCCAAGACAGACACAGGTTAAGATCTTTCCTGGTAGGCCACCACCTTGTGGTGCTACACAGATTATTAGAAATGGGTTAATCAAGATGTGAGAATTAGCCAATAAGAGGCTAGAACTAGTGGGCCAAACAGTGTTTAAAAGGATACAATTTGTGTGTTGTTATTTCAGGTATAAAGCTAGCCATGTGGAGGTGGTGGGAAGCAGCTTGCCGCTCCTATTTCTACATTATTGTAGTAGGTTAGCATTTCTGTTATTTTGGTGTCACTGTTTTTACAGTGTCAGGGATTGAACCCTGGACCTGACACTAGGCTGACTTACACATCACCAGCCTCTGTTGTTAATCTTAATGAGCCTTCCTAATTGCTTTCATTTTAAAGGCACTTTAAAATTAACCACTTCCAAAACTCAGGGAACGTTGTGATCATATTTAATGAATGAAATATGAAGCCATTTTCTTACACTGCATAGAAATCACAACTTATCTCTCACGTGTATTGAATGTAGGGTAAAAGATGCCACTAAGAATCACCAATGAGCATGATGACAGGGGTTGGCACTGTCAGGTAGAAATCAGAGTGAAGGACCGGGGTGGGGTGGGGGTGGGACTCTGTAGGTCTCTCTTGATGTGATGGATTGCAGTGATTCATAATGTCACAGATGCACTTTGGCTTGTAATTCTCATTACTGAAAATGGACCGGCCATCGTCAAGACTCTTCGGCTGTTACATGAATTTCACACTTAATTACATTAAAAGTCCACTGTTATTCATTGTCTGTGGAAGCCATAATCAGGAGTGAGTTCACTGTGAGTCCGACTCTCTGTTGTCTCCTAGCTGGATCACGTGTAATTCATCAGTTGTTGGACCTCCGTCCAGAGAACACCAGAGCATCTGGAGAACCAAAGATAGCTCTAAGGTGTCAGTTTTACAGAACAATATCCAAATAGCCACCTATAGGGAAAGACACCATCTTCTGCTCTGCTCTGTACCTGCCTGACCACTCGGCATGGTTGGCCTTTTGTCTGTGCTCGACTCGGTACCAGCTGTGACTGGGGTTTAACAGTCTCTGGCTGGTTTTCTCTGTCAGTCCCTAGCTGAATTTCCTCTTCAGCTGTTTATTTTCCTTGACTGTGTCATTTGTTTTCCTTCCATAACGTTCTGAGAAAATGAAGGAGAATGGGGATGGAGGAACTGCCCTGGTTCCTGGAAGAGCAGGAGTTACTCCCCAGATCCAAACAAGGGGTCAGCTCTGCCCACGATAGCTCTCCTGATGGCCTGATCCTCAGGAGGCTGTTTAGAGTTCACATACTGAAGTAGCTAGCTAGTTTTCTAAGATTCTGGTTCAGGTGAAGGGTTTCTTTAAATAGTTGTCTAACTTAAGATCAAAACTATGATGTGCAAGGTAAGAACACAGAAACTGAAGAATGCAGGAGTCTCTGAATCCATCCCTCCCTTCCCTCCTTCCTCTCTATGTGATATATATCCATATGCATGTGTACATTTGTGTGGGTGTACATGCATGAGTGTATGTATGTGTGTATGTGTGTATGTGTGGGTATGTGTGTATGTATATGTATGTATATATGTATGTGTATTTATATATGTATGTATGTATGCATGTATGTGTGTGTATGTATGTGTGTGTAGGAGATAGGTTGATTTTGTCTTTCTTGACTGCTTTCCCACCTGTTACCTATTTTTTAAGACTGGCCATTCACAGATCCCCAAACAAGCCCGACTCCTCCCCCGGCACTGGGATTACAGCATGAACCCAGTTTTCTGCATGGGTTTTACGGACCTGAATTCTGTTGTGCCGACTTCCCAGGCCGACACTTACTGATGGAGCCATCTTCTAGTGCTGCATCTCTTCTACTTCTTCGTGTGAACCCTGTTTACAGCGTGCCCGGGACTCTGAGGAAATCATTTTAAGGAGGCTGCATTGCCAGTTTCAAAGACACTTCTGTATTATTACCTCCTCATTCTGCTTCCTGGCTTCTCCTTTCAGTGTTTGTCCTCAGCTTCAGCAGAGGTTCATCTCTGCTAGGAAAAGGTCTCTTCTAGTTGTCCCTGTCTGGAGGCCGTGCCTCATGAAGAGGAAGGGGACTGGAAACTTAAAGCCCAGGGTCATGGAAACCTCTAGATGCTGAAGACTGCGTCTGGGTATGAGTTCCCTGTGCTAAACACTCCAGCTGCCTTTCGGCCTTGTCCTCTGTCGTCAGGGTTGAGGGGATGGAAGAATGTGGTGGTATTTGCCACTACCTTTACTATCTGCAGCCTCTCCAGGGTCAAGCCTGGTGCTGGAACCGAATGGATTTCCCTACTGCCCTCTGATGTCCCTCTTTCCTCAGCTTGTTCAGATGGCCTGCTGCTTTTCTCCGCTGAGGTACTCTTATACCCACCCCTAGCTTGTTCTGCGGATCAGCACTGAAGATTTCCCGAAAGTCCTTCATCATCTACTCAGTCTCTCACAGTTACAGCTCTTTCTGGAGTTACACATTCTCTTAAACAGTGCATTCAGGAGTGGCCTGGAGGTGGGGCTGTGGAATAACAGCAAACATGAGTTTGGGAAAGAAACGTCTGCCTGTAAAAGACACACAACTCTCGAGATGGCACCAATGTCTTTAGCATATAGAAACACATAGCAACCATGGAGAGAATAGTCTTAGCATGTTACACCGACTGTGAGAGAGGCATTAGCATGGTCCTGGGTCACTGCCAAGTTAGCCATGATAGGCAAATGTCTATAGGGTTTTCTCTTATTGTCATCACATGAAAGTAGCCATATAATTTATGCGACTTTAGAATGAACCAGATGCAATATTCTTGTGAGTAAAGCTAACATGACAGTAAGTAGGAGAATCAAGTCTGATGCATACATTTTAATTTATTATTTAAAAATGTACGTCATGTTTGTCTGGCAATTTAGGTGCACCGCATAATTTACAGTGACAGTTCATTTACAGAAGAATCAGGGGATCTTTTTAGAAGCCATAAAGCTAATTAGAGAGTAACTCTCATCCCATGATTTAATTTTGGCAGGAGAGCTAGAAGATTAATAAAAATATTAAGCATGATAAATGCAATTTCAATGAAGGGATTATGACAAGAAAAAAATAACAGCAGCCATAAAAACAAAATACATTTTACATTTTAAATCAACCTGCAGAATTTTGTAAAACATCAAATTAAGTAATTTTTTTCCCTCTGGTACAACATTGAAACTGTTTTATTGTTCAAACCACATTCAATGTGTTTTATCCGTCTTCATCAGTTAGGGTTAAAAAACCCTTGAACCAGAGGTAGCATCTGTTTTTACAGCCTTGGCAACCCATTTGGAACCTGTATCTAGGGGTGCTTGTTGAGCCTTTGTTGATGAAACTATTAATTTGCAATTGATTTAAGTAGCTTTCTAATAAAATGGTTTATATTAGGGAATTTAATATGTGAAAGAAAGTCAATGACAAAGATTATTTGGTTATCAGCAATTGAATGTTTGGGGAGCGGTTTCTCAGGTAGGTATAGGTGCTAAAGTGAATAAATAGTAAAAATCAATGTGGACGACCCCTTAAGTTGACCACAAAATTTGACATGCTGTTTATGTATAGACTTCTAATAGTAGCTCCTTCAATGCTTTCTTCTGAGATAGTGTCTTGTTAGCCCATGCTGGTCATAAACTCTATCCTTTTTACTCAGCTCCCACGTGAGTTAGAGGTGTGTATCACCACACCCTGCTTCATGTACTAGTTCCTATGCACAAAATGTTCCAAAAAGCTGGAATGAAGGGAACGTTCCTGTAGATGTCTAGGTGGCACTCAGATCCTTCTGTTGTAAGTTTTTTAAAAAGGATTTGAGACAGCAATATTACTCAAGTTGGCTTCCAACTCATTATGTAGCCAAAGATCACTTTGAACTTCTGGTCTTCCCGCCTCTGCCTCCTGAGGGCTGGGGTTATAAGCATGTGATGCCCTCCTCTTTAGTTTTGTAGGACCGAGGATTGAACTCAGCCTTTGGGCCAGCGTTGTACCAGCTGAGCCGCATCCTCAGCCCCAACCCACCTGTCTTGAAGATGTCCATCAAATTCCCAGGATAATGGAAGCTGGAAAGGGACGACATCATAGTGCTCCTACTTCCTTAGAATTTACTCCTTTGTGTCTCAATAACAAATTCTTATTTTAATGTATCTCTCCACGGTGGTTTGAAAGAAAATCCCCCGCCCCACCATAGGCCCATAAGAAGTGGCACTCTTAGCAGGTGATGGAGTAGGTGTGGTATTGTTGGAGGAAGTATGTCTCAGTTCACTTCCTGCTGCCAGAGGATCACGATGTAGAACTCTTAGCTCGTCTCCAGCTCCCTGTTTGTCTGCACACTGTCATGCTTTCTCACCATGCTGATAATGGACTAAACCTCTGAAACTATAATCCAACCCCAATTAAATGTTTTTCCTTTGTAAGAGTTGTTCTGGTCATTTTATCTCTTCATGGCCATAGAGGCCGTCACTAAGACACCGTCTGGGGGTGAGCATAGTAAGGCATATCTTATGTAGAGGAGGGTTGGGTGCTCAAGCAAGGACATCTACCATCCCTTAGACGGTTCCCTCTGATGTGAAAGGAAAACAGCAGATCCTTTCTTATTGAATGCAATCATTTCAGCATCACCCTGGCTTTCTATTTTCTTGCCGTCCTGAAGTGAGCTTACTCAGGGAGATTTTGATGGCTGGGATTGTAGCTCATTGGCAGAGTGTTTTCATGACATGCTCAAAGCCCAGAGTTCCTTCCGGCATGAAAGGAAACAAACCCTAAGTATTTCGTCTGGAAGTCTCACTTGGTTGGTTGTTGTCCTCGGATCATAACTTGACAGTGACACTGACACAGAATTTGTCTTTAAATACACTCTCACTTTAGCTTCCGGAAGACTGCTCAACCCTCCTAAGGTTGTCAAAGGAGAGATCACACCTTCTCACCGTTATAAGCAAAAACATACAAAGCCCAATGGGCAGTCTAAAGCTGATTATGTGTCTCAAGTTTGTCATCAACAGTGTTGTCGGGAGCTGGGGAGATGGCATCGTTTGTAACTGTCTGTCCTGAGTGTGAAAATCTAAGTTCAGATTTTTTTGTACGTGGGTTTAACAGCACGTGCCTAAAAATCTAACACTAGGCAGGGGAAGGAGTTTGCATCAACAAACCTGGAAGGGGGTATGAGTGGAGACAGGTGGATCATCTCTGATCTCATTGGTCACTTAGCTTAGCTGAATCAGTGGAAATGGATGCAGGAAGACAGTTGCCATCATCTCTAGCTCTGTATACACACACACACTCTCTCTATATATCTATATCTATATTTCTATATCTATATCTAGATATCTATATATCTAGGTATCTATATATCTATATATATGTGCATCTGGTATATATGCACATTTGTCTGCACACACATAATTTTGTACAAAGGCACGGTGTTTTTATTCTATAGGTATGAGTGCACGGTAGTTTCCCAAGCATTTCTTTTAATAACATCTTTACTGGATTAAGTACCATCGAGGGTCTCACTGGTAACACCATAAGGAACCTGGATGCCAAAGCTTGTATGAAATTCATCATGAAGAAACCTGGATCTTTATATGCCAAGAACAAAGAATTGAGCTTAGTGCCCAAGTATCATCAACTATAAAGGCTTAACTTAGCAACAGGATTCATTCCTCACCATTCTACAGAGGTTTCAACCTCAAATTGATTTTCTGGAGGTCACATTGACACTTATACGTACCATTCTATTGAACAAAGACTGAATGACAGACAGCTTAGATTCTGTGGATCACATGGTTTGTTGAACTCTTCTCATAGGGTTCTCATGTAGGCATTTTTTTGATTATTTACTCAATGGAAAAAGTAATATGGCTGATGTGACATTATTTTAGGCTTTGGAAGCCCATCCTTCTAACAACATGGATAAAGCACACATTCCCATGTAGTATCTGAGTTGATTTTATGATGCTATAAAAGATGATCCAATTACTTCAGAGCACACATTTCACAATGAACATGCTGGGCAAAGGTCTTTATGCCGGCGCCCCAGTCATTTGATGAAAGTGGGAATGTTAATTAAATAAGAAAAATGTGTGTGGAGATGGGGACACCCCTCTTTGGGTTTTATTTCCTGTTTAGAATTAGCATAGCCCTCACACCAAAGAAGGGAAGTCCCAAGTTTGAGGACCAAGATCAGGAGCATTCTGGAGCTTCTGTTTGGGTTGGCTTCCAGACACAGCAAGGGTACATTGTACACGTGATGCACTCTTCTCTCTTTCTAGTCTCTCTCTCTCTCTCTCTCTCTCTCTCTCTCTCTCTCTCTCTGTTTCTACATCCCAATTGCAGATTGCCTTTTCTCTTCTCCCAGTCCCTCCCCACCCAATGCCCTTCTGTACACCTCCCCCTTTCCTCCTCTACTTCTTTTCAAAAAAGGGGAGCCCTTTCATGGATATCAACCAGCCATGGTCTATCAAATTGCAGTGAGACTAGGCACCTCTTATTGAGGGTGGATGAGGCAATCCAGTAGAAGGAATAGGGTCCCAAATGCAGGTAACAGAGATAGCCCCTGCTCCCTCTGTTAGGAGTCAGTGCCACAAGAAGACTAAGCTACACAACTGCAACACGTGTGCAGTGTGCTTAAGTCAGCCCACACAGTCTCCCTGGTTGTTGGTTCAGTCTCTGTGAGACCTCGCTTAGTTGATGGTATGGGTTTTCTTGTGGTGTCCTTGACACTTCTGGTTCCTACAATCCTTCCTGCCCCTCTTCCGCAGGATTTCTTGAACTCTGTGTAATGTTTGTCTGTAGGTCTCTACATCTGTTTCCATCAGTTGCTGGATGACTCCTCTCTAATGACCAATGGGGTAAGCAATAGCTGAATATCATTAGGGATCATTTCATTGACTTTTTTTTTTGGTCATGTTTGGCTCCATTCGAGGTCTCTAGGCTACTCCATCTCTGGGTGCTGGCTGTCCTGGCAGTGTCATGGTGAGCTCCCTCTCATGGTGTGGGTCTCTGCACTCTCTGACCAAGAAAGATAAAAGGGACAAAATAACAGCCACGACAGCCTAAAGTGGGGTGATGAGACAACAACACCCTGATTTATGAAAGGGCTGTTACTGCAATAGTTCCCTGTTCTGGAGAATTCCAATGGGAGCCTTCTCAGACACCTTTGGCTGTGTTTTCATTGATCTCCACCGCCAGTTACACTTACTTTTAAATTGCAAAAGAGAGCTTGCCCAGGATCTTTGAATTCATCCAGCTTCTCATAAAATAGTTTCCTTCTTCCTGCTGCAAATTCCTAATCTGTCTGGATACTGATGTCAGATGTCACTGCGTTTATGAATGTCTATAAGATCTTGGCTGAGAAAAAGGCAGTGCATCCAACTGTGCACCCGGTTAGCTGGCCAGAGCTGAACAAGAGTACTGTAATCTGAGTATGATGTCATACTGACCTGTGTTGCAATCCTGATTTCCAAATAAGATCAGATTCTGAGATATCAATGATTGGGATTTTGTTATAGGAACTGTGAGGGATAGGGTTCACCTTTTAAAAGTGTGGTTTCCTTCGAGATAACTTATAAAGACTATCATGGGCAAGGTCCTGCAAGATGATTGGGTATGGCTGTTATTTTCATGTAAAATCACTGGCCTACAAGTATAGAGTCCTCCAAGTGCCCAATGGTGAGACTCTCCTATGCTGTATACAGCTGTGTCCCAATCCCAGTGGTCCCTTTGTCTACTCTTTTGTGACTCTCTTCCATCTCCAGCTCATCTTCATCACCAACAGGAATCCTCCTTTATTCATTTAATTTTTTGAGAAACAGTCTTGATGCTGTTTTTATTCATCATTGAAATCTCCTCTTTCTGGTCTCAGCCTTTCAGGTATCAAGATTACAGATATATGTTAGTATAGCCATCTAGGGAACTTTGTTCTTATTGGTGGAGACCACACCTAGTTCTTTGCTACTGCAAAGAACTTTAGTATATGATCCATTCTGGTTTTGCTTTTGTTTGTTTTTTAGCTGATATTTGAAATAAATATACCACCTCTTCTCTCATGCCATGTACTATCCAAGCTTCTGGCATCTATAAAATTTGGAGACTCTTTCTCTTTTTGGTTTTTTAAGACAGGGCTTCTTCATGTAACCCTTGCTGTCCTGGAACTCACTCTGTAGACCAGTCTGACTTTGAACTCCCAGAGATCCTCCTGCCTCTGCCTCAGTTGGAAGCTCTCTTGTTAGAAGAAACTCAGAGACTTGGGCAAAGAGACTTTGTAAGCCTTAGTGGCCTTAATCTTGAAGAGAATGTGTAAAGAGTGGGTGGGCTATAGAGTATTGTAGCCATGAATAACTTAAGCAATGAGAACCCAGGGGAACACTAACTATCTGAAGATCAGACCAGCCATTTTCTGCTTTGATGATGTGTGTTTTATTGTGAATATAAATGCTGTCATGTATGTACTTTGGGAAGGTTCTAATCTTATCCCAGTTTGTTCTTAATTTTAGGACTATAAGACTGTCTTGAGCTTATCTCTGTAACCTGCTAGTGTATTTCCTGAAATCAGAGACCCAAGTCTTTTACCTCTTAGTGCCCAATATAAAGCTGGACAGAGGCGCCAGATTACCCCCATTGCTTTAATTGGGGAAGAGTCAAGATCTCTTTATTAAAAACAAAGTCATTAAAGAAAAATGACTTGGGTGCAAGCCAAGGGCCCTGGCTGGTGGCTGGTTAACTCAGCTACCATCTGAGCTCAGACCCAGGACTTTGAGTGAGTGTACCCCAACATCTACTCCATCTGTGGGCTGATGGAGCAGCTGAGGAGCTGGCCCCGCAGAACCAGGGCTGCAGGATCATCACGACTCTGGCGGCAGCAGCATATCCAACAGGGGTCTCAGGGATGGTCCAGTTGAAGGTGTGTCAGGAACCAGATATGTCTCAGTTTACTAAGGGAACAAATCATGAGGAGATAGCTCCACAGTGTCTCAGTTCTGAAGAAATCAAGGACAGAGTTGGAGCCTTTTGAGAGAAGACAGGATTTGTGGGTGAAACTCATGCTTCCAGAGTGGGCCATGTGAAACAGGAGAAAGGCACTTCCTGGGAATGGTGACTGTAAAACAAGCAAATGGTTGACTTTATAGCTTCCAATGCCACTACAATGAATGAATATTTGATGGAGAGGTGCAAAGACAGGAATGGAGTAGTGAGTGAGTTGGGAGGAAGACCTGGGACTAGAGAGCTGCTGCGGTGGTCGGTGTAAGAGAAGCCTGTGGTGGATTGAGGAACGTCTAGCTGCAGAGTAGGGCCCACGAGGTGGTTTGCAGCAGCCTGAAGCTTGCACCAGGTCTCAGTCCCCAAACAAGCTGCCCAACAGCTTGACCACCTTGGTTCTGACCAATGACAGGATGTCCAAGATGAAGAACAATTCATTTTCTGGATTAGACTGCTGCAAAAGACCTTTACAATCCATGCTAACCCCTGGAGGCCACATTGGTAGCCATGATCCACTGCCTTAGGTTGTGTTGAAGCCTAAGGTTCTAGGGGTTTCTGTGGTCTTACAGCAGCTAGGAGCCATGCTGATGTCCCTTGCCTGAGTTACCACCAAAGGCCATCCTTGGTCTGGACTACCTCCTGAAGCCATACTGATGTCTGTGGGCCATGCTCCCATCAGGGGCCATGTTGATGTGCGGGGCTTGTGCAGTCACATAAGGCCAACTTGATGTCCATGGTCATGCAGCCACTGAGGGCCATGTCTGTGTCTGTGGTCTACTGTAGCTGGAGTTTGTGTTGATGTCCTTGGCCTGTGCTACCACCAAAGGCCACATCTGCATTGCCACGTGAGGCCATGTTGATGTCAGTGGCCTATACTGCTGCCAAGGACTGTGATGGTGTCCATAGCCTGTGTAGTGACAGAGGGCTTTGTGGATGTCTGTGGTATGTACTGCCACCAGAAATTACGCTGAGACCCGTGGCACATGCTGACACCAGAGACTGTGTGGATGGCTGTGGTCTGTGCCTTCTCCAAGAAACCATGTGGAAGTCCATGTTCTGTGCTCCCACTGATTATAAAGGGCAAGGAAGCTACTTTTGCCATGGTATTGATGACTGCAGACTCATAGCTGAGAAAGAAGGCATAGAAGGCTTCTGTGACAACCTTTTACTCCCCACCCACTTCTGAAATGCAACAGCCTAGACAGAAAGTCTGAGGAGAAGTCTTAAAAATTGTGATAAGGATGCTGAAGTGTATCTTTCCACAACTGGGTGCTTCTGGGTCAGGCGTGAGTGGGGAAGGACTCAGTTTTCTATAAGGGGCAGCCAATGGGAGTTTGAGCATGTTCCAGTGAGTATATGGATAACACAAATTGGACTTTTTTCTTTTTCTTTTTCTTCCTTTTTTTTGGGGGGGGGGGGGGGGGGGGGGGGGGGGGGGGGGGAGAGAGGTCAAAAGGATGGAGGGCCAGACCTGGGAGGATTGAGAAATGAGTATGTGTTCAGGATTCATGATTTGAAATTCTTAAATAATCAAAAGTATTGTTGGAAAAGAAAGAAAGGAAAATGACTTGGTTCCTTATAAGGAACCCAGTAAATATTTGGAGAGTAATTGTGCAGTTGCCATGACTCCCAAGTGAGTTTGCCATTTAAACTTTGAATAGTACGCTGAATGCAATTTGAAGTATTATAAAAAGTGCAAGCATTTGTTGACCTTTCTAAGAAGTTGAAAATATTTTTTTTAAAAATATTTCTCTGGAATAAAAAATTGAAGCCTTAAAAAAACATAAAACCAAGCCTTCCAGAACATGTAATAATCCTCTGGTCTCACATAGGAAGACAGATTATATTAAATGTCCCAATTGTAAAATCAATATTTAAACTTATTCGGCTTCCCATAATTTCTTAGAATGGTCTCAATCTTGTACCTTATCTAGTATGTAACAATACACCCTTTTGATGAAATCACTTAATGCCTGCATAGAGTATCTTGTACTTTTGTAATAAATTGAATGAACAGGTTTGGTTGGCATTGATCATAAAACTGCAGGCTATAGTATAACTCAATAATCCTGGATGCATAATTCTTTCTAAAATTAAGTTATCCTTGGATTTTTAGAATCTCGGAATCCCAAATCTTTTCTGCAAGACTGCCACCTGCTGGTAAAGATTTGCTACTACCCTTTACACTGGAAGCGTTTCTCAATGTGCACAGGTGTCTCACAATCTGAAGCAATCGTACACATAGGCTGTGAGGCTTTCGGGGATGATAGAAATGACTGAAGCTTAGATATCCCAACAGTCATCATTTCTGCAAGGCTTCTTCTCTCTTCTTTCCCGTTGGCTGTTAGCAACAAACCATGACCACACACTTTTGAGTCTCTGACAGGACAGTTGTGACTCGGCTCATTTCTCTTGAATGATTGTGAGACAAATATATGTCTGCAGGGGAGAGATCTCTAAGCGCTGTTGACCGTTCTGCATCTTTGGAGCTATTTCCTAAGCACAGTTTTACTACCATACTGGGAAGGCAGCTTTGTGCTGTGCCAGGGCTGCCAGTAGAGGCTGCGGCTCACTCCTGTGGCAGCCCTGGGATTATCCCTGACTCAGGATTTCTTCAGGAGCTTCCTAACGTGCCACAGTTTTGCACTGTGACTACAGTGATTGTTTACGTGTAAGTTTGAAAGTCTACTACAGCAACCTCCTATATCCTTGTCTGTGAAACGGGGCTAATAATTCCATTTCCAGTTGCCTTGAGATTTCAATTAGGGCATGTGTGAAAAGTCTTCACTTTGTTTTTGCTATCTGAGGGCCGTATATGGTACCCACAACTCTATCACCAGTAGTTAGAAGAATGACTAAGATCTGACAATGACCTTCCCTCTTACCTACAATGACAAATCCAGGTTCTTCTCTGTGTATTCTCCCCTCTCCCTTACTTGAAAGTATCTGTTCATTGGTAGAGAGAATTTGCAGTTTCTAGAACCTGTACATCACTAGGATCGTGACAGGTGCCTGGAGAGATGCCTCCCAGGGTCCTCTGTACACTTAAATCCCCTTTAGGTTTGCTTGTGTGTTTCTTATTCTCAGTCATTAAACCTAACTATGTATTTTCAGAAAGAGATGACAATGATGAGGACCGTTCCAGTGAACAAGAGCAAGTGAGGCAGTTAGCTCAATGATGTGATCTCAGCGCTGACTCTCCCCAGCTTCCCTGAGAGGTGATGGGAACACATGAACGGGAAAAGAACCTTCTCCTAGGAAGACAAAAGTCTTTTTTCCCCTAATCCTCCCCCCTCCAAATGAGGTAACTTTTTAGGTGCTATATCATGTCACATCTGGATTTTCCAGATTTTGGTTTGGTTTGGTTTTCCATTATGGATCTCAGCTTCCAGGGCCTGAAGTTTCTTATTTGCCTGGACAGATAGAGCTGCTAGGTGGGTTTCCTGGCTACACAGAACAAACAGTGCCCATGCTGTGAACTAAGAGCTCCCTCCGGATGAACTTTCATCTTTTGGAAATGCAGTGTTTAGCAAGTCCTTGCTTCTTGGAAAGTGTCCCATAAGCACGCATTTCAGTCATTGGCAAGGATTTCCATGTAGTCAGGGTGACATTTAATTTCAGCACCCTCAGGGTTTAGATTTGGAAGCACGCGGACAGGTCACACACACACACGCACACACACGATCTAGCACTCTGGGAATACAGAGTCAGCAGAACGTTGTCTTGAAATGGGGGCCGGCACTCCAGAACTCCCACCTGCTCTGCCTGTTCCTGAGACCTATACCCTTAGCACTCCATCATCCACCTCGGGTGAGGGCAGGTGGGGGGGATGACGTATTTAGGAAGGAATGTTTATGATAACTTTGAGATGGATTTGCCCTAGAAGGACTACATGTTTATTTCAGCTAATTGGTAGAAAGATACAGAGAATAAGAACTGGTGGCATCTGGTTCCTCCCAGACGATTTGACCTTTTCTCTTTGAGTTCTCCTTGAGTTACTCTGTCCATTTCTATCACCAGCTGCAAGTGTGAGCAGGACTTTTGGGTCCTGTGAGACCTTTCGGTGAATTATCACTGAATTAGAGAGATATCTAAGCCAGTAGCTTGCTTGCTGCACACCTGAGTTCACTTTAAACAAGCTGGCCCAGGCAGCACACACCTGTAACCCCAGCACCTGGAAGGTGAGTACAGGCAGATCCGTGGAGCACAAGGGCTAGTTATCATAGCCAACTCAAGTTCTAGGCCAAGGAGAGACATGATCTCTAAACACAGGGCTATTGGCTCCCCAAAGATGGTATCTGAGGTTGACCTCCAGCCTCTTCATGTGTACATACACCCATGTGCAAATGCACCCGTGTGCAAACACATGCACCCATGTGACCCATACCCCTCTAATAAAGAGTATGTTCTCATAAGCAATACTTGAGTCTTGCTCACTCAGAAAAGCTAAGCTTTTGGCTAATCACAAGCTGTAAACTACCAAACATGTTTAAGTAACAACGGGGTGGACACCAATTGTGTTCTTCCTGGGTGACACTTCCACTGCCTGGCTCTAAGTACTTCTTGGCCATGGTGGAGAACAGAGCTCTCTAAATAGGCGCTCCCCATTAATCTCTATTAAATATAACTCATCTGATGATTTTCTTTTCCTTAGATTGGCATACAGAATGCAGTTCCGGTGACACCTGGGAGTGCAGAGTTGATCTGAGGCCCTTGCCAAGGCCGATTGTGCCCACTGATCCTTGCAGCGAGTACAAGTTCTATCAAATTTGAGTTACAGGATTTAGTATTTTGAATTCTTAAGTTTGTATGAACGGTCCTTAAACTGAATTGAGGTCAGGGTTAGATTGAATCCAGAAGCTGACCGGGCCCAATCAGCTTCAAGTAGGTTTGTTCTAACCCAAGGACTCTGGGATCCACTCTCTGGGTCTCGAGCTAATTTTATGTAAGAGTTTAGGAATTAGAATATCTATATTCTTAGTCAAATGGATTACCTTTACTAGAGGTTAGAATGAAATGTCTAACATGGGAAAGTTTTGAAATTGCATGGAATTATTTACTTGCAGAATAAACTAGAAAAGAGATTTGAAGGACTCGCCGTAACTAAAGTTATGGGATGAATTTCTAATTGGTATGTGGAAATGTGTAAAAGTGAATGGGTTAACTTCGCTTAACAGCTTCCATAGAAGACAATGAAAAGCTGGAGACCCACTTGGCTAACTCTTTGCTCTTTATCTTGAATACGGAGTCCATTGACCTTTCTGCTCAACTAATTCTCAGGCTGTTAATAAGAAGCCAGGATGGAGACAAACACCTTATAAAATGAGTGTGACCAGGTGCATTTACCAGCTACCACTGAGTTTTTTTTTCAATCATTGTCTAAAAAGATAAAAAAAAAAAAAGCAAAGATCTCTTCCAAACCCAGTGAAAAACCCTCAAAAGACTCTGGGACCATCATGAGGGGTTATAATGGAAGACTATGCAATGTTTGTATACATATTGGCAGGATATTGGGGCCTGGATGGCAACCCTGGAAGAGAGAGACATCTAGGAGGATTTGAAACTCAACTTAACCGCAAGCCCCTTGTTAAACCAGCCTAAAGAATTGTTGAAAAGTTACATTGAATCCTCAAGGTATCCTACAAAGGCATACATTAAAAATGATTCACTAATTATAGACTAATTTGACAGACAAACCCACCACCACCAACAGCAACCAAACCCTCAGATCAACTACTTTCAGAGTCTAGAGAATTTTTTTGATATTTCTTTTTTTTCACTTTTTATTTTTTAAAAAGAAAACAAACTATAATTTTTCATTTTACATAACAATCCCAGTTCACACTTCCTCCTCTCCTCCCATTCCCTCAACTTCTCCTGCACCCCAGTTTCCATCTACTTCTCAGAGAGGGTAAGGCGCTTTGCTTTGAGGAAGGACCAAGGCCACCCCCACTATATCAGGTTGAGCAAGGTATCCATCCAAAGAGAATGGGTTCCAAAAAGCCAGTACAAGCATCAGGGATAAATCCTGGTGCCACTGCCAATGGCCCCACAATTTGCCCCAGCCACACAACTATCACCCAAATTAAGAGGGTCCAGTTTGGTCCTATGCTGGTTCCTTCCCTGTCTGGCTGGAGTTGTTGAGCTCCCATTAGCACAGGTAAACTGTTTAAATGGGTGTCCCCACCCTAATCTTGACCTCTTTGCTTATATTCTCACTCCTCCCACTCTTCAACTGGATTATGAGAGCTCAGCCCAGTGCTCTGCTGCAGGTCTCTGCTTCTGTTTCCATCAGTTGCTGGATGAAGGTTCTATGGTGACATTTAAGATAGTCAAGGCCATATTGGCCACCCTCTCCACTATTGTTTAGTGTCTTAGCTGGGGTCATCCTGTGGGTTCCTGGGAATTTCTCTACTGCCATGTTTCTTGCTAGTCCCATAATGGCTCCCTCAATCAAAATATCTCTTCCCTTGCTCTCCATCTCTGTCCTTCCCCCATCTCAATTATCCTGTTCCCTCAAGTTCTCCTCCCACCTCCCATTCTTTCATTATTCTCCCTTTACAGCCTCCCTTTTCCCTCCATCCCCATGCTCCCAATTTTGTCAGGAGATCTTGTCTATTTCCCTTCCCAGGGGTATTTATATATGTTTCTCTTAGGACTCACCATGTTACTTAGCTTCTTTTTTTTCTTTTTTTTTTTTTGGTTTTTCGAGACAGGGTTTCTCTGTAGCTTTGGAGCCTGTCCTGGAACTCCCTTTGTAGACCAGGCTGGCCTCGAACTCACAGCTTCTTTAGGATTGTGGACTATAGGCTCATTATCCTTTGCTTTACAGCTAGTATCCACTTATGAGTGAGTACATACCATGTTCCTTTTGCTGAGTATGGATTTCTTTTTCTAGTTCCATACATTTGCATACAAATTTCAGGATGTCATTTTTTATAGCTGAGTATACTCCATTGTGTAAATGTACTATATTTTCTTTATTCATTCTTTGGTTGAGGGGCATCTAGGTTATTTGCAGGTTCTGGCTATTACAAATAATGCTGCTGTGAACAGAGTTGAACAAATGTCCTTGTGGTATGATTGAGCATCCTTTAGATAGATGCCCAAGAGTGGTATTGCTGCATCTTGAAGTAAGTTGATTCCCAATTTTCTGAAAAACCACCATACTGAGTTCCAAAGTGACTGTACAAGTTTGCACTCTTACCAGCAATGGAAGAGTGTTCCCCTTACTCCACATCCTCTCCAACATAAGCTATCATCTTAGTTTTTGACCTTAGCCATTCTGACAGGTGTAAGATGGTATCTCAGAGTCATTTTAATTTGCATTTCCCTGATGGTAAGGATGCTGAACATTTCCTTAAGTGTCTTTTGGCCATTTGAGATTCTTCTGTTGAGAATTCTGTTTAAAACTGTATCCCATTTTTAATTGGATTATTTTGAATTTTGATGTCTAATTTCTTGAGTTCTTTATATATTTTGGAAATCAGTCCTCTGTCTGATATGGGGTTGGTGAAGATCTCTTCCCATTTAGTAGGCTGCCTTTTTGTCTTATTGACTGTATCCTTTGCTTTACAGAAGCTTTTCAGTTTCAGGAGTTCCCATTTATTTATTGTTTGGTGTTATATTTAGGAAGTGGTCTCCTGTGCCCATGCATTGAAGGCTACTTCCCACTTTCTTTTCTGTCAGGTTCAGTGTGGTAGGATTTATATTGAAATCTTTAATCCATTTGGACTTGAGTTTTGTGCATGGCGATAGATATGGATCTATTTTCATTATTCTACAGGTTGACATCCAGTTATGCCAGCACCCTTTGACGAAGATGCTTTTTTTTCCCCACTGTATAACTTTAGCTTCTTCAAGTAGGACAATTTTATTGGTTTAAAAGAAAAATATCCCAGGGCAGACAAGCTGTCCTTCCAGAACTTGCAGAACTCTTGGCTGCAAGGTTTGTAGGGGCTGGCAGATTACAGAGCTTGGGAGAAATATTTATTTATTTTGTTGTTGTTGTTTTTTTAATTATGTATTTATTTTACATAGTTGCATATTTAGTCTGCATGTATGTCTGTGCATGCTGGTACAAGTCTGGCCAGCAGAGGGTGCCAGATCTTCAGACACTGGAGGTGTGGATGGCTGTGAGCCCCCATACAGGTACCAAGAATTGAACCCCAGCCCTCTAGTAGATCATACAGTTCTTTGAACCATTGAGGCTTCTCCAGCCCTAGAACAAAATTTGTAAAGCAATCTGTATTTCGTATACAAGGGGAGTATTTTTTGTAGGAGTTGGGGAGCGTTTCCTGTCGTATTGAAAATGGACTGACTTTATTAGCCTAGTTAGAGAGTGGAAGCCGGGCTGGGTCTGCATCAGGACTTGTCAGCCCCCACTGGGAGTTTATTTCTTCACCTAATTAATATTTTTATTGATTATTCAGGAATTTCGCATCACGCACCCATCATCCTACCTCCTCGTCCTCCCAGGTCTGCCCCTCTACTCTGGTGACCGCCCCCCCCCCCCAAAAAAGGAAAAAAGTCCAATTTCTGTTGCTTATGTACTCACTGAAGCATGGTCAAGCTCCCAGTGGCCAATCCCCTTAAAGAAAACAGTCCTTCCGCACCTGTACCTCCACTAGAAGCCATCAACTGTGGAGAACTACCTGTTAGCATCCTTATCATAATTTTTAAGAGTTCTCTTCAGTGGCTTTCTATCTAGACTGTTATTATTGGGGGGGGGGGAGTGTGGGGTGGGATGGGAGGAGAGGTTGTCACAGAAGCCATTCATATCTCTCATTCTCAACTGTGAGTCTGCAGCCATCGATACCACTGCGAGAGTAGCATCCTAGCCCTTTATAGTCAGCAGGAGTATGGATAATGGACTTCCACATGGTTTCTGGGGACAGCACAGACCATGGACATCTCATGGTGGTAACATGTACCATGGACCTCAGCATGGTCGCTGGTGGCAGTGCAGACCACAGACATTAACACGGCCCTCTGCTACAGCACAGCTTACAGATACCATCATAGCCTGGGTGGCAACACCCAAGAGAAGGATGGCAACATAGCCTCAGAGAAACATGGGCCATGAACATCTATATGATGTTCCATATGGTAGCCCAGCCCCACTGACATCAACATGGCTTCAGGAGGCAACACAGACCACAGATATCCGCTTGACTTTTGGTGGTGATATGACCTACTGACATGAACATCATCCCTGGCCACATCCCTGGCCACGGCAGGACCACGGACCTTATCATGGGCTCTATCTATGGCAGTATGGATCATGGACCTCAATGCAGCCTCAGGAGGCCACATACGCCACTCACATAAATACAACTTTTTGTGGCAGTGTGGCCTACAGGCATCAACATGGCTTTAGGCACAGACCAGGGATATCTGCATCATCTTTTGTGGCAACATGGGCCACGGGTATCAACACTCTCTGGCCACAGCAGGACCATGAACATCTACATGAACCTTAGGCTTCAACACAGCGTTGGGCAGCCTGGCCCACAGACATCAATATGGCCTCCAGGGGCAGCACAAAGCACAGAGGACTTTTGGGGTCCAGAGAATAAAACACTCTTCATCTTGGACATCCTGTTGTTGGTCAGAACCAGGGTGATCATGCGGCAGGGCAGCGTGTGTGGGAGCTAAGAGTGCAAGCTCCATGCTGTGGTACACCACCCTGTTGGCCCTATGTGGCCACTGCATGGTCCCCCATCCGCTGCAGCCTTCTCTCACGCTTGTCCCCGTGGTTGCATCTCTAGTTCCTCTGTTCTCCACGGAGCACTCACCGTGCTGTTCCTCCATCTTTCCCACCTCTCCATGGCATATTCGTTCATAGCAGTGGCGTTGGAAACTGCAGTGTGTCACGCAGTATGTATTTTTCTCCCCCCAAAACAGCTTTATAGGCCAATATTCTTTGCAACCATTCATTTGGTTTGGTCTAAGGTTTCTGCTTTCTGAAGCACCATGCATCCTGGACCATTGCCTCCGATATCCTGCTGTTGCCCGGAGTCAGGGTGATGTTGCAGCTAGTGTGCTTCTTTATATGGGAAGGGTTAAAAGTGTGAGACCTATAAAATCTCAAACAGGCCATTCTAAAATTTTGTTCAAGTGACCCCAGTAGACTCTTCTCAGCGTGGAGGGTACAATTAAACAGATGATCACCTTGCGTGCCAGCGTTTGTCACACTTGGCTCATGCTAGCTTGAGAGCCAAACAGATGAGCCTGTGGGTTTGTTCAAGAGTCAGAGCAATGGATAAGCCTGCTAAGGCTGTTTACTGCAGCTCCAGACCCTAGTACCTTGCTGTCCTATTGGTCCACAGATTCAAAACTGAAACCACAATGCTCCTGAAAGTAACTAGATAATCAGTCATCTTGTGGCACCCACAGCCACAAACATAATTATTACTCAAACCAAAGCTTTCCGGGAGAAAGGAGACACAAAAGTGTGGATGTCTGGTCATCAGACACCCCAAATAGAATGGGCTGATGTCAGTCAACTCCTGTTGTATCCTTGTCCCCAGCAGAAAATCAACAGGGTTCACTGACGGCAGCAACCAGAGCAAGTGGTAGCCCAGGTTGGGAAAACAGCTCGTCTCTTAATTCTGCAGCCTGGCTGCACTCTGTCGCTACTTTGTTCTCTACCCTCAACTATCCAGGAGGAAGGTAAATGAAGTAAAGAAATGTAATTCATATGCAACATGTGTATATACATGTGCAGAGATAGATACATGCAGAAAGCAAATGCGGAACAGTGTTGGAGGTAAGCCAAGAAGCCCTGCAATGTCCCTGTTGCTAGTGGCATGACCTCAAAGAAACCCCCCCCCCCCCCGCACTGCTACAGAACAGTTCCTGCACTGTGTCTGAAAGCAGAATGATAGCCCTTGTCAGAACAAAGAGTTCTTTGTTTTTTTTTTTAAGTTGAGAAGTAGGTCGATGACTGCAAAAATATGTAGCATTTTTTTTTTTAAATTTCACGAGAACTGAAACCTCTAAGATCCCTCTCCAATGCTCAGCATCAAATATGGATCACGAAATAGTGGCAGCAATAATGGAAAGAGCTTATAAAAGGTACATAGGTTGCAGGCTATACCCAGAGGTATTCAACAGAAGGGTGGAAACAGCTACCAAAGGATTTGGAAGCCGTGATGAGATGTCAGATTGTGACAAAGCCAAATGTCTATTTAATATGATTAAATTAATTCCTGTTTTCATTTGTGTGTGTGCCTGATGCATGCATGTATGCATGCATGCATGTGTGTACCTGTGAGCATGCAGCTCTATGGGGAAGCCCACCATTGCTGTTAGAGGTCCTCCTGGATCACTGTCCACCTTAGAGCAAGGCAAGGTCTCCTGCTGAGCCCAGGGCTTCCTTTCCTCCTAGTCTTGCTAGCCGGCTTGCTGTGCTCTGGGGATTCAGTGTCTTGGCCTCTGTGTACTGGGACTATAGGCAGGCTGCCAGGCCCACATGGCTTTTGCATGGATTCTGAGACTCTGAAGTAACAGGTACTTGCACATGAGTGACAGAGCCTTGAATGCCTGTTTTATAAACTAGCTTTATCTGGATACCAGTATCTAGATCACAAGGTGGGATTAGGTGATGAAAACTTAAATGCTGTAGTGATGTAACTGGATGTTCATATGCTTTCTCTTAGGAAGTGAAGGCTTTGACCCTGACCCAGAAAGCAGGTAGGCTAGCTGTACACCTTCACCGTTCCTCCTGCATCTCAAAATCAAATCCTCCAGTCTCATCCTAAGCTGTGCAGCAGAACACTGCTGGTAGCTTCTCTCTCATCTCATCTCTCGTGGATTCCACAGATCTTCCCCTCCTAACCTCCCACCCCCACTCCCTGCATAACCCCCGCCCCCCCCCCCCCCCCCGACTCCAGCAGCGTTCCCTGGGAATCCACTGGCCACCCGGGGAAGGGAAGGCAGGAGAAACAATAGGTTAACTGCAGATCTCCAGGTCTCCCTCTGCCCCTTCAAATCCAATGCTCCAGTCTCATTCGTGGGATTGTAGCAGAGCACTGGCTGCAGCCTCCCTTCCCCTCACGCACCCATTGCCAGTGGATCACATAGCTCTTACCTTCCAAACTTACTTTTTTCTACCCACTGCTTTTGTCCTAGCCGCCCCCCCAACCCCAATCCAGTAGGCATTTCCTAGAAACCCACAGGCCACTCTGTCAAGGGAAGCAAGAAGACTAACTGTAGATCTTCACCACTCCTTCCATCCCTCCAAATCCAGTCCCCAGTCTCATCCCCAGTTCTGTAGCAGGCCTTCTGCTGTGACCTCTCTGCACTCTCTGCTTCCATTCCCAGGGGATTAACTAAGCAGATCCTGGCTGGCTGAATAACTGGCTTTCCTCCCTCTTGTGAGGCCCTCCTGCTGTTCCCAGCCCATTCTTACTCCTAAGTCTCAGGACCTAATACCCAGAACACATCTTATTTGGGACTCCCAGTAGGCATACATATCAGGACTGTAGATTTTCCTACCAAGCAACACAGAGCCACCACATTCCCCTAAGAAACAGAGGGAAATAGAAATCAAGGAACAAACGTTTATCTAACGAAGATCAGATATCAGCACCTAGAATTATGATCTTCCCTATCCCAGATGCCCAGATGTCAGCATGAAAACACCATCAATTACAGCCCAGTAACATGTCTCCATTAGAATCCAGCAACTCTACCACATCAGGTCATGAATATTCCAACATAGCTGAAGCCTAGGAAAGAGACCTTAAAAATAGCCTTTATGAATATGATAGAGGCCTTTAAAAGGGAACTTAATAAATCACTTAAATCATTGAAAACACGAGCAGTGGAAGGAAATGAAAAAAAAAAAACAGGTCAAGACCCGAAAGTAGAAATAAAATCAATAAAACCCAAACCAGGGGAAATTTGGAAAATTTATGAACTTGAACAAGAACCACAGAGAGAAAGCTTCATCAACCAAATACAGAAAGATAGAAAAAAGAATCTCAGGCATTGAACACACAATAGAAGAGATGGGTACCTCAGTCAAAGAAAATAATCTAAGACCAACAAAGTCAAAAGAAGAAAAATACATATACACATCACCACCACCATCACCACCACCACCACCACCACCAATACTACCATCACTACCACCAACACTACCACCACCACCAACACTAATAACAAGATAATAAGAGAAATCAACAATTATTGGTCTTTGATATCTTTCAACATCAATGGTATCAATTCCACAAGAAAAAGATACAGACTAACAGAATAGATAGGAAAATAGGGTCCATCCTTCTGCTGAATACAAGATCTTAACATCTTAACACCAAAGATAGACATCATCTCAGGGTAAAGGGTTGGATAAAGATATTCCAAGCAGCTGAACCTAAGAAAGAAGCTGGTATAGCCATTTTAACATCTAACAAAATAGATTTCAAATTGAAACTAATCAGAAGAGATAGGGAAGGACACTACATACTCAAAGGAAAAATCCAACAAGAGGACACTGCAATTCTTAACATCTCTGCCTCAAACACAAGGGCACACAAGTTTGTAAAAGAAACACTGCTACAGCTTAAATCACATATTGACTCTTGCACACTTATAGTGGGAGACTTTAATACCCTATTCTCATCCAGACAAAAACTAAACAGAGAATTCTGGAGGTAACTGATGATATAAATCTAATGCACCTAATAGGTATTTACAGAACATTTCACCCAAACACAAAAGAATATACCTTCCTCTCAGCATCTCATGGAACTTTCTCCAGGATTGACTACATACTCAGACACAAAGATTCAACAGATACAAGAAAATTGAAATAACATCTTTTATCCTATCAAATCACTAAAAAAAGGCTGGATATCAACAACAACAGAAAAAACATGATGTGGGAGTGATTTCTTATTAATAAAGAAACTGCCTAGGCCCCTTGATAGGCCAACCCTTAGGTGGGTGGAGTAAACAGAACAGGATTCTGGGAGAAAGAAGCTGAGTCAGTGAGTCGCCATGGTTCTCCCACTCCAGACAGACGCAGGTTAAGATCTTTCCTGGTAAGTGCACCTCGTGGTGTTACAGGGATACTAGAAATGGGTTAGATCGATATGTAAGAGCTAGCCAATAAGAGGCTACAGATAACGGGCCAGGCAGTGTTTAAATGAATACAGTTTCTGTGTAATTATTTCAGGCATAAGCTAGCCATTGCGGGCGGCCGGGTGCCGGGGACGCAGCCCAGCCGCTCCTACTACAACAAAAACAGCTTACAAATTCATGGAAACTGAACAGCTCTCTACTGAATGAAAAATGGACCGAGATAGAAATTAGAGACTTTCTACAATTCAATGAAAATTATTCACAACATACCACAACTTAAGCGACACAATGAAGGTTGTTCTCAGAGGCAAGTTCATAGTACTAAGTACCTAAATAAAAAAAAAATTGGAGAGATCTCACATTAGCAACTTAACAGCACACCTGA
The DNA here is from genome assembly GCA_025134845.1 of Neodon shergylaensis. Lineage (NCBI taxonomy): Eukaryota > Metazoa > Chordata > Mammalia > Rodentia > Cricetidae > Neodon > Neodon shergylaensis. The sequence continues at coordinate 1,320,997 of JABTXL010004371.1, forward strand.
AATCTCTAGAACAAAAAGAACAAGTCACACCCCAAAGGAGTAGGCAGTAAGAAATAATCTAATTCAGGTCTGAAATAAAATAGAAATGAACAACAGCAATAACAACAAAATATAAAGAATCAATGAAAGAAAGAATTGGTTCTTTGAAAAAAAAAACTATAAGATTGACAAATCCTTATTCAATTAACTAAAAGGCAGAGAGAGCATATCCAAATGAACAAAATCAGGACTGAAAAGGGAGTCATGACAACAGACACTGAAAAACTCCAGAGAATAATAATGACATACTTAAATAACCTATTCCCCAACAAATTGGAATGTCTAAAATAAGTGGATAATTTTCTCATTATGTACAGCTTACCAAAGTTAAATCAAGATAAAATGAGCAATTTAAACAGACCTATAACCCTTAGTGAAAGAGAAACAGTCATTAAAAATCTGCCAACCAAAAAAACAGCCCAGGGACAGATGGATTTAATGCAGAATTCTTCCAGACTTTCAAAAAAGAGTTAGTGCCAATACCCCTTGAATTATTCCACAAATAAGGACAGAAGAAACACTGCCCAATTCATTATAGTTAACAGCAAGCACATAGTCAACATCAACTTAAATGGAGAGAAACTCAAAGTAATTCCACTAAAATCAGAAATAAGACAAGGTTGTCCACTCTTGATCTATTCAGTACTTGAAGACTTAGCTAGAGCAATATGAAAGGAGATCAAGGGAATACTCATTGTAAAGGAAGAGGCTCAACTATCTTTATTTAAACATGATGTGATAGACATAAATGACCCCAAAAATTGTACCAGGAAACTCTTACAGTTGATAAACACTTCCAGCAAAATAGCGGTACAGAAGTAACTCAAAGAATCACTAACCTCCTATGTACAAATAACAAATGGACTGGGGAAAAAATCAGGGAAAGAACATTTTTCATAATAGCCTCAAATAATATATTTTATGGTATCTCTAATCAAGAAAGTGAGTGACCCATATGATTAAAACTTCAAATTATTGAAAAAGGAAGTTGAAGAAGATATCAGAAACATGCTCATGAATTAGTAGGATTAACATGGTAAAAATGGCCACCATGCCAAAAGCAATCCACAAATTCAATGCAATCCCCATCAAAATTCCAACACAATTATTCTCATATCTTATGAGGACAACTATCAGCTTCATATGGAAATACACACACACAAAAAAAAAACAAGGATAGATAAAATAATCCTATCAGGGAGGCTTCATTGCCCCTGATTCCATGTTGTACTTTAAATTTATATACTAAAAACAGCGTGGTGTTGGCATAAAAACAGACTTGTTGATCAATGAAATTGAATTGAAGAACCAGACAGAAATTTATACACATACAGACACGTGATTTTTGATAAGGAGATCAAAAATTTGCACTGGAAAAAAATGATAGCACCTTCAGCAAATTATACTGGTCAAATTGCATGTAAAAGAATTTGGACTGGAGAGGGAGGGGGAGAGGAGTGGGGGGAGGGGGAGAAGGGTGGGAGGAGGGGGAGGGAAATGGGAGGCTGGGAGGAGGCGGAAACTTTTTTTCTTTTTCTCAATAAAAAATTAAAAAAAAAAGAAAGAGCATTTACACACAAAAAAAGAATTCTAATAGATATTTATCACCCTGCACAAAACTCAACTCCAAATGATTCCAAGATCTCAACATAAAGTCAAATACACCAAATACAGTAGAAGAAAAAGTGGAGAATAACCTTGAACTCATGGACACAGGAAAAGACTTTCTGAACAGAACACCATGAGCACAGGAAGTAAAATCCACATTTAAAAATTGGACCTCATGAAACCAAAAAGATTCTGCAAGGCAAAGGCCACCATCATGCAGACCATGCAGTAGCCACAGAATGAGAAAATTATTTTTCCAAATTTCACATTTAATAGAGGATTAATATCCAAAATATATAAAGAGATCAAGAAATTAGATATCAAGAAAACAAATTATTTAAAAAGGGGGCACTTTTTTATTGATTTTATTGAGCTATATATTTTTCTCTGCCCCTCTTTTTCCTCTCCCCTCCTTTTCAACCCTCTCCCATTGTCAATGGGGCACTT